>JALMGJ010000004.1:7563995-7976495 GCA_023362775.1 Charina bottae | reverse complement strand
TATATACTGTATATAGTCACTGAGAAAACACTTGCTACAGATGTTAATATAGCTAGGAAACGGGACCCTTAACACACTGGGGGGCCCTGGGCCGGGCACACAACCAGGTCTTCAAGGCCTTCTAAAAAGCCAAAAGGGTCAAGGTCATCCTGATCTCTGGAGGGAGAATGTTCCTGAGGGCAGGTGCTAAGGCAGAGAAGACACGTCTCCTGGTCCCCACCAGCTGGCATTCCTTGGCTGATGGGACCTGTAGCATGCCCAACCTACCAGAACAAATTGGACGGGTAGAAACAACTGGGAGAAGACGGTCCTGTAGGTAACCCAGTCCCAAGGCATGAAGGGCTTTCAAAGTGACAACCAGCACCTTGAATTTACTTATTTATTCACTTTGAAAATAAGTTCCAGTAATTTCAAAAAAAATAATAATAAATGCAGCAGAGCTGGAAGCAAAAATACTGGATAAATTCTTGCATATTAAGAGGATTTTACAATATTTCATTATCCCATAAGTGGCTCACATATGCAATCTTTCTTTTGGTTGTTGTGATAAATGCAGCAGTAAAATTATGATTAATGGGAACTAGTTTGAAGTTCCTGCCTAGAGTTCTGTCTGCAGCACAGTTTATCCAATTACATGCCCCCCTCCTTCAAGAAAACCATTTTTGTTTTATTAGTAAACATATCTGCTTACTGGTATTTTATAGGTTGCTCAGCTGTGTGAAATTGCCTGCTCAAACTAAACTTGGGAGGTTTAGATTCCTTTTTTGTGAAACTGAACTGTTAAGTGTTTTGCAAATTAATCCAGGATAGATGGGGAAAAAGTGCTAAAACTGCATATCTGTACAAAAATTCACAGCTTTATAAAACTCATCAAGCACATATAAAACTATTCTTGTCATGGAAGGGTGCTGCAGTTTCACACAGTCATAATCATATAATGTATACAAAGTAGACAAAGGTCTATTTTCAGACTCAGAATAAGTATAGCCTTCAGTGTTTACCCATTGAATTTTAAATTCCACACCAGTGAATATATCTCAGTTGTTCACTTATCTATTTGCTGGAACTGAAATAATTGCTCCGGGATCAGCAATCATAGTGAATTATGGAGCTAGGTGTCACTTACCCTCTTTTCCTTTTCCCATTACGCATGAAGGCCCCAGAAGTTTACCTGGTTATGCAGGGATTAGTGTTTCATGGGAAAACACAGAGCAAGTGTGTTGATTCAGTCAACTAAGCTCCAAGGGTTTGCAGAGGGTTAAACTAATTCCACCTGATCAGTTAATTCACAATGATCTATGATATAAGGGGGAAGGGGGAAAGGGGGAAAGAGAAGGGAAAGGAGGGAAGGGGGAAAGGGAAGGGAAGGGAAGGGAAGGGAAGGGAAGAGAAGAGAAGAGAAGAGAAGAGAAGAGAAGAGAAGAGAAGAGAAGAGAAGAGAAGAGAAGAGAAGAGAAGAGAAGAGAAGAGAAGAGAAGAGAAGAGAAGAGATTCTTCTTAGCTAAATCCACCTGATCAGTTAATTCACAATGAGCTATGATAAAAGGGGGAAGGGGGAAAGGGAAGGGAAGGGAAGGGAAGGGAAGGGAAGGGAAGGGAAGAGAAGAGAAGAGAAGAGAAGAGAAGAGAAGAGAAGAGAAGAGAAGAGAAGAGAAGAGAAGAGAAGAGAAGAGAAGAGAAGCTGGTGCAAGGCTCAAAACATATAGCAAAATACCTAAATCCTTGAAGCACTTAAAATGTGGCAGATTTGGTTTTTGGATACAAAGTGTGTAACTGCTGGCCATTTTTGAGGAATTAAGGCTATACTGGACATGGGGATTTTGCTACAAGAATTATTTTGAAAAATTGAAAACGTAGTACCATTGCCAATATTATTATTTTTTAATTTTATTTTTAAATTTCTATTACCGCTCCATCTCCCCTGAAGGGGACTCTATTAAGGATTGGATTCAAGAGATGTGCAATTTATTTGTTTTTGAAAAGGCCATTTTATTGACTAATAAAAAAAGGACACAATATGTTTCCCTTTGGCAGAGATTTCATGAAATTTTTCAACAATAGAGTATTATTATAATTTTTCTCTTTAATATAGAAATTTGTAAATATTGTTTAATATTTGATGGATACATGATATGTTTAGCTATTTTGTAATCCTATTTTTTCTCAATTCTCTGTTTGGTTTTTTATTGTTTTCTGTTGTTTTTGTTTCTCTCCATTTTTATGGTTTTTCCCCCCCATAAAACATGCTAAAATGAACTCTTTAAAAAAATGAGATAGCGCCAGAGTAGGTTTATTTCAGGTCTACAGGAGATGCTGATAGTGAGAGAATTGATCAGATGACATACGTCCAAGAAGGAGTGGTGACTGGATGAGCAGAGGGCCAAGAGGATTGATGACTACACAGCAGAAGATGGGGAAATGTCTACAGCAGAATTAAGAGGCTTTGGAGAGAAGTGGTTGGGAGGAGAAGGTGTCTGAAAAGAAATCAAATCAGCACCAGAAAAGAAACCAGGTAACAAGGCAATCCTGGCTTGAATACAATTGCAGAACGAAAAATATGGTTGAGCTGCTGGAGAGGGAAGGTACTTGGCTTCTGGTGGGAATGGCAGACTGAACGGCTGTGCCCGCTGGTTCAGCGGGCAGAGCTGACAATGTGGTAACTTTTTTCGGGCTCAGGCAGGTTTTCCTGAAGCCCAGAAACTTTCTCCGGATCAAGGAGAATACCTGGAATCATCGAATCTCTCCTTCGGACAGCTGCTTGCAGCCAGAAGATTGCAAACAGTGTTTTGCGTTCGACTGGTAAGAGCCAGCTGAGAGGCAGGGACTTCATCGGGCTCTGGGCACATTGTGGAAATATGTAACTGCTCTGGTTTATTTTGAAGTGAGATAAGGGTTGAAGAATGTTCATCTGGTTTGCTTTAAGGATTTGATTGATGCTGTTTGCCTTTAAAGATTTGGATTTACTGTTTTGAATTGGCTTTGTTTTTTGGGTTTATTAAAATTGGGATTATTAAAATTGTACTATTAAGTATAATAGCAGACAATTTATGTGCTTTTTAATTTGATTCTTATTATAGTAGACAGAAATGTATAGAATAGTGGTAGGAAGGGAATAATTAAATATGTTTTATCTTTTGGAGGGGAGAAAGATGTTTAGGAGGTTTATATGAACTTTTTTTTCTTTATTTTAATATAAGGGGGAGGAGTAACTGTACTTAGTGTTTTTTATTATGTGTTAAAGTGGAATGACTTATAGAAATAATGTGGTGTTTTGGTTTAACATAGAGTAAGAGATTGATTATGGAAATTTTTGTATATCCTTGCTGTTAAAAGTCAGAAACCACATCTTTTTGTAAATTTGAAAAAAAAAAAAATCTTGTGTTTCTGCACCTTTTTAGTTTTTTTCTTTCTTTGTAGTTTTTTGTTTTTGTTTTGTAGTTTTTATTCTTCTTTTGAAACCTAATAAAATTTACTATTAAAAAAAGAGATCCTGGAGAGGGAAGTTGGGTTAGAAGAGAACCGTGAGTGTCTTCCTTTGCGCAGTACTGAATCACTTTCCTTTCCTCCCAAGAGGCTAAAGAAGGCCCCGCCCTAGTTTCATGGGCCTTTTCTCTGAGCATCACTAATTCATTTTAATTTAGCTGGATTCTGTCTAGCAGAGTAGAACAATAAAACACTAGAGCTTTTACACCTAGTCTCAGCGTGTTCCTTCACTCGAAGTCAGGACATCATCCCTGTCATGTTTTTTAACTTATCATCCCCCCTTCTAGGTCATAAAAAGAAGTATAAATGGGAGAAAATAGGTGGGGATAAGCACCCAAACCAGTCTTTAGTAGCACTAATCCCAAAAACAACAGAAAGGAGAAGGAAGTGAAAGTCTCCCAGACTTCATTATGGCTAGAAGAACTATGACAATGCCCGCTGGATGACAATGCCAACTAATTCAACCAAGGTTGTGTGTTACTTGGAAGTGAAAGTGAGTCAATTGACTGGGTCATTTGTGTTGGGGAATAGGGCTGAAACATTGCTAGGCCAGCATCTTGAAGGAAATGGCCATGTCTTTAGGAAGAAGAAGGTCCCCTCACCACATTTGGAAATTTGGGCATTCCTACTGATATCCCGTAGTAACCTATGGCTGCAAGAGCTGGACCATAAGGAAGGCTGAGCAAAGGAAGATAGATGCTTTTGAACTGTGGTGTTGGAGGAAAATTCTCAGACTGCCTTGATTCTGATTCTTATTCTGAGAGTGCCTTGGACTGCAAGAAGATCAAACCAGTCCTTACTCCAGGAAATAAAGCCAGACTACTGACTTGAGGGAATTATATTAAAGGCAAAACTGAGGTACTTTGGCCACATAATGAGAAGACAGGATGCCCTGGAGAAGATGCTGATGCTAGGGAAAGTGGAAGGCAAAAGGAAGAGGGGCCGACCAAGGGCAAGATGGATGGATGATATTCTGGAGGTGACAGACCCAACTGTGGGGGAGCTGGGGATGGCGACGGCCGACAGGAAGCTCTGGCGTGGGCTGGTCCATGAAGTCACGAAGAGTCAGAAGCCACTGAACGAATAAACAAGAACAAAGTGATATCCTTTTCTCTCTTTTTTCTTTTTCTTTTCATTAGAACAGCAGGAACTCTATTGCAAAAAAAAAAACAAACCCTCGATGTAATCTTGGGTGGGGAGTAACTAAGCTGCCTATTTATGTCACAGTTTCCTATATTTTCCCTATATTCTTGTATGTCTATATATACCATATATGGCAAGCTGATGTATGCAACAGCCTCTTCTGTGGATGAAAACTCTGCAACCGCTATTGTTGTTTGGGGGTCTTTGTCTGCCAAGAAAAACCTCATGTAAAATTCATCTGGCCCAACGAGGGAAGCCTTGAGAGCCATTGCTTTTGTTTTAATTGCCCTTATATTTATTTAATTAAGCAAAAAGAAAGAAAAGAATGAATAGAGAAAGGGAATGTTTTAAATGAACATTTCAATAAAGGGTGATCATATTTCATTGTATTCATCCATACATAACCTACATCTGTAAACAACTCTTTCATAAATTCTGAGTAACATCAGGTCTTCAATCCACTGAAACCCCAGAGGCATAAATTTATCTTTCCAGTGTTGAAGGACTAGTCTCTTAGCAATAAAAAGGGCAGAGAGAATGCATTTCCTTTGTCCAGCCATCAATTTCCATGGAGCAGCATTGTACATAATTCAGAAGAATATGGAGATCTGAAAATATTAAAACCTGTCTCAAACTCAAAATAATATATGTAATGATTTCTTTCCCAAATATAATTATTTTAGGACATCATACAAACGTGTATGAATGAGACATTAGTCTAAGTGCATTTCCAACACAATGATTTAGTGATTTCTTTTCTGTACAACAGAATGGGATCTAATAAGTCCAAAATACTATTTTTTTAATTTAATAAGCCATAGTTTAAGGTTTATTGATTTTTTTTTTGATACAGTAAGTGATAATCTCCATTGGTTAAATAAAATGGGGATCTCCTGTATTCCATTCACTCTTTAAATGCCATTAGATATTGTAGTTATAAATATTGCCAGGGGGTGGCAACACACAAATTGTATTTGTTGTTTAACGCAGGAAATGATGTGATAAAAATTCATGAATATCATTTGGCAATTGGTCTAAAGTAAAACCACCAGCATTGATTCAAATCTTCCATGCAATAGGCTTTTAAAACCATTTTAAATTCTGGATTACACAATTGTGTTAATTTACCATTGAAAAAAGGAACAAAATGTAATTTTCCAGAAATTATGTACTACAATATTTAAATCAACATAATAGTAACAGGACTTATGTGCATTCTATTATATTTTGAACCCCGAAACTGTCCATTTAACTAAAGGTGCTATGTGTAAATATTCAAAAGGGCACAGGAAAGAGAATACATAATGAGTGAAGCTGTCCAAAATTAGTTATTAGTCAGAAGGTATGCATAATTATATACTTCAAGATTTGAAAAAAACCCTTCTCCCCATCTTTAATTGAAAACTGCATCTCTTTCAAGGATATCTTTGGAATAGAAAACCTGATCTTCATGTCTGTGTGTGTGTGTGCATGTGTGTGTTGTGTATGAATTCCATGCAAAATAGAAAGTATCCTGGAATTTCCACCCATTTTGATTTCGTATACAAAAAAGTAAGGTTTAAAAACTCGTGTCCATCAATATAAAACAAAATAAAATACTACACTTCTTATTCATGTTTAATGTAATGGCTTGACAGATCCTCTACCAGCTGAATATTATCTAACCATGGTTTTGATAAAGCCAATTTATTTTTTCTGGTCACGGAGGAAATCAGTTGCTGATGTCTATTGGCTAAAACAGCTTTTATGAGTTTAATATCTACTTCAATCAATAGGATAGCACAACAGTTAGCCCATTAAGTATTATCTTTACTAGATTTTTTATGACTATGATATATGTACCATTAAATAAAGATGATACCACTTTCAAAAATCTTGAAGTATGATTCATAAAGTTCGGAACAAGTATATTCCACAGGAAATTAATCGTTGTGATCCCCATGGCCAAAAATTGATAAATTGTTTTTGCCAAGAGTATAATTTTGTGATAATTATGCTAGGAATTATTCCACAAAATTGTATCTCATATTTTCTAGCATCTATATGAAGCCATGGAGCGGATTGCATAAGGGTTTGGTGCTAATGGCTACCAGCATACTGATGACATTCATCTATACTGCTTCTTTCTTGTGAACTCAGGGTTGGATCTTGTTATGGCCTATAGATGTCTTCAAAGTGTAAAGGATTGGCTATGATAGAACAAACTGAATATGAAGTTGAAAAACATGGAGTTGTTCCTGATTCTAGAGTTTGGACAGGAGATTTAATCTGGACAGGATTTAGAGGTTCTTTTGGATCCAGCCTTGACACTAGTGTTATATTGGTGGCAAGGAGGACATTTTATCAGCTTTGGCTGCTTAAAGTTATGTCCATTCATGGGGGAAAGAGAATGGGCAATAGTGAAGCAAACATTGGTATCTACAAGGTTAGATTACTACAATAGGTCCTCTGTGGATAAGCCCTCAAAAATGCTCCATAAACTGCAACTGGCCCAGACTAGGGCACCATAGATGATGCATGGTACTTCAATGATTTGCTACTCCACCCCATAGTGTCTTATAAGTGGCTTTCCAGGTGCAAGCCAATATGTTCACAACAGTGTACAATGTGTGACTGTGCAGAGCTTTGAAAGATGGTGTTGCTTTGATGAAGCTTCAACGAAGTAGCCCTTTAAGCTGCTTTGCAAAGCAATGTAGTTTCCTCCAGTTCCAAGAGTGACACAACCATGTCCCTTCACTTCAGCTCACTTTGGGCCTCTCTCAACCTTTTCCAGCTTAGTTCACACTACAGAGGAAGCTGATGCAAGCCTCCTCCTACATCAGTGGTTGAGGAGTCATGGACTTCAGGTCATGCTGCAGTATACAATGAAGATAATCAGCCCCAATCCCCCTCAGTGCATGCTGAAAGGATTCCATGGAATAAGTGGGTTCAGCTCAGGCTGGAGCCATAGAAATATGCTGAAGCTGCACAGCCTGGATCTACCTCTGAATTGCTGAGATGTAATGGTACGTGGGAAAGACCTTGGAAGAAGTCCTATCTAGGGAACAGTCAGATAAGAGACAGCATAGCCTGCAGCTGCATAATGGGTGGGGCAAGAGGCTCAGAAGGGACCCTCCCTAGTTTCTTGGGCTGTAAAGGAGACGGCAGGAGAATTGTACTTTCAGACTTGCAAGATTCTGTTAATGTACCTTTACAATAAAGCTTTACAATAAAGTAGAATTAGCTTATCTAGTCATGTTTCCTGTCTGGTCTAGCTGGTGAGGCTGATATGACCAAAGCTTTTTGGTAGAGAGTGGCCAGCAGTAAGGAAATGCTGTTTGTGCTGCTTAGTTCTCCTAACCATACACCAGCTGATTAACAATTGAGAGAGTCTAGCAGCACAGATGGATGTCTCCTCTCATGCCTCTCACCTTCTCCTGACTGCTGTCCAGGAGAGGTCAGTGGTGCAAAGAAGCCAACTGACAAGCAGTTCAGAGAGACCAACCGTAGGAAAAGAATGCATGCGTTCCCTCTTGCTGGTAAACATCTTCTGACACCAGCGAGGGGTTCAGAGAAGCCAGTAACACAAAATGACCTAAATAAATTATCTTAAAGAATGTTATGGGAGAAGGCTTAGTGAGGCTGGCTGAAGGACTCTCAGCCTGGGTGGCTTGGACAAAGGCCGCAAAATTGTCTACAATGTAGGCTGAGGATGCTCAGCCTGGACCCAATTTAGCATGCTATGAAGGTCTTTCAGGTCGGTCATATAAATTAAAAAAACAAACAAACAAACAAACAAACTTTGGCAAAGGCTGTAGGCAATTTCAAAGATGCAACATTACTTGCCGGACCTCTTACTTCCAAACAGATTTTAACCCCTGCCCTTAGATCTTGTGGAACACTTCTTGAAGGTTTCACCCACAATGTGTTAATCTGGACATGGCGGAGCCTAGACTATGGGAAAACCTGGGACTGGAGTGGAGCTGACTCCCTTCCTTATTAAAGCTCCTCCTTATTAAAAATGTATATGTTTTATCCATGCTGGTGCTGATTTTTTTTAAAAAAGTGTTTAATTATTATTGAGCCAGAGATTGTTTTAAAAAGGTATATGAAATGTTCTCACAATTCTAATTGTATCCAGCTGCGTGAAAAATGTGATACACATGTAGATGGGATATTTCACTATTAATGACAAAGAGCTGTAGTTCTGCTGCTAGTTTCTTATTAGCTGCCATTTTGTCTGTTCCAATGATTTCCCATATTAGGTTTCTCAGAGCCATCAAAGAAAATAAGCTGGTCATTTCCCTGAAGTGTGCTATCAGATGTTCAATTTAGGAGCATCTAGCTGTTAGGAAGAAATTGATTAAGATCTCCTAATCAGTGTATTTTCTCTACATTTTACCTGCAATCCCAGTGTCTTCTATCCTATTAGGTTAAATCATGCTGTGGTCCCATCACAGCTTCTTCTGTGTCATTTTGCTTTTGCTTTTATAACCATTCTATATTCCATGAAAAATATTTAGTGCAGAATTCTAGGTGTCAGATTTCCACAAATGTGAAATAAAATGTGAAATGAATTTATTCTATTTTAGTGAATAAATAGTCTCGGAGATAGTTCCATTCTGAAAGCAGCAAAACTCTGAATTAATGAATAGGATTCTCGTAGCACCTCTTCACGCTCTTTAGTACTTCATAATGCATGCCATGTAAACTTTCCTCTTGGGTAAAATAACAATAAATCTTTAATAAACTAAGGAAACAACATCTCAGGCTGAGTGACAAACTCTTTGCTGGAAAAACATTACTGATAGATTATATCAAGAAAAAAGCATGTAGGAATATATTTAAAAGATTTGCTCTCTTTTTTTAAATCAGAGATGCTTCGGATAACTGGGTTTCCTAGGAAATAAGCCCAAATACACCTTTAATGAAGCATGAACAAATGGACCAATCAACTAACGATTATTGACACATTGTGTCCATCATGTAGGGTGTTATGGAAATCCTTGGCAGTCTTTATGTATACTCATGCAGTCTTAATAATGCAGGAGCATTTTTAATGCCTACTTGCAGCGCTGTACTTACCCCAGCAACAATGTTATGAAAGCTGATTTCATCACTATAAGCATAATGGAGATGACATATGCTCAACACTACAGTGCAAGAAAGTTTTCTGGATTAAAATAAACAAATGAACAACAGTTGTTGTTGCTGTTGCTGTTGTCTATCTGCCACATGTAGGCGAGGCATACATGCTGTTCCTAGTCTCACTCCAGACAGTCAATGCAGGCAGCTAGGCACAAAGGAGTCAACACTTTTGCTTCCCAGGTAGCCTGATAATACTGGGGGAATGATCACCACCCCATCCTTTTTACAGAGTGAACAAAATAGTCATTTTGGAGTCTTCACCTCGCCAAGGGAGGGGGGCAGAGGAGAGTTCTGCCCACGCAAAAGGAGCTTCCCTAATCTCTCCCCTTCTGTTTAAACAGCTTTCCCTTGAGATTGGAGAGAGACAGAGAAATTGGGGGAGATTAAGGAAGATTGCTGGAAGATGTAAAATAGCAAAGAGGTTGGGAAAAGCTCTATGGTGAGGTGGTCTCCAGGGGAAATAGAAAAAGATAACTCTTAGAAAAACAGATGGCAAGACTCCAGGTCAATGGAAAAGTAAATTGCCTGGAAACATGGTAAAAAGAGCTAAGCTGGTTTTACTGGAGGATGGAGTTGAAAGAGGCAGCGCTAAACCAGGAACCTCTGAAGCCTGCAGGAAGTCAGTGGAGTAAAGAATAACAGAGGACAGAGGGTGTATTAGACTGAAGGTACAAAGAAACTGAGTTTGAGCTTGTGCATGCCAAATATGAAGCCTTCCACTGAACAACTTCAGTAGCAGTTATTCTATTGAGACACAGCAGAGTTTGGAAGCAAAGCCCTCCATCAAGTCTGCTCAAAAGTCACCTCTACCATGTTTCTTTTTCGCTTTTCTCTCCTGGAGCAGAGGAAGAGATAGGAAACTAGGCCAACACACCTGCTCCATCATTTTAAAAAACTGGTCCCTTCACTTTTTTCCTTTACCTCTTTATCTCCCCCCACCCCCACCCCCACCCCCTTCAAGTCAGGTTCTTTAGATTATACACTCAAGTATTGTTGTTAAGCAACCCACTCTAGGAGACTTGCATAACACAGGGTAAAAACATCTTAAATCAATAAATAATTGACTGCATATTCAAGTTTTCATTTTACTCTTTTTAATTTGCCCTAATCCGGAAAGAGAAATCACTGCATGTAAATAGTTTTATTTGCACTAGACGAATGGACCACCCTATTCCTATTGCAGTTCTTGAATCCATTATGCATTATTTACTGATTCATACTGGACTTTGTATTTGCAAATCCTTATGATATCTTAGTTGTATATAAGTATTTAGACATGTTTGAACTGGTTGTTTACCAAATCAACATTCTCATCTGAGCATGTGATTTCCTTTGCATGCTATGTCCCTAATGTAATTCAGAAGGGAGAGTATTGTTCTCTTCTCAGATTGTTCCAGATTGTCAGCTTTTCAAGACAGACCAGACTAGGAAACCAAAGTCATACATGCTAGTACTACTTTTATTATAAGGTTATAATAATAAAATCTTTCAGGTCTGAATGTGCTTCCCCATTCCTTCCCTTTATCTTCGTGAGAACTAGGGAGTCTCTTGTCTGAGATGCTTTCTCAGGTTACTGTTCTGTCCTGGACTCAGATTTCTTTTATCTGACCATTGTTTTGGTAGCAGCTCTTCCTCGTGTTCCTCAAGGTTATTCCTTCAGCCCATTACACAGATTCACCTGCCATTTACCATTTTGTTTTCAAGCACAGTAGAGTGTTATCAGGTTTAAGAGTAATTATTGTCTGCTGTCTTCTGCTCAGCACTTAAGCAGGACCTCTGGCAAAAACAGTGCAGAAAAAATGCCACTGGCTTCAGTAGGTTCCATATACCAGAGATGTTTTCCATTCCCTGCTACTTGCCTCTGATAAATCGTTGTCAGTATTTTATTTGTCATTCCTCCATCCCTTCTTTTTTTTAAAAAAAATGTTGTATGCATAGACAACCACTGCAGCTGCTACTCTTCACTGGTGAAATGTCTTCTTTCTACATCTGCTGAGATGCAAGGAAAAACAACCAGTTCTACTTTACGGATGTACACTAAATGAATGAAAAGATTAAGGTTCACAAACCAAGAACTGGTGAAGTTCCAACATGGCTTTTCTTACTATTAGGCAAAAATAAAGTATGGTAAATAAAATTATAAAAGTATGGTAATAAAGTATGGTAAAGTATGAGCGAAGGAAGATAGATGCTTTTGAACTGTGGTGTTGGAGGAAAATTCTGAGAGTGCCTTGGACTGCAAGAAGATCAAACCAGTCCATACTCCAGGAAATAAAGCCAGACTGCTCACTTGAGGGAATGATATTAAAGGCAAAACTGAAGTACTTTGGCCACATAATGAGAAGACAGGATACCCTGGAGAAGATGCTGATGCTAGGGAAAGTGGAGGGCAAAAGGAAGAGGGACCCACCAAGGACAAGATGAATGGTTGATATTCTGGAGGTGATGGACTCAACCTTGGGGGAGCTGGGGGTGGTGACGGCCAACAGGAAGCTCTGGTATGGGCTGATCCATAAAGTCAAGAAGAGTTGGAAGCGACTGAACGAATAAACAACAACAAAAAAGTATGGTACAGAAATTCTCCTATCCTTTCCCCACTACCAGCCCTCATTCAGTTTGAGAAATGAGGATAATTTGCTTTAGAAATCTTTTCCAAGCAGAAGCGTTTTTGAGAAAATCTCATGGGTTCTTGCTCTTATGTCTTATATAGTGATGTGAACATGTTAATGTTTGGCCTTTCATTCTACAAACATCTCTCTTGTAGCCTGAAGCCTCCCTGGCTTACCATATTTCAGTTAAATATCATGAGGAAGCTTGAGCGGACTTTTTTAGTACTGTTTCTCTTGCCACAGCTAAGTTTGAGGTGGGGGATCTGCTCTTGAGAAACTGTTGAAAAGTTGTTCTTCATCTGGGGAAATTTGTTCCCAGCTCAGGAGTGAAGCTACTGCCTCAAGGAGGAGAGTTTTGGAGTCAGGAGAAAGAGCAAAACCTCTTTACATAATTTGTACTTGTTGTAGTGTGATCCGATAAATTATATATTTTTAATCTTTTACTGGAGAAGGTGAAGCTGCCAAAATAACTTGACCAGTCTTAATGCTGATTCACTCTGAGCTGGGGAGAAAACATTTCCCAGCTCAAGTGCAGGAGAATTAATGAGTAATCCAGTCAGCATTATTTATCAGTCATCTACTCAGTATTGTCAAGATTGTATGGCCACAGTTTTTAATGTCTCATTTTTTTTTACATTTCACTTAGAGATGCAATGAAAGGAAATTTGCAATCATGTGACCATTTTTCAGACTCACTGGTTTGTTGTGAGAACATTGTTTGTGTGTTTGTGTGTGTTGGTGAATATGTGCTTCATTAACTATAGAAAGGCCTTTGATTCTGTCAACCATGTCAAGCTGTGGAATGTCCTTAGAAAAATGGGAATCTCAGAACCTCTCGTTAGCTTCATGCAAAACATCTACACACATCAGGACAGAAGATGGTGAAATAGACTGGCTCCAGATTGGCAAAGGAGTGAGACACGGTTATATACTCTCTCCATTTTCATTCAACCCATATTGATTGATTGATTATGTGCCATCAAGTTGGTGTCAACTCCTAGCAACCACATAGAAAGATTTTCTCCATGACGATCTGTCCCTAACCTGGTCCTTCAGCTGTTCCAATGGTGCACTCATCACTATTGTAACTGAGTCTATCGACCTTGCTGCTGGTCATCCTCTTCTTCTCTTTCCTTCCACCTTTCCCAGCATTACAGCGTTCTCTAAAGAGCTAGGTCTTCGCATAATGTGTCTGAAGTAAAAAAAAAACTGAGCCTGGTCATTTTCTCTGCGACACACTATGGAGGTGAAAGTTGAACTTTGAAGAAGCAAGATAGAAAGAATTTTGATGCTTTTGAACTTTAGTGTTGAAGACCCCTGAGAATACCATGGATAGACAAGAAAACAAACAAATGGTTCATAAAACAAATCAATCCAGATTTCTCACTTGAGGCCTGAATGACGAGGCTCAAATTACCATATTTTGAGCACATTATGCAAAGACCTCTTTGGGGAAGTCTCTAATGCTAGCAAAGGTGGAAGAAAAAGGACAAGCAGCAACAAGGTAAATGGATCTGTTTACAGCAGTGATGGGTACACCATTGGAAGACCTTCAGGGCCAGATTGGGGACAGATCATCCTGGAGAAAGTCTATCTATGTGGTTGCTAAGAGTCAAACTGACCTGATGACATGTAATCAGTCATAGATATAGGCATGGATATCGACATCTGAAACAGTCAGATTGAATGCAGACACCCCATTCAATATTATATCAAGGACAATGTCATAGTCAGTACAGAGCAGGTTAATACATATTAGATGAATACTTTTGGGCTGTGCAATGCTTCAGAATTGATTCCCAGAAGATGTTTCAGAATGTGGGGAGGTATACATGTAGTATTCCTTTTGCAAGTCTTTAAAACAGTGATGCTTTTATTTATTTATTTATCCTAATTAATATGAATGAAAAAGAGAGAAACATTTATTTACATGTCATGAGAAATGCCCCTACTTCACTTGGTGAAATCTACGTAATGATATGGATCAAGACTGTCATAAAAGAGTATAAAAAATCTTTAAATGGCCATTGGATTGCAGCAAAGGGATCCAGAAAATGCTTGCTGCCATCTATTGTTCATCCCAGTTTTTGCAACATTTTTTTGCTTAGGGTAAATCAAATGATTTGCATATAAATCAAATGAAGATTTTGATTTACGGAAAGAAGTCCTTTTCACCTTGTGTGAGCACAGTCCAACTTTGCTGTTCATTAAAGTAAACCCCTTTTTCCCCTTTTCTGTGTCAGCCTGGAAAAAGGCATTGCTGTTTTAAGCATCTAATTTTTACTTTAATGAGTAAATTCCACATAACAGCAGGAACTTTTTTTCCCCCTTTTAAATCAGGCAATTTTAATGAATAGCAGATTTGCTATTTGGATTTGAACTTGGAGATACACTTGCACAACACAACATTCTTTTTTTAAAAAAACTGATTTCTAACTGTGGTCTCTGTTGATCAAGTGAGACAGCATATGACAAATTTCATCTCCTAATAAGCGCCATACAGCAAAAGGGAGGGACCCCTTAGCAAGAACTCGATCTGTGTTTATTTGCAAATTCATTCAGTCAAGGATCAGCTGTACTTTAAAGAGAACTGAAGCTCTCTCTCTTTTATTATTCTTGCTGCAGCTCTAGTGTCTGCTTTCCACTTTATTACTATTAGGGGCACAGGTGAGTCCATTGAATTTGTTTTGTAGGTACTGTCTGTGCCTGATAAAGTGTTTCAGCTTCCAGTTGAAAAAGATTTGGTTTAATCAGTTCCGAACACTGCACAGCTACTTCTGCATATCTTTTCCAACAGTGGGCAAATGTAATTTTAAATGCTCAGCTGTAACCTTAACAGAAATGCAGGGGAGCAAGAGGTAAGATAGTATTTAGTGTAAATATAAAAGTGAGTGACTGTTTTCCAAGGATGAAAATGCATAATAACCAATTGGAGTTCTAGAGTATTTTCAATCAGTTACAAGGGATTTTTGGAAGCTTTGCATGCATTCATTATAATTAAGCTCAGCAACAGTCCCCAGGCATAAAGTTCTGCTCTGCCAGGGTTGCTGGGTTAGAAGTGGCTCAAAAAGATAAGCATAAATGAAAAATTAAAATGGGTGCAATTCCTGAGAGTTTTCAGTGATGAAATAGACTGACGCTCAGCAGATCTCTTGTTTTTCATCATAGAAATCTGGCTTGTACAAGCCAATTTATATACAGTATCCATGCATATATCTGGAATACACACACACACACACACACACACACACACGCACTGTATGTACATATACTTACACATACTGTATATACACTCTGGTAGAGGACCTGAGGTTGAAGAAGACACATAGGGGTGAGAAAGGAATTTTTTATATATTTATTTATTTATTTATTTATTTATTATTTTTATTTATTATTTCAATTTATTCCCCGCCCATCTCCCATGCAAGGGACTCTATATATATACCAACTCAGTCAGTCATATATGGCTACTCAGACTATAAATGTTAATTTATCTTTTATCATCTATCTATCTATCTATCTATCTATCTATCTATCATCATCTTTTTAATTCCCCTGATTCCTGGCATTGAGTGCTAGGTAATCCTCCCCCTCAGTAAGAAGGTTTATTAACTTTTCATCAAGCCGTATTATGTATTATATTTTATCCATTTGAGAAAACCCAATTATTCAGGTAATGCACTTATTGAAAAAGTGCAATTAGTTAAACTCTAAAAATAAACCATGATTTGATCAATTATACCCAAGCTCTGGGCTTGCATGCTTCTGCCTAAAAAGAAAAAGAGAGAGGGAAGCTCAAAAGTGGATAAGAAATGCAATTATTTATGAAATATTTCTAATTACAATGTACATCTAATATATTATGAGCATAATAATATTTCATCATAGTAATATGCCCATTTGGCTCTTTCTGTCTGCCCCTGTCCATTCATTCATTCATTCATTCATTCATTCATTCATTCATTCATTCATTCAAAATTTCCTCGTCATTTCCTGATTTTAACAAACCACAGATTGTCTCAGTGACTGAACTGGACAAACTATTACTTCCTTTATCCAAGAAGAAACAGAGAGAGAAATGAAGCAAACAGAAGAGACATGAAAAATTTGGCCCTTGCCTATGAGTATATCAGCATAAGGTTAAGGATAGACCAGGTGAATATGAAAATAGTGTGAAGCAATTCTTAGGATTTATCAAATGTATATCCCACATTTATATTATTAAAAACAATTCCATAGTGTTTTTTTTTATTAGATATTATAGAAGTTTTAGATGAATAAGCCACCCACTTCAAGTGGTAATTGTAGGTGAATGAATATTCCATGAATGATTTTCTAAACCTGGACTTCACCATAACTCTTCCCATCGCAAGCAGAAATTATTCTCTTTATCGACTGTTCCTCTTTTGAAACTCACAATTCAAAAACACCTGGAAAAAAGTGGGATCTCCCTTGGATCCATGTAGATCCTGGGATTTCCTGTAGTCTCCCATCCAAGCATAAATTAATATATCCAACCCTACTTAGCTTTTTTTTTTTTTAAGGCTCAGCCAAGTCTGCCAAATGTTGCCACCTGCTCTTCCCTTTCATCCCTTTACACTGGAATCATTTACTTAGTGGAACATCCCCTCCCCCAAATAAGTTGACATCTTATTCTATTATTTTTATTATTTTAAAAAAATCTCATGATTCACTGCCCCACTCCAAAAAAAAAGAATCCCACCTCTATTATCCATTCAACAGATATGGTGTAAGTAAGATGCAAACCTAAAAGTGCATATAGGGGAGAAAGATTGAATGATATCATCATTCAAACCATATGAGTCATGAACAATCCATTTAAATGTGGAAACTGCTCAAGGAGCTTTTGAAAAATTGATAATGAAGCTTCCATAGTCCTGTGCAGTTACTGATCTGCACAGGGCTGGGGAGGATGCATGCAAGGATACTCATTCAAACCCAATCCTGATGTCCACAACCCCCTTGAAACACTTTCTCATGTTGAGCTGGAGAAATTGCAAACGGAGTCTGTTGAGGTTGAAATGAACAATGGTGAAAAGTCTTTCATTCCAGATTTGTACCAAAGATTAGGTTACAGGTTACAGGAACTCTGCTTTGCTAGAACTTCCAACTGATTCTCAATGTGTGAAGGTCTTTAGAATAGCCTACATTCTGAGAAACATTGTGAATGGAATTTGGCTACACTGCATTGCTCCCTTGTTGGATTAAAACTCTTGGGGTTGCAGGAGAACTCCTACTTTGGAATATAAGGGCTTCTACTTACTCGTTCTGCTGTGAACATGTCCGCAAAGCACATGAGAATGGAACACATTCAGTATTATTAAGTTAAATTCTTTGCTTAATCTTGATTTTGACAAAATCATTTTGTGGGGAAAAAATAGCCTTTTGGGTTCATTTAGGAATGGGGCAACAGAAATTAATTTGATTCACATTTTAATGTGAATTTACTCAACTGGCATTTCCCAAAGCTATAAAGAAACTGGAAGGAAACACAGTTTTCATAAACAGATGGACTTTTACAAATTTTGCAATGCAGAATATTCTTAAAACGCAAACAAAAATACATTTGGTTTGATTTGGAATGTTAAGTGAATGCAAAGCTGGCAAATCTGACAAAGTGTTCTTCCAATTTTGTTAATTTACAACACCCTTTTGTAACTTATTAAGAGATATAAAATTTCACATCGAACCAGTATAGGAATGTTTCAGGTGAAATTTGTCTACAAAATTCAGTGGGTTTCAGCTAGGTTTTGTAGTTGCTGTTCAGACTGAACTAAGAAAAATGTAGCAGAAATGTTTTCTTCTCCTATGCTTCTTTGTCATAAAAGGTGAAAACCTCATCCCACCATACAATCAGATTCCCTCTATTAATTCTTATTTGGATAAGCTGAAATGTATATCCAGTTTGATTTGATCTGTCCAGGTTTAACTTTTGTGTTCTTTCAAAATAATATTTTTTTACTATTCACATCTTATTTGTTCCAGCATTTACCTATTCATTTTCTCTGTCTACTATTTATAATGTTTTACTGGATACTTTCCCTATATTTCCTTTATTCCCTTAATAATAGTCCAATAGTTATATATTTGCATATTTAATTTTAGTGTAATAACTATATATAGAGCCAATTTGGTGTAGTAGTTAAGGCATCAGGCTAGAAACCAGGAGACCGTGAGTTCTAATCCCACCTTAGACACGAAGCCAGCTGGGTGACCTTGGGCCAGTCACTCTCTCTCAGCCCTAGGAAGCAGGCAATGGCAAACCACTTCTGAAAAACCTTGCCAAGAAAACTGCAGGGACTTGTCCAGGCAGTCTCTGAGAACCGGACACGATTGAACGTGTGTGTGTGTGTGTGTGTGTGTGTGTGTGTATATTCCATTTATATTTATCACATTTTTCAGGATTCCTGTATTTTCCCTCTTTGTACTCCCATAATTAATTGCATCATTACTTTCACTGAGTATTTCTTTTAACACTATTTCCCTTTATTATGTTTTTGCTTTCAGTATTTCTTTTTCGTCATAATCTCTTCCTGTAAACACAGCTGGAGTCTCTCTCAGTCCTTTTTTTGAGGGGGAGGGACTTTACATAGATGTCTGAATGGAAATGACAGGAATTTGACTGTTATTTGGCTACTTGCTCAGAGGCATTATTTTCCCCAAGAACAAGCACAGACGTTTATTCACTCAAATGGTTTCCACTGCAGGTTGCACCATTTATTTTCAAGAAAATAAGGTCCATTGCAGGGACCTGACAATTTCCAGTTTGCCAAAAAACATAACAAGGACTACCAGCCCCATGATGAGGTGTTCACCTTAAGAAATGGGAAGAGAGAGTTCACTGTTCAATGCATGCTTCACCCTTAAGCCAACTCAAGACTTGCTTTTGGCAATCATTTCACATTGCCACTTCCTCATGTGCAATCAAGGGATAAGACACTGATGTTCCTTACAGAAACATTGTAAGGGTTACTGAGATAATGTAGGTGGAAGACTTTGGAAACCCAGGAAAAGGCTCTATGTACAATTCTTATTGATGATCTTGATAAGGTTGTGATTTATGGAGTGGGGATTCTGGAGGAAAGCATGGAGACCTAATTTATACTTTTGCTCCTTTTTCAATTTTAAGTTCAGTCAGTTCTGCTTCCATACAGCTTGCATTTGGTAATGTTGTGCACTTTAGTTCATCTTTTTCCTAACCTGCATGCTTTTCTCTAGCAGGCATATTGGTTTACACTTGTCCTAACATCTTTTTTTAGTTCTTATGCAATTTTTTGCATATAATCTTGTAAACAGTCTTCCCTAATATATCCCATCCTTGAATTGCAAATTACATTACAAAATTTGGAAATGTGCAGATATTGTTATATTACCGTTTCTTCACTTTGTGCATCCGTTAGATGTGCAAATTGGGTGTGTTCGCATTAAAACGTGAATTACATGATCTCTTCCCCCTATTCCTAGTGTTCCTTAGGAAGTTTATATTTCTTTAAGATTGTCAATTTTACCAGAAATTAATCAAGACTACTTTTATTTGACTTGAGACTAAATTAAAAATGTTGTACTTGACAATTCAGATCAGTGAGCAAGGCTGTTAATTGTTCATTCTCATTTATGCAATTTGTGATTCAATAATAATAATAATAATAATAATAATAATAATAATGATGTAATCTGGCCTGAAGCCATACCAACCAGTTGCACTAGACTTCTTTCTTGCAGTCAGTTATACAACCCAGTGAAGCAAGGTCTCTCAGCTTGAAATCTCCTGCTCCCCGGTGTGCCAATGTTTGTACATCCAACTTAAGGGGATGTGGGCAACAGTATATTGGACTGAACAATAGTTGTGGAGTCCATGGTGCTCTCTGAGCCTTGTTTTCTTGCAGACGTTTCATTGCCAGGCTAGGCAACATCTTCAGTGCGAAAAGGGAGTGGAACTTGCTCTTTGTTTATATACCCTGACTTGTCCTGCCTGTGTTGGTGGGGGTGTTGTACTCTCCTTGGTAGTACCTTGATTGGGTTGTTGTTTGCTGCTTGGTTAATTGACTGAGTTAATAGTTCCTTGATTAGGGTCTTTTGTGTTGTTTGATTGCTCCTCTGCTGCTAATCTTTCTGTTAATCTTTGCCTATTTTGTTGTTGATTGCTGGCGAAGAGGTGTTCTGGTCTTCTGGCTTTTCTATTGTCTCTTATGAATGGTATGTAAATGTTGTTTACCTCTATGTGTCTGTTGATGGCTGCTTTGTCTATTTGAACAAACTATTTGAAAACTATTTGAACAATAGTTGCTAGATTAGAGATCCTAGCTTGAACAAGTGGCATGTGCTTCCTTGGGGTAAAACTGTTTGTGTGTGTATTACCATTAGCAGAGAAGATTGTGTGCGGCACAGGTATGTTAAAGGCTGCTAAGCTAGTCTTATCCATATTGCTAAAAACTTACATTATGTGAAAGTCTTGCTTGATCACAGTTGCAATGAGCCATGGAAGGCAATATCTATGGGCCAATCTAAGGATGACCCATAGCACAGTGAAGATTGTGACTTGCAATATAAGAAGCACACATGGTAAAGCAATTGAATATACTGTATGTGTGTGTGTTGGTGAAATTCAGAGAAGAAAAGGGAAAGAGGTAATAGATCTGAATAAAGGTGGGCTGATTTTGTGGAGTAGAATTGATCAATATATGCAGGGAAGTGAACATGTAGATTTAATTATGAGTAAACAAAATGAAAGGTATGTCAGAAAGTATGAGCTGGTTTCATTTAGAAAGTTGTGAATGTGTACAAAAGTAGGAATTCATCCAGAGCTGTATGTTATGCTCCAGTGAATGATGAGAATAGAAGAATCCAGGTTGAGAGAGATGCGTTGGAGAAAATTATGCAACTTTCTAAATGAATATAATTTAGGAGGGGGAAAACGCTTTTTTTTTTCATGTGACATGAGTAGATAAGAAGCAATAAGATGAGCGGACATGCAGGAAAAAATAGAGATAAAAAAACTAATGAAATTGGTGAGTATTTGGTCAACGTCTCCTTAACAAAAAAACGTATGCTTCTTTTGAATGCATGGATTAAACATTTGTCTATTGTGGTTACACATGGCAAAGAAAAAAACGTGATTGGTTAGATTGTCATGGAAAACCGGAAAATGTGTGAAGAATGCAAGACTAATGAAAGGTTCTGATTGTGGGGGAGATCATACATTTGTAGTGAGAAGACTGGATTGTTTAATGGTTCAGCACTGAGGCAAGAAGTAAGGATGTGTCAAAGTTCCTTGGTTGTTTAATGTATTTATTTATGTATGAGGAGTGTTTGACAAGGAGTGTTTGTATTGACTTTAGAGATGTGATGTTTAGAGACGTGGATATGTATGTAGTTTTGTAATGTATTAGGAAGATGCCTTGTTTTGTTGTAAGGAATGAGTGTTTGTCGAAAGATGCAGGCCTGGCTGTGTGCCCACTTGGCTTAGGGAGGTGAGAGTTCAGTATGTCAGGAGAAACATAAAAATATATTGAATGCAGAAGAAGAGGTTTACTTAAGACTTGGGTGTGAGAAAACAAGAACAGATAACATCAAGAATGAATGGGTGCTAAATATTTGGATTGAACACAAAAGTAAGCAGCCAGTATGAAAGAAAGTCATCATTTGGTTAACTGTGGTTTCTTTTCAAGAAAGAAGTTTGTAACAAACAAATGGGTTGTAGAGCATTCTGAGCCAGAAACCCAACAAACCACATTATGACTTAGCATTGTGTATAAAATCAACCATTCTTTCTTTCCTTATAGAGAGCAAACACACCTCTACATTTTCCCAGATATTGAAAAAAGATGTTCCTTGAAAGCTGTTGTCAGCTGGAATTGTTAGTAGAACAACAGGAATATTCAGACTTGAACGATAGTCCAGTCTTAGAGAATGCTGCCTTTGGATGGATACAAATGGCTCTCATATATTGAAATATCAGCTGAAGATGATGCAGACGTGCCTGGACTAGCATCGAGCCTAAGCATTTCTATGTTTAGTAGGCTGGAAGGGCTGTTGTGCATGTACATGTGAAGAGTTACTTCAGTGCATTCTGAACAAGCCAATAACAGAGGCCCTGGTCAGGTATAAATCTACATTACCCAGACATATCACATCCTGTACCATTGAGTTGATCTGTAAACCTCTGAATCCCTCTTATTTGATAACAAGCTCCATGACTCACTCATACTTCACGGTTTTTTAGGATCTAATTGAAGCTGACTAGTACAAAATCCAAACAGAGGTTGAGTTGTATGACCTGTTATTATAAACATTTATTATTTTCCCCAAAGTCAACAAACCCAGGTTAGTTTTAATATCTCTTGTTGCATGCAAAAGTATATTTTGTCGATCAAAATAGGAATGATGGAGAGTATGTTTGTTTGACATTTTCATTTCAAGTCACGCTGTCCAAACTAATATGCAAACCACAATGCAGTTGAATTTCAAAAGTCCAAAATTTAATTATCACATTGCAGTTTTCCAGTTTCAAGATCAGCGCAAAGACACGTTACAGACAAGTGCATGCAAAAGTCAGAGTTTTGTGAACATATACTGTAATGCAAGTCCGCATGATTTTCACCAAAACTGCTTGCAAAAGATGAAAAAGGAGAAGTATGCATATGCAAAGTGTACATATTAGGAGAAACGCATGTATGTTGTGTGTGTGTGTGTACTTTAATCAAAAAGTTATGAATGAAAGAAATAAAATGTTGGAAAGGTAAAAAACTATAAGCCCCATTCAGGTATTTTTTCAGAATTTATGTAGAGGTCAAAATCATGAAGAACTGAAGCATGCGTACAGCCTTGCTTCCACCTCTTTTTGGCTTCTTTGCATTCAGGCGGGATGTCTGAAGGGGATCCAAGTTTATGTTTGCTTGAATCTGAATAGAACTGTCAGCATAATGCAAGACTGTGTTTTATTTAGGTCCTATGGATAACCTATGGATGGTGGATAAATGGGCCATTCAGCACTGGACGGCAGTGCTGAGTGGCCCACTTTTTCCCTTCCTTGAGTCCTTCACATTTAGGCAAATGCTTGAATTGGCCTTGTGCATGACGAACATCAAGATTTCTCTATTGATTCATAACCACTATTCATTTTAGGGGGGCTGTTTGCAAATACATTTTCTGAATATTTCCCCCTTTTTTTGTTATATAACTACATATCTTTTGTTATGTACTATTTTTTTTGTTATATAACTATATAGTTATAAGTATATTGTGAGGAACATTCCATATTGCACCGTGTTCCACTTAGCCTGATAAAGTGAAACATTAAGCTCATAAAGATTAAATCACCTCTTTTTATTCCTAGAGTCCCGTCTAGATCAGTGTTCTGAAGTTGTCAGTAAACCAAGAATAAACAGAATTCATAAATGTTTGATGAAAATTATCGTGGATTATATTTGCCCATGAGTTAGGAAGGTTTCAAAGATAACTTTAACTGGATACTGATCCATGGAGAGGATTAAGCACAAATCTTGACATTCTAGTTCAATTTAGAAGTCTAAGCTTTTTGATTTCACCTATTAATGGCAGATGATGATGATGATGATGATGATGATGATGATGATGATATTCTTCAGCAATGTTCATTTCTAATGGACTGACCAATTAAACTGCCAATTTCAAATGATGTTGTTTCAATGAAGCTGCACTGAAACTGGTGTCAGTTTCTGCGTTTAACGTCTGTACCGTCAAGAGTCAAGCGAGCAATGTTAATGTCACATGCTGCTTAAGACATATTTCACAGTGCCAGATGACACCTCCTGGAGTAGACTCAAGGCCTTTTATGCAAGTACATGTCATATCAAAAATATCCCATTTGTTACAATGTATTGTAAGTGGATGGAAAGTGGATTGCAGCTACTATTCTCTCTGGATGCTGCGAAGGGGAAGTTACTGCCAAGAACAACAGAATGTGGAACATGAGTGGGCAATCTATCGGTACCTTCTTCTCAGCTGGAGATGGCTTGTTGAACAGATGTGGAGGGATTTCCGCTGAGAAAGGAAAGAAAACCTGGATGAAGACACAAAGAATCTTCCTCTGTTGACAAGTGATTTCATTGCAGGATGGGTTTGGAGAGCTTGTGCTCCTGCTGTTTCTGCTTATCCTCTCCCCAGTTGCACAACCAGAAGGCTCTTGTCTACAAACCATTCCCCAATTCAAGGCTTTGGCAACAAATTGAAAGTAACTCCCAAACAACACTGCAGAAGTGCCTGCTCTATCACTCTGCAGCTTTGTGAGGAACAAAATGTCAGTTCTCTCTTTTTGACTGCTGTTGACACACATAATTGGACATCTTTTCATTGTTTTTCAGGGATCCTTTGTAGATTCTCTATTAAAACTTGCCATTCAACTTGCCAATAATGATATTATCACATACTTTCAAAGCCCATTCATATTATCTACAAGGCAATGCACATTTTCGCTGACATTATTTATGGAAAAGGAAAAAATACCTCTATGCTATCTCTATATTTTGTCAAGGACATACAGTATGAAGTACTTTGTTTTACTATTGTTATTAAGCATAAAGGAATGTCCAGAGCTATGATAGATTCGATTAGAAACTTGATTTTTGAAGCAATTGCTTTGTATGAAATAGAAAAATATTTCTAGCAAGAACGGAAGTGAAATGTATTTTCTTTGCCTTTCAATATGACAAATTGAAATTCACACTTCCTGAAGTAAAGTTATACCCAATTATCCTTTTTGAATCTTGTGATGTACTTCTCTGTTTAAAACTGTATATATATAAAAACATGTATTAGAAAAAATAACTGCTTGTAAAAATGTATTAAAGAAAATTGTGAGGTGAAATGCATACAAATGTTCGTGAGCACGCAAAAGTAGTTAAAAAAAACAGAAAAGAATCAGCTTACCTTTTGAGGGAAAAATAATTTAGCATCATACAGACCAAAACAAAAAAATTGCCCATTATTACTTCTCATATAAGCAAATGGAATATTCTGTGTCTATTAGATATTCATATTATTGTTGTTATGTCTCTTACAGTTTTAAAACCTGGACTTTAGCAAATTATCCCAATGCCAAATCTATGCTCTGCTTTTTTTTTTAATCAAATAAGAATTCTGGAATGCCTGTGCTAGTCTATTACAGTAGATTTATTGCTTTTCATATGCAATATATATATATGAGCAAACTCATCTCAGAACATGTGTTAGAATTATGCCAAAGTTTCTTAAATGCCAAATACAAACTAGTTTTTCACAATTAAAATGTCATGGTCCAAACTGGCCACATTGTTCACTAAAAAGACAGTCTAATTGGAAACTGCTTGGCTTGTCATTATTGGCATCAGTAGACCTGCATAAAATGTTGCCAGTAACAAAATATTGGACTTTCTGTAATTTATTTTTTGATTGTTCTTAATGTGAAGCAACTACATCTTCCACCTCCACTACCACCATCATCATCCTGTTTCACCACTCTGTAGATCAGAAGCAGTTTCTGGACCTTCTACAAGAGCTTCTCCTCCAATCCAAACTTGAGGCTAACAGCACATGACATATAGTCTCTATCAGGAATGAGCACCACTGATATACTGTATTAATTGAGTTCTCAGAATTTGTAATAATCCTGTGCTGTTCAAATTCAGTTTGTTCTCCCTTAAGGTAAGGTAAAGGTTTTCCCCTGCACAGTCATGTCCGACTCTAGGCGGAGGTGCTCATCTCCGTTTCTTAGCCGAAGAGCCAGCGCTGTCCGAAGATGCTTCCACAGTCATGTGGCCTTCACAACGTGCACAGAACGCTGTTACCATCCCACCAAAGTGGTACCTATTTATCTACTTGCATTTGCATGCTTTCGAATTGCTAGGTTGTCAAGAGCTGGGGCGAGTGCGGGAGTTCACTCTGTCATGCGATGCTCAGGTCTCGAACCGCCGACCTTCTGATCGACAAGCCTGGCATCTTAACCACTGAGCCATCACACCCCTTCTTGTTCTCCCTTACTTTGCAGGAAAAGGGAAGTAAAAGCTGGCTGTCATCACTATACTGATGGAAATTATCTGCAATTAACGTGACTTGAAGATGCTTCATATCAATGTTAGGTAATGTAGGAAATAAGATGAAATACTGTAGGATCCTTCAAGACATTGCGGGAATCCTAAATGATCATACAGAAAATAAATAAATAAATAAATAAATAAATAAATAAATAAATAAATGAAATTTGCAGTGCCAACTTCAAATCGGCCCAGAGAGATAGGAGCAGAAGGTGGTGTCTCCCACCACAAGCATCCCAAACACTTTAGTACTATTGTCAGCGGTGACAAAATCTACTGAGAGATCCAGCAGGATCAGCTTCCTATATTACTCTGCCAGTATGATTTATCCATCAAAGGTGACCAATCCCATCTCTCTACCAATGTCATGTTTAAACCTAGACAGGAAAGGAAAAGACAATCTGTTTCATCTAAGAGTTTCTAGAGCCACGGTGCCACCACTATTTCTATCAACTTATCTGGATGCATAATATTAGATACCAGCTGACGGTTATTTAACTTGGCCAGGCCCACAGATAATTTCTTAATCAAGGGCCTCACCTTGCCTAAATTATTTTTTAGTAGAATATGAACTTTAGAGTATGTGGACTGAAGGCTGTAGTTTTTGGAAATGAAGGAAACTACTGATCCTCAGGATGTGGTGATTCTACCCGCAGGAGAGATTTTGATTAAAAGTATCCTCATTTTCTGCTAGGTTGGTAATAACTAAGTTACTCATGATGAACATGGCATATTTTTGTATCCTCAGGTAGAAGCAGGTAGCAGATGTGTGACTTTCCTGCACATCTCTTGTAACTGAACCCATTATATATAAATTGGAATTTGATTTAAGCATCTCATTTATAAATGTTAGACTTTAAACCAGGACTTTAGCTTGAATTTCCAAGCAATGATTAATAAATCTGTCTACTAAATCAGTCTTCTTTAACAAATAAACTGGGATTCATAAAACAGACCTTAATACCCAGAGTATATAAAGTCCTGATTTATAAATCACAGAAATGACTGGAAATCAAGTCACATTGGTTATAAATCAGCAAAGCTACTTTAAAAAGTGACATGCTGCTGAAACAAGGTATAAGTCAAATGTGCCTGGCATTATAGATGTATATTTAATTGAGGTATTTAAAAAGGATACAATTAGCAAAGTATCTTGAAGCATGTTTTGAAAAGTGGCCCCTTAAAGTAATTAGTGAGATCATGTTGAAGACCTTGATCAGTATTCATAATTTTTCTACCTAGCCTTTAGAAATTGTCTCAGTGAACCACTGACTGGAGTAATTGCTGGATACAATGGCTTAGTTGCTAATTTAGCAGTTGAAATATTTTCTTGAACTTTGCTTTCCTCTCCAATTCTTGCATGGAGTAGTTTGGTCACAAAGGGGATATCTCACCTTTGATTTTGCTGAATTGGGATGGGTTGAAATCTTATTTCTACTGGATGCCATGGAGGATTTCTTTGTCATTGCGGGAGGCATTCTTTTCAAGCTCTAGGACAGCTCAACAGATTTTCCATTGTATGGGATTCTTTTTACACAATTCAAGTATCAACATTCTCACCCAGGCTGGGAGCACAATTGAACCAGAGCTATGTGATGCAATGGTTACAGTGTACTGGACCAAGGAAACCCAGGTAAGTCCACTCTCAGTCATGAAAACTTATGGGAGGACCAGATACTATCTCTCCACCTAGACCCTCTCTCACCCAGCAGATCTCAATTTCCAGAACAGTGAGAGAAATATTAAACAAATGAATAAATAAAATTTCTTTCATTATTTTCTCACCATCCCCATCAAGTCATATTTAAGTAATAAAAACAAGGTACAGCCATGAATTCTACTTTAAAAGTAATAAGTAGGTTTGCTTTGAATGGGATGTTGAGGAGTGAAACCAATTCATATTATTTAACACTCCCTCCACTTCTAAAACAATCAGCAGGTTTGAAGGACACAAAAAGGTTGATGGAGAACACATATGGTCCCTGGGTTGCATATTTTGTACCGCCGGAATAGGAACTTATGGGCTAAAGGACCAAGGGGCAGAGAAAGGGAGGGAGGGAGGAGTGTGTTTCAATATAAAAACAGCTCAGAAAAAGGTAGGAAAAGAATTGATAAACTCTGGCATGTGCTGTAATTTAGAGAGGGAGGGAGGGAGGGAGGAAGGGAAGGAGGTCCTGGTGAGTTTTTTATTGGTGGCATCTCCACCAATTCAAAAAGCATCTAAAATTCTCTTATAGATGTGAACTGAAGACCCATTCTTCACTTGGCATTATGAAGAGCTTTTGAATTGATGGGGGTTTCCTTCTTCCCCTCACATTTTTCCTTCAATATGTTTTTTGTTTGTTTTAATTTGCACTATTTATTTATTTTATTTATTATTGTATTTATACCCCGCCTATCCCCTCCCTAATGGAGGACTCTAGGCGGCTTACATACATCTTCATACATATACATTGTTATACATTATATTTCATTTAAACCGCACGCCAAGGGAGGGGGTAAGGGAACCAACTCTTCTCTGGCTTCTGAACTACATGTCCCATGATGCCTTGTGACAGAGCCAGCTGCTGACGTCCTGTAGCTGTTGTTACTTCGGGATCCGTCGTGACTGCCGCCATTCAAGAGATCTTCAGTTCGGTGGACGCCGACCCCTGACAAGACGTCAGCAAATTTTCCCACTTAAGGTGGTACCCAATTTATCTACTTGCAAGCTTTCAAACTGTTGGGTCGACAGGAGCTGGGACTAGCAACGATAGCTCACCTCGTTGCGCGGGGATTCAAACTGCCGACCTTCCGACCGGCAGTCTACAGCTTCAGCGGTTTAACCTGCTGAGCCACCGCATCCCGATGTAATACTATGTATTTTACATTTAACTTTGGATCAGAAACCAAGACTTGCAATAATGGGAAGTAAAATGCACTCATATGTTGTTGTCATCATCATCATCATCAGTAGCAGCAGCAGCAGCATAATGATGATGTTCAAGTAACATTATGTGGGATAATGATGGGGAGCAGTGACTGTCCCAGTTTTTCAAGAGAATGCACAGACTCAAGCTAGATAAAGAAACTAGGAGGTAGCCAAAGATTTATTTAAAAAAATAAGATGGGGAGCAGTGACTGTCCCAGTGTTTCAAGAGGGTCTAGCTCCATCACATTAAATAATAATAATAATAATAATAATAATAATAATAATAATTATTATTATTATTATATGCTGCCCAACTCCTAATGAGGCAGTTCACAAATAAAAACATTAAAAACAAGGAAAAAATACAATAATGAGAGTCTCTACATTGGTTAATACAGAATTTCATTTTGATTCTATATGGATCTCTATTCAGTGTAAAAGTGGTTCAATGGGCTGTCTGAATCCAACTGACTCTCAAAATCAAATTGGAAATTGGAGCTGTTAAATGAAATTGATCAGAATTGATTTGGATGTTTATGTGCATGTTTTCTTTTGGACTCAAAAGTATTCACTGAACCTGTTCAAACATTTGATTTGGATGTCTGAATCAAATCAAACTGATTTCTCAAATCCATTTGAAGCATCAAACAGATGGTTGGATTGATTGGCTGAACTGGATTAATGATTTGAATAAAATCCGAGTTGATTGGCATAGCTGTATTGTTTAAACCTAAAGTTTCAATATGGTATACAGTATACTGTAGATGGATGGATGGATGGATGGATGGATGGATGGATGGATGGATGGATGGATGGCTTCAGACAATGCTCCCTGCCCCATTATCTGAAACCTCATCCTTCCTCTTCTTCAACTTGTTGAGTTGTTTAACAAATTTTGAAGGAGTGGGGTTCTATTTACATTTGCCTGAATCTGCATAAAACTTTCCATATATGATATGGGTCCTTTCTTGTTAGATTTCCCATTCCCACTGGAGTTCAAGAGAAGCCCTTTCCACCTTACCTGCTCAGCTAAAGGGTATGAGTATAGGTATGCTGCAGATCAGAGCAGTGTATCAAACTATGTGCCCCTTCAGTGAACATGCGTCCTCTAGGAGGCATAACCCATGAACCAGACTTCTGTGTATTGTTGCATTGAGGAAATCAGCCAACACACTGCAGTGCCTCAGTGCTTGAGAAATATCTTAAATAAACGGAGAAGTACTAAACGTGGTGCTTAGAGAACATTGAGAACACTGCAGGAAGAGCAGAGGAGAGTTTTCAGAAATTTAAGAAAACATAAGCCACTGGGGGCAATTGTTTAAAATGAGCCTGAAAATTAAATTGACTCCCTAGTGGGTGTTGGAATGCTTTTGCCTCTCCTTCTGCCAATTAAAAGATTCAGTGGCATGAAAAGGGCAACAGTAACATAACATAGTGCTTCTCCATTTACAAAAATAATTCTTTGCTAGTTGGAGATTGAGGTCAATTTGACCTTATGTTGGACACATTTTCAGCTGAATGTGATACATGGCATATTTTAAGTACTATCGATACATAGTACAGTTCTATATGGATAGTATCTGAGCTTCAAAATGTTCTTCAGTATGAAATCCGATGGGATTTTTAGGTGCCTTATAATTTTTTCCTTCCACACAAAATGTCCAAGAAGAATGAATGAAGAACTACTGCTAAAGAACTTCATGGCTGCTATTTCAACATAAAATACTGACTTTATAGTTCAGTAACAGTTTTTGTATTACACAATAAGGGATGTGGTAAAACATGGAGTTTTAAATCAATTTGGAAAAAAATAGATCTAATTTCATTCAGGCTTTAAAATCAAGTCAGAGAAATTCCATTTAGGCATACATACAAATGTATCAGATTTTTTTCTGAATTCAGTCAGTGTTATTTGATCTGGTGGTTCAAATTATTTCTGAGACTGAGTTTGGGAATTAGAAACAAATTGTGGCATTCTTTGAATCACCTCTAAAGCTAATTTCCAAACTGAAAATTTGTTCAGTCCTATTCCCAGTGTTAGGAATGCAGTATTGTATTTTCCCCATAATTTCAGCATCCTGTATCCAGATTGTCATGGAAAAAATCTATCTATGTGGTCATTAAGAGTCAATACCATTTGATGGTACATAATCAATCAATCAAAAGCGAGAATTGCCAGCTGTACAAGCTGGGTTTAGAAAAGGCAGAGGAACTAGACCAAATTTCCAATATCCGCTGGATAATAGAGAAAGCCAAGGAGTTTCTTGTCTGCCTCCTGAGGAATCTGTATAACAACCAAGTAGCAACAGTAAGAACAGACCATGGAACAACGGACTGGTTTAAGATTGGGAAAGGAGTACGGCAGGGTTGTATACTCTCACCCTACATATTCAACTTGTATGCAGAACACATCATGTGACGTGCTGGGCTTGATGAATCCAAAGCTGGAGTTAAAATTGCTGGAAGAAACATTAACAATCTCAGATATGCAGATGATACCACTTTGATGGCTGAAAGAGAGGAGGAGCTGAGGAGCCTGATGACGAAGGTGAAAGAAGAAAGTGCAAAAGCTGGGTTGCAGTTAAACCTCAAAAATACCAAGATTATGGCAACCAGCTTGATTGATAACTGGCAAATGGAGAAAATGTGGAGGCAGTGACAGACTTTGTATTTCTAGGCGCAAAGCTTACTGAAGACGCTGACTGCAGCGAGGAAATCAGACGACGTTTACTTCTTAGGAGGAGAGCAATGACAAATCTCGATAAAATAGTTAAGAGCAGAGACATCACACTGACAACAAAGGTCCGCAAAGTTAAAGCAATGGTATTCCCCGTAGTAACCTATGGCTGTGAGAGCTGGACCATAAGGAAGGCTGAGCAAAGGAAGATAGATGCTTTCGAACTGTGGTGCTGGAGGAAAATTCTGAGAGTGCCTTGGACTGCAAGAAGATCAAACCTGTCCATACTCCAGGAAAAAAAGCCAGACTGCTCACTTGAGGGAATGATATTAAAAGCAAAACTGAAGTACTTTGGCCACATAATGAGAAGACAGGATACCCTGGAGAAGAAGCTGATGCTAGGGAAAGTGGAAGGCCAAAGGAAGAGGGGCCGACCAAGGGCAAGATGGATGGATGATATTCTGGAGGTGATGGACTCGACCTTGGGGGAGCTGGGGGTGGCAACGGCTGACAGGAAGCTCTGGCGTGGGCTGGTCCATGAAGTCACAAAGAGTTGGAAACGACTGAATAAATAAACAACAAAAAATCAATCAATCATATCCAGTGAGCATATTTAGCCCTTGTTGAATCATTTTGGATTTCCCCTCTTTATTTAGAGATTTTCTCCTGTTACATATTTGTATCTGTAAACAGTAGGCATTCCCCAAATTTTATACTATTTATGTTTTCTGCATGGATGGTGCTGCCTTGACTAAACAAAGGGGCATATTCAGTGGAATGTAGTATTAACCTAAGAAACTGTTATAGAGAATTCTAGCAATGCAAGTGTCTAGCGATGTCTATTAAACCAGATATGCACCCACAATTAACCTCTATTAAGGTAAGTCTAAAGAATAATTCTCATCCCCTTGAGGTTAAATAGTGAGGGAAGAGTTTGCTGGAGGCTTTTGCTCTTTTGAATTTCCAAGAAGAGCAACAGTGGGCTGTGGGGAAGAAGTTGCAGGAATTTGAGCCCTTCCAGGTTGGGCTGAAATCTTCCATGATCAAGAAATAAATATATGTAACCGACATGGATTTCTAGATGCAGCAAGTAACTAGATAGAGTGGCAGTATGTGTATTACTGTACTGTATGTACAATACATTGATTTCTTTAAAAGTTCACTATTTTGTGAAGCTTAAACTTGGTTCACATTTCCACTTTTGAAGCCTAATTCTTGACTTTAAGCTAAACACTTACTGTGTTTTTGTTTACTGTTACAGTTTATTAATGACCTATGTCTATTATTGTAAGTAGATAGTTTTGGTTCCAGTGTGTGCCTTGGGGACAATGGAATCTGATAACATGCCTTGGAAGGCCTAGGCCCCTACAAACTGACTATCTAATACAGGACCCTTGAGTTTCTCAATTAATAGAAACTTTGCTTCTAGAACCTTGGGTGAGGAAAGAAAAAGAAGATGGTGGTGACACCAGCAAATGCAATTGCTACTTCATTACACCCATGTTGTTCTGGTTGGATCAGCAGAGTGTGTTGTAGAGTGATCCTTTCAGACCTATACATATATACTGATATTTGCTGACAAGGGAGAAAGGGGCTAGTATACAGTATCCTGGGACTGATGGCTGGATGGCTCGAAGCCTGCAATAATGTGTCTGCAATTTCCTAGGCAGTAAAAAAAAAAAGTACTCTGTTGATGATGGTACTTGTACTTTCAACTGAACAAATCAAACTGCTTTATACTTAGAAGCATGGCTACCTCTGTTTCTGTACTGATTTAGGAGAAAAGAAGGAGAAATCCAAACAGTTTGAATGGTGAACTAAACTTCAAAGACACACTGGGAAAGTCTGTGGATGGAGGTTGTGCCCTGAGACAGAAAACACCATAAAGCACAATTACATTTCTAATTAACCTCTCATTATTGGTTGCATATGCTTAGAGGAGCAAGAGATGCAGGTTATGCTAATTCCTGTGATTAAATTACTCTTTCTGATTTCCATTAGCATCTTCCTTATAGCTCTAGTTGGCATGCATTCTGCAACAGTGCGAGAAAAGATCTCATCAAAAATGCGAGTTATCATGAATATGACTTACTCACTAAAATACTATTCCAGGGCATAATTAAGGCATATCTGGCATGTTGCTCTGTCACAATATAAACTTCATGTTGGGTAAAGGTAAATGTAAAGGTTTTCCTCTGCACAGTCATGTCCGACTCTAGGGGCCGGTGCTCATTTCTTTTTTTTAGCCGAAGAGCAAGGGCTGTCCGAAGACACTTTCACAGTCATGTGGCCGGCATGACGCATGCGGAACGCTGTTACCATCCCACTGAAGTGGTACCTATTTATCTACTTGCATTTGCATGCTTTCAAACTGCTAGGTTGCTGGGGCGAGTGCGGGAACTCACTCCATCACACAGTGCTCGGGTCTCGAACCGCCAACCTTCCGATTGACAAGCCTGGTGTCCTACTAGCTGCAGATAAGATAGAAATGCCTGTGTGTGTGTGTGTGTGTGTGTGTGTGGGTTTAGCTCATGAACATTGTATACCCCTGTACACAATGTTGTCTATTAGGATTTGCTAGCACGAGGAAGCACCTGTCAGCCTTACCAGGTAGACCAGACAGGAAACAGAAGCAGATGAGCTAATTCTACTTTATTGTAAGGCTACATTAACAGAATCTTGCAAGTCTGAAAGTACAATTCTCCCCCTGTCTCCATTGCACCCCGATAAATTAGGGAGGGTCTCTTTTGAGCCTCTTGCCCTGCCCACTATCCAGCTGCGGGCTATGCTGTCTCTTATCTGACCATTCCCTAGGCACCATATCTGGGTTCTGTCTCCCAAAATCATTCTCACATTCCATTACAGCACCAGCCATGGAGGCCAGTGAGAAGATCTGAGGCCCAATTCCCGTTTTGGAACTTGAAAACTTAACTCTGATCCAAAGAACCCTATGGCTTCCTCATAAAATTACAGAATTTATATGGACAATAACTGGTTCTTGTGGATCCTGCCCCAAGAGGTAGTGGGCTTAGTGGGACATTAAGGTAACTTTCAACCTTATTGTTCAGCAATGAAAAATTCAGGTGAAAGAAAAGGTCTTCATCAGGACCAAATAAGCCCTTGTTTTCTGCCTTGTCAGTCCCTATTTATTGATTTTGCCAAAGAAAGTACAGAATCTATACAAATATTTTCATCACAGGCAAGTGGGAATCAAGCTGGAGAGCATACTCTCCTGTCCAGTGGAAGAATGGTGATTGCAATGTGAAATGGCTAATTTGAACTTTTGAATCGAGACTCCAGTTAAACCCGTTAAGTAGGAACAGAAATTACGTTCCTGAATGTGTAACACCATCTTATCACATTATATCTCTAGCAGTGAAAAAATAACCAAGTGAACTTATGCAATTATGTTGCTCATAATTATCGCTTATGTTTGCATCTTTAAGGATCCAATAAAATAGATGAAAATATGAAGATATGTGTATTCATACAACAAGTACATATGCTTAAGGGCATATCTCACTTTTGTCTACTGGCTGTTTTGACAGAAACCATATATAGTCATTTACTTCAAGACAACTGAGACAAAGTAATAACGTACATATACTGAAATTAAACCACTTAAAATCTTCCATTAAAAATCTCTATAAGTGTCTATTCAATACAGGTTGATGAGTTGAACAGTATTAAGCTAAATTCAAGGTTGTTCCGTAAGGTTCTAAGCCAGGATTGGCTTGTGGCCTCAATCCTCAAGTTCCCTCATTTTCCCAGTCTACGACTGCTGAAAGCTGATGGCAAAGTTTTCAATCATTCTGAGGCTAAGAACAGAGAATACTCTGATGTATGTTGGGAGGGAGGAAAGGAAGGTTCTCCTAAGCCTTTCCCCTCCCCAATCAGAAAATGTTCAGTGTAGCCATTGGCCGCCCAAAGTTTATTTCTCCTCTTTTAAATGATTGGAACCGGGGTACCTAAAGAATCATTATGCTTTCCATGGAAGTGCCTGCAATACCAAGGCGCTATGGCACATGAAAATAGGCCCTAGTGTTTCTCTGCAAACCTTAAGAGTGATTTCATTCATCATGTTGTTCGAATGCCTGACCATCGTCTTCCAAAGCAGCTACTTTACTCCCAACTTAAGAATGGAAAACGGAATTTCATTCATATGAAATAATTGATTATGCTTTTTTTAAAAAAAAAAAGTAGCAAAACCTTTCACTGTAATATTTTCTTGTACTTTTATCATCCTTCTATTTCTTTCTTCAGCTGTAGAAATGTTGTCTTTGTGCCATCTTTGGTCATCCATTACCTTATATTCCATTTAGAGCAGAATCAGGATTTGCAAATGGTTACAAAGAAATCCTTCCATCAGACACAAAACAAATGGCTAAATAAATTATGGGATATGATTTGTTTATGTTCATTAAGGATATACATTTCAAAAAAGTATCAATATAGTACCATAATAAAAAAGATTCCTGCAGCTCATCTTGGCATTCTATGATGACACAATAATGTATTGTAACTTATGAAAAAGAGGATTTAAGTTTGATTGAAGGTGATTTTTCTTGATTATAAACAATGTCCGTATGTATTTACGGCAAAGAGACAGCCTTCTCCAATTTTATCAATTAAGGTAAACTCTCCTTCAAGTCAAATTCAACTATTAATGGCTATTGATATTGATACATTCTTGTTAACTAAACCCAAGTGTTTATTTTCTGATCCTTAAGAAAATGGGGGAGGAACTTTTCCACACCCACTAGCCAATTCACAATATACAGTACATGTTGGTGGTAACAGCCGTGGGATAAACAATATATCATAATTGTACTGTACTGAAAGGAAATGTTTCTTTCCAGTTGAACTACACTGACATATCCATGTATTTTTCTCAGAAGCAATACAGAAGTGGTTTGCCCATTTTCTTCCAGGATTCTGTTTTGACTCCTAGTTTAGCCTACAGTTCTAGGATTCCCATCCAAGTACTCCCATCCAAGTAATGACCAAGCCAATCCTGTTGACCTATTTTGAAAACAGCTAAGATGAGGCACGGGCTGCCACTTACTGCATTGGCATCTTAAAGCAACAATATTTAACTATCACACAGGACTGATCCATAGACCATTTGAGTTCCAGTTTCAGAGCAAGTTTCTGGCTATACAGTATGTACTCAAATAACTAAAAAACATTATCTAAAGTTAATGTCTTTGACTCACATCCTCTTTTCAAAACATGCATCTATGAACCTTTCTGTAATTTGCAGTTGCCCCTTTGATCCATGGGAATCACAGATACAAAACTGGCTCCTTCACAAATGACCAAAAGTAATAATCAATCATTCACCACCTGGTTAAGAATAACTCTAGTTTCTTGAAGAATGTGGAAAAGGATCTCCTTTGTGCTTTGATTACTATCATAGATGGAAACTCATAGTTACCAGTCAAATGGATCTTTTGTCATAAATGTAAAGGTTCCCCCGCACATTTGTGCAGTCGTGTCCGACTCTAGGGGCCGGTGCTCATCTCCGTTTGTTAGCCGAAGAGCCAGCGTTGTCCGAAGACGCTTCCGCGGTCATGTGGCCGGCATGACGCTCGCAGAACGCTGTGACCTTCCCACCGAAGTGGTACCTATCCATCTACTTGCATTTGCATGCTTTCAAATTGCTAGATTGGCAAGAGCTGGGGCTACTGCGAGAGCTCACTCCGTCACGCGGGGCTAGGGATTTGAACCTCCGAACTTGCGATCTTCCGATCAACAAGCCTGGCGTCTTACCTGCTCATATTCCCCCATAAATGTCTGATGCATTCAAATGGCAATGACATTTCAGCTGATGATTTATCTTGTTTTAACTCAGTTGGTAAGGTTGCAGACTAGGGCACTGCATGGTGCTAAGAATTATTAAGCAATCCTCCTTTGATGGCGGCCAGGGCGTGGAGAGCAGCAGCAGCGACTCTGAAGGCAGCGGCAGCAACTCTGCAGTAGCAGCGAGACACAGGCCGATGGCAGGAACAGAGACAGCAGCAAGCGAGGCAGCAAGCATCAACAGCAGGATCGGAGGTGGCAGCCTTCATTTTTATGAAAATCCCACTAGCATCTTCTCATCTTATGGCATTATCCTGAGAATTATTCTGTTGACATCTCTATTGAGATCTTGCCATAGGAAACATCTTTTGGAGATCATCTCCTGATTAATCAAATTCAAAATTGTCATCAAAGGGATTACCTTTGTGTCTTATATTAACTCAAGGGAATATAGATCCAGACTTCACATCCATATCTGTCCTGTTTGTGTTTAAATAAGTTCAGGCCTGTTATAGGGAGGCTCAATTAACAGTAAAGCTCTGGCCTTACTTAATTTCTCAATATCCATGTTTCAGGGTGGGCCTTTGAGGAGAAAAATAGAATCAATTCCTGCCATTCCAGATCCAAAGAGTAATCTATCACCTTCATAGCCACATAAGCTACACTCTATTTCATCATGATTTTAGGAGCAGATTACTGCACATCAGATGTGCTAGATGGAATTACAGTGCTATTAACTTGCAGCTTTTCAGCACTTCAGTTGTCAGAGTCTTTCTCTTTTATGAACATTTGGGATCATTAGTGGATGCATTCAACATTTTTACTAGATACAGAAAACATATAATGTTTATATTCTTCCTTTTGGGGTGTTCTGTTTATTTATTACCATTAGTTTATTGGTAACTTGCTTTTCTGTCCTGATGCCTTGAGGTGGTTTTTCATTAATCATGCATGTAATATTTTTATTCATTTCCACCTTTGTTCTTTGACCTCCCTTTTCTACTTATCAACAAACAAAATGTATTTTAATTTGTAGCAGTAGTACAACATCTCTTTTCTAATTGAAGTTCCCAGGAAGCCAAAGCGACATAATTTAATTATGCTTCAAAATATATGCCTCCTCAAATTCTTACAGTTGCATAATACATGACAGTAGCACTGAACATAACTTTCTTGATAAAGTGCAATTGCAGGGTAGCAATGTTTGGTTTCATGCTAAAGTTGATGTAGCATTCCTGATAGGTAATTAGAATGAAAAATTTGGAGAAATGGAAGAAGCTAAAATTACAGGAATATTTGGAATAAGCAAACACAGTAATGCAGGAGATGCATTAATAGGATTTTGTGAAAATAATTCTTTGTTCATTGGCAACACCTGCTACAAGTAATCTAAATGCAGATACTACATACGAATATCACCAGATGGACAATATCAGATCAAACTGACTATGTAACAGGAAAGAAAGGATGAAGAAATGCCATCCAATTAGCAAAGGTACTTCCAGGTACAGATTGTGGAATATCTCAGGAACAATTGGTGCCAGAAAAATTGGCTTTAGTTAGAAAATTAAGGAGACAAATGCAAATCATGCCAATGTATTAAAGGCATACTTTCAAGATATAACAGCATGGTAAGGAACCAATTCAATACATTTAAGTGATGTGAAAGAATCCAGGGAGCTTTAGGAAGAGATAAGAAAAATGGTGAAAATTGAAATGGGAAAGAAATATTCCCAAAATTTCAAAAAAGGGGGGGGGGAAATCCAAGTGGCTTTCAGAACAAAATATCATGATAGTCAAGAAAAGACAGAAGAAAGCAACTAGTATATTTTAAATTTTTAGGCTTACCATTTCATACTCCTTTTCTTCACTTTGTATAATGTTCATCCAGAAAGGGAATCAAATGAAAGCAATGTATGTATATATGTAAGAATCCATGCAGTTGGGATTCATCTTGTGCATATTTCATCTTGACTGGGAGATTTATAAGGAAATACTATTCTCTCATTTTGACTTCTTCAGCTTCATTATGAAGATAATACTGACCAAATTAATCATATAATGTTTACTAAAATAACACTATGAGGGTCTCTGTATGCTTAAAATTTGCTACAGAAATTTAGCGGGTGCTGTCTAATTGTTCATCTCTCAACCTCTGTTATCAAGCTACAACTGAAACATACTCTCAAATCCCCTGTCAGAATTGTCCCTCTGAATCCTGCAGAGAACATGAAGGACATTAGAAGAAAGCTATTGAATTTTCTTACTGGTTCTTTCTTTTAAATACACCTTCCCCCAGGGTATATAAGTTGCCTGAATAAGCAAGCATAGCACAAAGCAAATATGTGCTTCAATATAAGCAAGATGCCCACACAATTTGGATTTCAGACTTGCTTTAAGAGAAAGGAAAACAGTAAACTTGCTGAAGTCATGTTCTGTTTAAATCTGCTAAACGTCTTTCTAAGGATAACTCCTATTAATAATCCAGGATGATGATGATGATGATGATGATGATGATTGATGATGATGATATGAACTTTCAGGCAAGCTTTTCAAAACAAAGAAAATAGACCTACATAGAATAGTGCATCAAAAGTGGATGGCTTGTTTGTTATTTAGAAACCACTAACTGGGATTATATTTTTAAAAAGTATTAGGAAATTTTTTTTTAAAGGAAGTCTAATCGACATATCAAAATGAGAGAGAAGAATCTTGATTATATTGATTGTGCTACCTAAGAAAGCAGTGGTAGATACTGGTTTTGAATAATCTGTCCTGTAGAATCAGGACACAAGCATAGGAAGGCTGGAAGAAATGGGTGAATTTTGCCTAGAGTCAAAGGGTCTTGCCCATTGACAGAATAGGAAAAATGAAGTTAAATTGTTCAGTTTCCTGGACGATCTTTATATAAAATAATTCCCCTGTATCCAAATCTTGTAAAAACTTGAAAGGATAGTTGGAATCAATCAAAAACAGTGTTAGAATACAACAGGATTCATTCTTGACTGTGAAATATTAGTCTGTGGCCACTGAAGATCTTAAATGACAGAGGTACAGTAGAGGAAAAATTTGGAACTCCTCCAAGTCACCATTCATGCTAGTGAATGTGTATGAAGAATATTGGGGTCACAGCTACCACTGTCAGCAGAGAACAAAATGAAAAAAAATGCAAATAATGTCTCATATCTAAGAAACAGCTGGGATGGAAGAACAGCCTAGAGAAACTATGTTTGTAAAAGTTAAGAAAAAGTCAAGTTACTAGAAGCAATAGCTGCTCTAGTTCCACTTAACTTATTTGCCCAAATTCATCTCAAATTATTTTGATTCCTTAACTCTTGGAATGTTGGCCTGTTCTTCTAATTATGCTCTTGAAATTCAGTTCTGAATATCTCCTGATTCTCTGATCTTGCTTCATTGCACTCATTTCATTTTTTGCCTTTTGTTTTTATCCATAACTTTTGCGATACTTCCTGGACTTTATTCTGGACGAATCACAAAATGCCATGCGTTGATTCTGACCTCTAACCACTAACATGGGCAAAGGCACCTATTTCTGGTCTGATGACTTCCCTGTTCCATCCTATCTGTTGTAGTCATATATTCTGTGTTGTATTTTAAGGGATTAAGCAAAAAGTGGGGGGAAAACCTTGATTGCTGAGCAAATGCATACATACATACATAAAAATCTACTTGGCCTTTAAGTGATCTTACTCTCTGATGCATAAATAGGCAGGTACAACCAAGGCAAAAAGCAAACAGGATAAGCAAAGGTTTGAGTGAGGCTTAAATTGTTGGTCTAGGTTCCATCCCAAATCACTGGATGTGTGACAGTGTCATCTATCTCCATGGTAATGCTGATCTATCATACCCTCATTTAGGATTACACGTAATGCCTTTTCTAGCACCTTTTTTTTCGGTCAGTGTTACTTTATAAACAATCTTCAGATGAAGCCCTGCAAAGGAAGCACATATTATCCTGTCTCACTCTAGATCAGAGCTTTCCAAACTGTGTGTCGCGACACAAAAGTGTGTCGCCACACACAGTGTGGTGTGTCGCCACACCACCCGGAAGTGGCGGCGCGTGCGTGCACGGCGGCAGCAGCAGCGGCGCGGGATCAGTGCTTCCGCGTTTTAGCGGAGGCTGCCACCGCCACCGCGCACGCGCATGCTGCCGCATGCCCCCCGTGCCACTGCCGTGCACGCGCGTGCCACCGCACGCCCCCCTGCGCTGCCGCCGTGCACGCACGTGCCGCCACACGCCCCCCCACGCTGCCGCCGTGCGCGCACGCGCCGCCACCGTACTGCCGCCGCCGCCGCTGGTGTATCACCAGCGGCGGCACTTTGGAAAGCCCTGCTCTAGATGTTGCTGAAAAAGATAACTGTGGCCAGAACATCTCTCTTTGACACCTGGTAAAAATAGCACTGCTACCTATTATGCTAAGGTGCACTGGAACGGCAGCAATTTATCTCCCACAATGTCAAACTGTGTTCTATATTAGCTAATTATTTAGTAGTCAACTAGGGAAGGTGTTTGGTCTCACCATTAGAACAGTTAATAACAGCTATTGAGCAACAGGCAAGCAACTAAGTTAAACAAAGTACGGTGCTTGCAAAGAGCATTAAAGCACAAAGCTCCTGGAGTGAAGATCCATAAAACTGGACTGGGAGGAATCTCTCTAACCCATGGTCCATGGGAAAGCAACCTCATTTGAAAATAAAATCAACAGGTCTTGCTTAATAAGACCAATTATTTAGGGAAAAAATAGAGGGGGAAAGTGGTTAATGAAGATAAGCTTGAGCGAGAAGCCAAGGGGTCAGCTGAGACACATGATGGAATAGGGACCTTTCAGAATGAAATCAGAGACATGATTAAACAAAAGAGCATATTTGCAACCAAGGATACTGAGATGATTCTCAGCACTGACAACTGATGGTGAAAACTTTGGAGGGACAATTCTTATCGATCTCGACCTGTGTAGAATATGCTGAGGCATAACGAAGGGTGCAGATTTTAACAAGGCAATTAAGAAATGAAACTAACTGACTTTGGGACTCTCTGTGCAAACTCCTGTATCTCTTTGACAGACTGAATGTGTGCTATTTTTTTTTTCCAAACTTGATTTGAATTAGGGTCCTAGTTCTGGATGTGAGATCTAATTCTCTCTCACACACACACACACTCACTTTACTAGCTAAAAATGCTAAATGAATTAATACCTCAATAAAGGCTTAAAATGATAGAGTGAAAGATAGAGATGGGAATTTGTCCATTTGTCAGTCATCTGTTCTTGCCCATTTTGGCAAGAGCAATGAAAGTCGGCAGCTTGACAGATCATTTTGAATTGCTGGGAAAATTCACCCTTATTCCACAGATTCCTTTCTGCACCTATTCTTTTCAACAGCAAAGATCCTGCTATCTCTAAATCCTGCATGCACTTTGTTCTTCTTCTCCCCACTTCTTTATTTATTTTTAAGAAACATTGTAGTATAAAACTTCAGTTTCTGAATGTGCCACACTTTCCTTAGAAGTACTAATAACATTCAGTGCAACTTAACATGGGTATTTCCTCACTATCTCAACCTTGTGAGATACATAAATTAGATAGCAATAGTGATGATTTGTCCAAGGGCAAATAATAGGCTTCAAGAAGATTGTGAGAGAAACCCTACTTTAGCATCCTGTTCCAACAATATAGGTAAAGGTCCCCCCCGCACATTTGTGCAGTTGTGTCCAACTCTAGGGGCCGGTGCTCATCTCCGTTTGTTAGCCGAAAAGCCAGGGTTGTCCGAAGACGCTTCCACGGTCATGTGGCCGCATGACGCGCGTGGAACGCTGTTACCTACCCACCGAAGTGGTACCTATTAATCTACTTGCATTTGCATGCTTTCGAATTGCTAGGTTGTGAAGAGCTGGGGCTAGTGCGGGAGCTCACTCCGTCACACGGGGCTAGGGATTCGAACCTCCGAACTTGCGACCTTCCGATCGACAAGCCTGGCATCTTACCCGCTGAGCCAACAATATACAATAGAATATATAGTATACTTTATACTTTCCAGTTGAACTACACTGACATATCCATGTATTTTTCTCAGAAGCAATACAGAAGTGGTTTGCCCATTTTCTTCCAGGATTCTGTTTTGACTCCTAGTTTAGCCTACAGTTCTAGGATTCCCATCCAAGTACTCCCATCCAAGTAATGACCAAGCCAATCCTGTTGACCTATTTTGAAAACAGCTAAGATGAGGCAGGGGCTGCCACTTACTGCATTGGCATCTTAAAGCAACAATATTTAACTATCACACAGGACTGATCCATAGACCATTTGAGTTCCAGTTTCAGAGCACGTTTCTGGCTATACAGTATGTACTCAAATAACTAAAAAACATTATCTAAAGTTAATGTCTTTGACTCACATCCTCTTTTCAAAACATGCATCTATGAACCTTTCTGTAATTTGCAGTTGCCCCTTTGATCCATGGGAATCACAGATACAAAACTGGCTCCTTCACAAATGACCAAAAGTAATAATCAATCATTCACCACCTGGTTAAGAATAACTCTAGTTTCTTGAAGAATGTGGAAAAGGATCTCCTTTGTGCTTTGATTACTATCATAGATGGAAACTCATAGTTACCAGTCAAATGGATCTTTTGTCATAAAGGTAAAGGTTCCCCCGCACATTTGTGCAGTCGTGTCCGACTCTAGGGGCCGGTGCTCATCTCCGTTTGTTAGCCGAAGAGCCAGCGTTGTCCGAAGACGCTTCCGCGGTCATGTGGCCGGCATGACGCACGCAGAATGCTGTGACCTTCCCACCGAAGTGGTACCTATCCATCTACTTGCATTTGCATGCTTTCAAATTGCTAGGTTGTCAAGAGCTGGGGCTACTGCGAGAGCTCACTCCGTCACACGGGGCTAGGGATTCGAACCTCCGAACTTGCGACCTTCCGATCGACAAGCCTGGCATCTTACCCGCTGAGCCAACAATATACAATAGAATATATAGTATACTTTATTGGCCAAGTATGACTAAACATACAAGGAATTTGTCTTCGGTGCAAGAACTCTCAATAATAAATTATACAATCAAGAAAAGAAAAATTAAGAAAAAATAATACTACAGCTATTTACCTAACACATACTCATATTTAAGGGAGAATTAAGGGAAAATGATCATCCAGTTCCCACTAGCCATAGATAAAGGCAATTCCCTTCTCTTATTGTTATCTCCTAACATTAAGCAAGTACTAGACCCAAGATGATTTGGTCCAAATTGAGGTTTCACCATTGGTTCAAAGCGTCTCTGGTCTAAGTCCAACGCTCCCTGACATTCTGCACTATACTAACCCTCTTGTGTTAATAGCAGCACAATTTCCAATTAATTATTATCTCTTTAAGTAGCAAAAAGATGGTTAAATAGAACAGTCCATATTGCAAAAGAAAGGTCGCATTATGGATTCTATCCTTTAGAAATGTCTCTAGCAAGTTATAGTCTAGTAGAACAGAAAGAAACATTATAACTTTTCTCCCTGCGGAAATAGTTGTTTTTGTTTTTACAATTAAGTAGGAAAGCATTCAGCAATGGTGGCCTGCAGTCTGAGGTTTTATGGTCCATTATGCCATCTCTTCATTTTGCTTCAACACAGGTGGAGCTGCTTTTGATGCCCTCTCACATACAAGTAGTCCTCGCTTAACAACCATTCATTTAGTGTCAGGTCAGACTTACGACAGTGCTGAAAAAACTGACTTACAACTGGTCCTCACACTTACGACTGTCGCAGCATCTCCATGGTCACATGATTGCCATTTTTGACCTTCTCGGCTGCTTCTGGCAAGCAAAACCAATGGGGAACTGCATAATTCACTTAATGACCATGTGGGTCACTTAGTGCCCACAGTTATTCACTTAATGACCGCTTCACTTAGCAACTAGAATTCCGGTCTCAGTTGTGGTTGTTTAGCGAGGACTACCTGTATTGTATCTCTTTATTCCTTATTACTTGGTAACATGCAAATGTGTAAGCCAACTGCAATCATTGCACAGGAATCAAATTTAGGATTCAGGAAATAGCCAAAGGAACAGAATTTGCACAGCCTTTCTCTATACAGAGGCCTTGACAGTTAAGATTTGTTTGCTATTTAATGGGGAAGAGGAAAGTAAGGAACAGTGTATGCTTTGAAGCATCACTTTTCTGATAATGCAACGAACAATTAGTACATATTCTAGTTTGTCATCTCTGAAAGCATAGTAGGACATTTGCATTCAAAGTTATGTTAAAAATTGGCTCTAAGGTAGGAAACTTACATTCTGCTCAAACAACATTCTCTTAAAATTTATCTGTTGGGAAGGAAGGAAGGAAGGAAGGAAGGAAGGAAGGAAGGAAGGAAGGAAGGGAGGGAGGGAGGGAGGGAGGGAGGGAGGGAGGGAGGGAAGGAGGAAGGAAGGGAGGGAGGGAGGGAGGGAGGGAGGGAATAATCAAGATTTACAGATGAAAAGTACATTTCATTTTTAAAAGTCAAAAAAATGCAGCTGTAATGTTTTAGATCTCAGTCTTTCATTCTAATTGAATATAGGTCTTAGGAGCCAGAAATTCAAATGAGATGTGAATGGCAATATATTTCATTTACGTTATATATTTTATTTTTAAAAAAAGAAAAGAAAAAAAAACATATATGGTATATTCTGAGCAAACGGCAGGAGGAAACATGATTTATTTTGGGAAATGATTCCTCAAACTTCATGAAATCAATTCTCATTGTTTGCATGACCAAATAAAATTCTTCATTCTAACTTTGGAGGTGGGAAAAATAGTCTCCAATGTTTAAAGACAAAGACCATCTATCTTTCTCTCTTCTATTTTTCAGAACACTGGGATACAATAATTCTTCAGGCACAAACTCACACATTGGTTGTAGACAAGGTTCTTGTCCAAGCACTTCAATGTATTTTCTGGATAGGTTGGTAGGTAGTAGGTACAGTACGTAGGAAAATAGGAAGGTGGACCTCAAGTGGAGCCAATGCCTAGGCCATGGCTATATATTTTATTGGCAAACAATAAATAAGCAGCACCATTGTTTTATTCTGTTCTCCTGGGATTCGTCCCCCGAGATTGGTGTCCCCCCCCCACTTTCTACTCTAGTTTATAGATCCAAGTTTCTTGCTCGTCAACCATCCATGTGCTAATCAGATATTATTATTATTATTATTATTATTATTATTATTATTTATTATTTATGTATTTTATATCCCGCCTTTATTATTTTTATAAATAACTCAATATGCTTCTCCTTAGCTTTTTGAAATGAGCCAGGATCAATTAGATACCAGCACATCTACCCATGCCCCAAAGATAGGTTGCTCCCATTTATTTTGATAAGGATATGCCCTTCTGTATCAGTACTTCCTCCTTTTCCCTTCTTCTGTCCTCAGAACAATTATTTTCAAAAAATTACCAAAGGGGGGGGGGGGTGAATGGCATTACCTCTAAATACTGAATCAGTGTGGTCACCTTCAGTGGGGCATGGAGTAGATCCCATTGTACATTTCTTTCTGCAGGTTTTGAATTTCAGTGAATGTGCACATTGCTATATGAAAAAAGGAAGAAGAAAAAGAAACTCAGAAGAGCAGTAGTTAATTTCCTCCAGCTGCCAGCTACAGAAGGAGCAAAGGACTGAAATGTGATAATGAAAGAAATGAAAAACAAAATGTCAATAGAAATTAATTGGAAATTTCGTTTCTCTTCTTTCATTTTATTTCCATATAAAATAAAACACATTTGTTGCACTGCCAGGTGCCACCTTAGAAGTCAATAGTAGAACAAAGAATACATAATGTTGATATAAATTTGTTGCATCCGTGTATATGTCACAAAGAGGACGTATATATATGAAAGTCAGAGGCCCTGGAGAATATTTTTCCATATTCAAGAGAAGGATAATATATTTTCCATCTTGCTGTTGGTTATATTTCATTATCATTTCAGAACCCAGAGGAACAACAAAGACGTTTTCCTTTGAAACATCTTGGGAACTGGGATTAATTTTGGTATAGGAAAAGGATGGTTTGTGTATTTGTGTCAGTGTCTGTGTGCACGCACATGCTTGTTCCTTCATTAACTATGAAACAATTTTATTATTTCTGAGCACAGAATTACATGCTGAGGAATTCTACCCTTGTTTCTAGATCTGTTCATTAAACACAAAAATGTTAATGGCTTACAGCATCAACCATTTAAAGACCACAATAACAATCTGCAGAATCCCGCTTAATTAAATGAATTTTCTGCATTTCTACATATTGTCATTTTTTCTTCCAGACATGTATAAGGAAATACAGATAAATAATTTGCCCCCAATAAATCTATATCAACCATCTGGCCTAATTAGGGATCATGTTATTTGCTCAAAAGCTCAGATAACAATTTGAACCAGATCAAAATTACTGTTGTGCATCTCATGGATATTATTATTTTCAAGTGACTTGATAATATATCAGTTTGCATAGAAAGTACTGTTGTTTGTGGGGGCTGGGGGGGGAGAATGTTTTATTTAATTGATCTGTCAATTACATTTTTGAATTTGAAAATGTTTAGGATATTAGTGAATATAAGGATTTTGCATCAGAAATAGAGAATCATAAATATTTGTGATACTGAGTGCAAGCAAGCTATAATAATAATAATAATATAATATAATAATATCAACCATTATTATGCAAATACGATTACTGACCCTCTCTCTCTCTCTCTCTCTCTCTCTCAGAGAGATTCTATCAATGAACAAATTTAATGAATATATTATTATGCTTTAATATGTAATATTACATGTATAGAGTACATGCTATGTATTATAGAATGTATAATATAATATAATAATACTATACTATACTATACTATACTATACTATACTATACTATACTGTACTGTACTGTACTGTACTGTACTGTACTATACTAATCAAATTTAGCCACCGCCCATCTCCACCTGAAAGGTATACGTGTATTATATGCATGCACAATGTATGTATGCATCTGTCAGACTGCATACATACCTGTATTTTCCAAGGTGGCTAAAATAGTAATATAATCACATAACTAACATAGAGAAGCAGCAGTTTTAATCTTCCCTAGCAATTAACTAGAAGCCAATCTAGAAGCCATTCTAGAGACAGTTTGGTGTAGAAGTTGCGGTCTTGGACTATGACTATGGAGACCCAGGTTTTAGTCCATCTTCAACCACAGAATCTGGATGACTTTGGGACAATCTCTTTAAGTCAACCTACTTCACATTTAGTGGGAGAAAAGGAAGGGTGACCCTAATATAAGTCATCTTAACTCCAAAAAGAAAAAAAAAGATGTAAATGTAATGAATATTTGCATATTTGCACACACACACACACACACACACACACACACACACACACACATGAAAGACATAGACATAGACATAGACATAGACATAGACATAGACATAGACATAGACATAGACATAGACATAGACATAGACATAGACATCCATTGCTTTATCAATGTAGTTGGACAATAGGTTCCACACTGTCTTCAGAGGAAGCCCTCATAGAATCATAGAGGTGAAAGCAATCTTAGAGGTCCAACCCCTTGCTCAATAGAGCTTCTCACAGTTGGAGCTTGGATAATGGGAGATCAGCCAATTCTGTCCAAGAGAGTTGGAGCTTTGAAGGTCAGAAATTACCACCAGGGCAACCACTCACTGAAATAAGGTTATTTGGGTGGGGGTGGGGGGGGGAGCAGGACAGATAGCAGGCCACATTTCACCAAATACTACCTAGTCTATGGCCCCAGACTGCAGCAAGATAAATATATTCATCTAGACCAATCTCTAATATCAAATTAAACAAGTATTCACAGTGAGGAAAATAGAAACACTTTTTTTCACTACAACTACTGAGAAAATATGTCACCTACCCCTGAGTTCCTTTCAGAACATCGTTCCCAAACAGAAATGATGTAAACTATCATAGATGACCAAAACACCCAAAACCTGCCTAATGAATTTACATAACTAAGTTACCCATTAACTTGTTAAGGACAGGGAGAAAAGAGGAATATTTCACTTTCAATTGTCCTGGATGGTAATTTTGGCTGAGAAGGTGATACCAAACTTTGGAACATAATAAGAGAACAGAGCAAAGGCTTAGATTTAATCCAGCACTCTGTTTTGCGTAGTGGACAACCATCAGATGCCTTTAAATATTCCACAAGCTCAGATGTTTGGCAAAAGTTCTTTCCTGTTTATATTATTTATATTTATATTTATATTTATATTTATATTTATATTTATATTTATATTTATATTTATATTTATATTTATATTTATATTTATATTTATATTTATATTTGAGGGGGTTTGCTGGGGGGAAGAAGCCTTTTTCTCTCTGAATCCAAGTGATCCTCATTTTTCACCCTTCCCCATCAGTTTATCCTTTGTTCATCAACTCTGAAGACTTGAAGCAGGTTGAAATATCATTGTCCACACAATCATGGGATGCCTTTGTAGCTATGGTTCAATTTACTAAGGCTTCAATGTTTTTCTTCCTCATATCAACACAGCAACCACCATATTAATGCTATCAATGTCTGAACCACCAACTAGATATTAAGAGAATCAGAAACCTACAAAAGATGGACTACAACCTCGGGAGATTTTGTTCCCCAAAGGGTCATGAATCTTCTTTCTAAGCTGGAGAGTTTTGCTATTTCAGACTGCCACACTGAGACCCCACAGCAAGTTTTCCACTAGTTGTAGTGTCATCCTAACCTATCATGAAGAAGTCTGTTTAATAATGAACCGGTTTATGTTCACATTTATTTGAAAGTGAATATTGATTTCAGAAGAGTTTCCTTCTGAAGGAATTATGCTTAAGATTGACACACAGCAGTTCCATAGAAATGACTGTTAACAGAAATCCCACCTTTCTATTCCAGTTCATTTATACTAGGAGAAAAGTATAGTAAATGTAGAACAAACCCCACAATATTGTTTTCCCCTTGTAATTTGAGCTATTGCTCTATTGCTCAGAGTACTGACAGATCGAATGTTCTCACTTACATGTATATCTTTATTGGCAGTTTTGAGATGGAGAAGCATGATAACTCTCTGAGAGTCACCTCATCCATTTTTCACTCATAAGGGCATAAATGTTCCCCAAAACCTTTTTTTCTGAAATATTTTCTATGCTAGATAATAAAACAACTTGAACATCTGGTAATTTGCAGGTGTGATGAAGCAGGTTCAACCATGCAGTCTTCTTCTGTTCAAAACAAAAATCTCGGCAACATGCAAGAGGAATTTTAAGAAGTAATTATTTACTTACGTGAACATGACAGAAGTTAAATTAATCTGTTCTGCTTACTCTAATACTACGTGACTAGGTGGTGAAACATTTTGACCTTACTCATACTTCAAATGATTTGGAAATACATTTCTGATGTTTAGAGCATGTGTGAGAGATCAAACAAGGAAGTCCAGGTTCAAAGGCTGAATGCAGTATTACAGCACAAATTAAAGACTATTATTCTGTCTTATCCCCCACTGTCAATTTACAAGGACCTTGAAAATTATGAAGACAAACTGAAGATATCCTGAAGCAAGTTGGGTCATCAGAGTGGCTTGAACTAACGGAATCTCCACTTGGAAAACAAAACAGCTTCAGCAAAGTAGCTTCAGCAATATTTAGCCTGGTTGGGCTAAATTGCCTAGGCAATTTATTAAGTATATATTTAAATTTAGATGAAACTTATCATTGTATTGTCGAAGGCTTTCACGGCTGGAGTTCAATGGCTGTTGTGGGTCTTCCGGGCTGTGTGGCCGTGTTCTGGAAGTTGTGGTTCCTAACGTTTTGCCAGCACCTGTGGCCAGCATCTTCAGAGGGCAGGAGCACAGATAGAAGCAAAATCTCTGTGCCCAGGTAGAGTGGCAATGTTCTATTTATAGAGCTAAATTATAGGAGATTAGGTGGGTTTTTTTTGTTGTGTTGAAATGTTAACGAGTGGCTGATGAGCGTGATTAGCATGTTCATTGTGAGAAGTATTCCCATGTCCTGGTGGTTGGACTGAGTTCATTGACCTTTTGCAGGCTGTGTTTCTCAGGACTGGTAGCCAGGTTTTGCTAATTTTTAAACTTTCTTCTTTTTTATTGTAACTGTGCTGGTGTTTGTGAATTTCAATGGCTTCTCTGTATAATCTGGTGTAGTGGCTTTTGGTGTTGTCCAGTATTTCTGTGTTTTCAAATAGGATTTTGTGTCCCATTTGCTTGAGAGCATGTTCAGCTACTGAAGATTTTTCTGGTTGCTGTAGTCTGCAGTGTCTTTCATGTTCTTTTATCCTGGTGTGAATGCTTCGTTTTGTGGTTCCGATGTATACTTGTCCACAGCTGCATGGTATGCGGTATACTCCTGCAGCGGTGCGGGGGTCCCTTTTGTCTTTTGCTGATTTTAGCATTTGTTGTATTTTTCTGGTGGGTCTGAAGACTGTTTGAACGTTGTGTTTTCCCATCAGTTTTCCCATGCGGTCAGTGACTCCTTTGATGTAGGGCAGGAATACTTTGTTTGTGGGGGGCTGTTTTTCTTCAGTTGGATGTTGTTTTCTTGGTTTGATGGCTCTTTTTATTTCATTCTTGGAATAGCCATTTGCCTGTAGGACCCAATTCAGATGGTTAAGTTCATTGTTGAGAAATTGGGTTTCACAGTTTCGATTAGCATGATCCACCAAGGTTTTGATCATGCCTCTCTTTTGTCGTGGGTGGTGATTGGAATTTTTGTGTAGATATCGGTCCGTATGGGTGGGTTTTCTGTATACTTTGTGTCCTAGTTTGAGGTCCGGATTGCGTATGACCAGCGTATCTAAAAATGGAAGTTTGCCATCAGTTTCTTTTTCCATAGTGAATTGTATATTGGGGTGGATGCCGTTTAGGTGGTCCAGAAATTTCTCCAGTTCTTCTTCAGTATGACTCCAAATTGCGAAGGTGTCATCCACGAACCGGAACCAGACTGTTGGTGTAATGGGTGCCGATTCCAAAGCCTGTTTTTCAAAGTGTTCTACCTGGGCACAGAGATTTTGCTTCTATCTGTGCTCCTGCCCTCTGAAGATGCTGGCCACAGATGCTGGCGAAACGTTAGGAACCACAACTTCCAGAACACGGCCACACAGCCCGGAAGACCCACAACAGTCATTGAAACTTATCATGTTTACTGCTTCTTTGATCAATTAGTGGGCTTCTTATTTCTGCCACCCCAAATTGCCAGCTTTCAAGAGACAAACACAGTGAGCATCCAATTAGCTAGATGTCTAATAGCTATTCAGTTCTGATTCACAAATTACTTTGAAGACTGGTTTAGACATTATTTAATTGCCTTTCATTCTTTATATTAGTCTTGTGAACCAAGGAATCAATTTACAGTATTTCCATGCTAGTGATGCTTCTCCAACAACCAAGTTGTCTGCTGATTTTTTATCCAATTCTTCCCAATGCTGGAAAAACAGCACCTGTTAAATTTCTGGAAGTCGCTGAATCTCTTCTGCTGAAAAATATGAGATGTAATGTGTAAAGAGAGGGGGGATTTAAAAACAATGCTTTCTTTTTGTGTACCCATGTAATTTTGAAATATTTGTATGAAAATAACCAATTAAAATGTTCAGTAGAAAAGGCTTGGCATGAAAAGGGCTAAATGCAGAACGTGCACTCCTGTGATATACAGTACAAAGAGTTCCCATGATATTGTTAAATACTGCACATGTAAATGAATATTTCAAGCATCGGTATTGTTCAATGAGACACCTTACTAAGAAAGGACCCAGATTTAGCTGCAAGGAAGCACAATTTATTGCACTGAATTTCTGCATGGCAGAATACCCAGATCTGTACTTTGTCTCAGATAAGTAGAAACCCCATAAAGGTTTTTTTTTTTTTTTTTTTGAGCAAAGCATAAATCCTAGTGATTTGTTTTCTGGACAACAATACGGAAAATATTTGCCATTGCCTCTTTCTCAGTTGTCTTTTCAACTTAGTCTATAGTCCTTGAATTTTCTGATGGACTCCAATGCAAGTACTAACCAGGTGGGATCAGCCAAGGTTAGCTAGGAGTTGCCATCTGCTGTAGACATAATGTTTCTGGAACAAAATATATCAGAGAAAGGCTAACACATTGCTCATATGCACATAGAATTATCTTGAATGAAGAAAATAGCCAAAACATAACCACTGAGGGCCAGTCATCCCAGTTCTGCAGCAAGGTACATTTAAGTTCTTCATTTCTCAGAACGATGTTCAACCTTTTGGCTTGAGAAAAAAAATGGAGACTGTATTAGAATATCTTGATCAACTCCATAGTTCCCCCACTCCCCCAAAAAAATAATGAGCTGCAAAGGATAAAATGAAATTTAAAAATGGAATGTTGTTTTGCAGTGTCTCTTTCAATCAAATCCTTCAAATCTTTAGATGCACCCCCTGATGGGGACCAAACATGTATACATTTGCGGGCTAGAGAAGCATTTAAGGGGCAAAATGGGTACCGTAAACCTAAAGCACCCACTTTGCCTCTTATATGTCCTCCCAAAATGGACCCTGGCCCCACTCAAAGAGAAGCCTGTTGTAGCCCTCAAGCTGACGGAAAATGTGCACCTCTGGTGCAGACTATGAACAGCAAAGCAAGGAGTGACTGATTTCTGCCTTATTATAAATACAGTGTCTTTCTCCATGTAAGAAAAGGCAAGTAATAGTCCCTTTCGTTTAGGATGGAAGGGTGGAGACTGGGTCAAGGTGGAGATGAGCTTCCCACAACACACTTCCAGTCTGGCAGAAACCAGGTGGGGGTGAGGATGGAGAATCTAACATTTTAGAAATGGTCATGGATCCATTAAACCCCAAAGCAGGAGAACAACAATTTTGAAAGGAACCTATCTTGCCATCATAATAATCTGCAGCAGTCAACGTTATCACAACGTTATCAACGTTATCAACGTTATCACAATACATCTCCCATATAGTGCTAATAACACTTGATTATATTTTGCTGGTTTTTAACATTTTGCTTGACTAAAAGTACCCATGTGGTGTTTCAGCAATTCTCACATTTGTCACCTTGGTGCTGCTGGTAACTTAACAACAGTTCCTGCAAAATTATTCTGGTGCCAAAACATCTTGGAAAAAGAAAAACAGGACACTCTTCCTGGAACTACTTTCGACAAGAGACTTATGGGATCCACTTCATTTTGCACACAATTATATGTTTTTGTCTAATATTAATTAATAGGTCAAGCAGCACTTGGAGAGATGTTAGGCATTAATTAACATTTTAAAACTATCACATATGACATATTAATTAGATATCAATCACTTATTGCTGGTACTGACATTTAATAAGTATTTTCATTTACACCAAAAACTAACTTGCTATCAACACTTTTTAAAGAGACAAAATTGATACAAATAGTCTCTGCAGATTTAACATGTTAATTGCTGCCTGTTCTTAACTATTACTATTCACAAGATGACTCATAAATGAAGCAGCTGCTTTTAAAAAAATGCCACCATCTATTTAATTTGAATACGTAAAGGTAGGAAGCTAAGAAAACAATTGCATGAACCCTATTTTAAATGTTTTGGAAGCTATGACACAATGATCCTGGCTTGTTTTTATATTCCAAATAATTATGCAGAATTCCTCCTGAATGGCTTCACTGTTACTGTAAACATTCAAAGAGAGATTCTTCTTATTACATATTGTGAATTCATGTTTCTATGAATATTCCAATTATTGTAGTGCATGTTCAGTTGCAATGCCTTCTGGAAATGTTAGGATTGTTCTGAAGGCTCATCTAGCTTCCCCATTTTCATAATCTTCCAAAAGTATGCAAAAAGCTAAGTTCTAATATTAAAAAGCCCTGGCTTTAGGGGCCTGATTTATGATTCATGACGGATAAATGTGGCTTGCCTTGACTCTGGCTTCTCTATATAAAGCTATACCTGTCCAACCTCCTTAAGACTACGTTGAACACCAAATTGATATTGCTCTGTGACCTGGTAAAGGCACCTTTACCAATGTAAGATCTAAAGATTCCACTGGATCAGCAAGATTTCCATTGTTGGCTTATCAATTGCTATCCTATACTTCAAATAGGGCGAATATTTCCTTCCACTTGAAGTTATATAGGAAGGGAAGAGTTTGCTGGATGCTTTTATTCTTTGAATCTTCTCAAGAGAGCTGCTGCTGGTTATTGGGGAATAGAAGAATTTGCGCTCACTCCAAATTGTGGAATTTAATTTAAGAATCCAATGCACCCCAAATTCTAGATGCAGGGGGTAAGCATATAGAATGTGTTAGAGACTTGATTTTATTTAGGATCTGCTCAAAGCCTTGCTGAATTCTCTATATGATCAAGCAACCTCAATGTGTTTCTTTCATACTGCTCACTCAGTTTTGTATTCAATCCACACTCATTCAGCACCCATTCATTTCTGTCCTGATCTCGCTTTATCACACACACTCCTTAATTACTCCATTCCCTCAGCTTTCAACTCTCTCTTTTTCTCCCCTCCTGACAGGCTCAATTCTCATTTTTGTATAACAAAATAGGCAGAGGCATCCTATACACTGCCATTTTTAAACTTTACTGAAAATAAATTGTCTTATATTGTTTGGTTGTGTTTCTGTGTATTCTGTTGAGTACAATAGCACTTGTACCTATTTCCTAAACTGGGGTTTCTGGCTAACACCACAGCTCATGGGTAGTTAGAAGGATAAATTGCATAAAGTATTTCCTACAGCAGGATTATCCTGTACACACACTGTTTGATTTGATATTCAGTGGTATTACACATTTCTAAACCATCAGCCAAGGTCTGTCAGATCCAGAAATCTTTAGTATAATCTTCTGCCACTGGGTTTTTATTGAAAAGACACACACTTTGGAACAACACATAGTACTGAGTAAAATTATTCAATGAATACCTTGCAGGAAGCCCTGTCATTTAGCAAATTTTATAAAATTCCAAGGAAAGTCTGCTGTAGATTAGACAAGAGATGAGGATCAAAGATATTCCAATTATAGTTTCAGCTTTGCAAACTTTCCAAACTTCACCTGGATTATATTTGACTCTTTAGAGGCCAAGAGAAGCAATGCTTGGAATCACTTCATTTGGTTATGGGAGAATGTAACCAGCAAGATCACAGAACGACACAGAAATGTGATATATAATTAACATGTTATTATAGATCTTAGAATGTATATGTCATATGAGTTTTCATCACCTCTCTTAGTTTAATAAAGATTCCCTCTTGTGGAGCTTACCTCCAGGTGACATCACAGACACAACCATGAAATTTTCTGGCAATAATATAAAAGTGATTTCCTAAGGACTTCTTCTGGCATATTTCTTCAACTTCCTAGTCTAGTCTACATCCCTACTTAGCTTCCAAGTCCTGGGCAAGTTTGGCTGGGTACTAGTACCTGTTGAGACAAAGGTAGAATCACTTTAAGTTGAACTTCACTCCTGGTGACTTCATAAAAACATCCATGTAGCTTTTTTGGTAGCAATATAGAAGTGGTTTGGCATGTCTTCTTCTACGTCTTTTTTATCTCCCCTGTGTAGTCAATAGCCCGAGAATTTCAAGATGGTCTCCTATTCAGCATATTATGGCTTGATTACCATACCAAACTGGACAGTGGCATTAAGCAGGTCTTCAGTTGGAACCCAGGCTACCCAACATATTGAAACAATCCTTTAAAAGGACATATGAATATGTGTAGCTGGCAATCCAGGTCAACAAAGAATGTTGTCCTAAAAATGGATTCACAGAGACTTGCCCATATTGGAAAAAAGACGAGTGAACTTAGGATTCATTGCTCATCAGACAAAAGTCACATTAGTCAGACAGCACCTACTGATAGAAGGTGGTTCATTAATTGGAGACAAAGACAAAGAGATTTATACCAGGAAGGAGCTCTTCAAAAAGAACCTGAATAACCTCTTGTAATAGCTTGGAAGTTATTACCACTATTGGTAATTAGATGAAGGTATAAAATGATACAGAGACTCTATAGCAGGTTCCCAAAGTGTGAGGTGTACCCCCCTTGGGGAGGTGCAGACAGAGTCCAGAGGAAGTGTGAATAACCTTTTAGTTGTACATTGTTCTAACACATCCACCTTCCTTCAAGTTTCATTGTATTGTTCTCATTGTTCATTTGTGTTCATTTTGGTGTTTGGATTATTTTGGGGAAGGTCTGTATATTAAGGTTACACTAAAGGGAGGTGTGATCGCAAAAAGATTAGGAACCCCTGCTCTATAGTAAGAGACACTTTGGTACTATTTCCAGGACCAAGGGCCAAGCACATAATCAAGAAAACTCCAGCATCCCTTGAGGATTCCAGGTGGGCCTAAAGAAGCTGGACTAGTAGGAGCTAGTTCTGATGGAAAGTAATAAAATCCATTGTTTAATGAAGCACAGCTTCTCTGATGCTGGTTTACTCTCAATCTGGCAACCCCTCCCCCCCAAGGGAAAAAAACCCATTGGTTTGATTGTGAAAGATCCTGCCAGTTCTATAGCATTCTTTTCTTATGTACTTTCAGGTGAGACAAACTTTCAATCATTTGTGAGTTCCAATTCTCCCTCTATTAAAGTAGAGATTTTCCCTTCAGAAGAAACTTAGTTCTAAATTCTACACCGCTCTTTCTAATGTATTCTCAAAACCTTCTAAGTGTCCTGCTTTTAATACTTTAAGATTATTGCTGAATCTTTTTGAAATGTATAATTCTTTGATTGTCAGTTGAATGCCAGCAGAATAAGCTTGCTTCTCTTCCCTGACATTGGATCTCTCAATAAATTATGAACTGAGGTTAAAGTATCAACACATCACTATTTGTTGATGATGTTCTTCTTGCTTATAGTATGCTCACCTAAATCACAAACATCCCCTAACATGTAGTTTTCACACATATAGTAAACTACACAACTGGGGGGGGGGGAAACCTCCCTAAAGTCAGATATTTAGTCACACCAGCCTTAGTTAATTCAAGTGGTTAATTAGCAGCCAAACTGTCTTTGAAATTACAGCCTAGAGTCCCAAAACTATGAAGCATTCAAATACATCTGCAGTTTGTACTCAAGGTGAATTTCTTCTTGTGGGAATCATACACCATAGGCCTGCATAAATATTTGAAGGAGGGTGTCGTTTGATAAAGATTTAATTGAATCATCCCACCGAAGCAGATTCATTTTTCAAAGTGGGGATCAGGTGGCTTTGAAGCTTCCCCCCTCCCCACCCACCTTTCAACCTGTCCAGTGGTGTGATTGTGTTTGATTACTAAATATTAAAGTTTTATTTGCAGGAAATTTTAGACAAACTAGGGTTTGTTGGTTTGTTTTCTTTTGGGAGGGATAAGCTCCCAAAGCTTAGCCATTCAAAAAAGGGAAGAAATTCTGGAGTGAATGTAAAGATCCTGCAGATTATGAAAAAAACACGCTCAACACAGAGATTCTGGGTTAGAATCACACTGGCCAGTCTTTCTCATACAATTGTTTTGTCAATGTTTTTCTATATGTGTCCCTATTGTTTCAAGTAAGGGGAAGCTGTTAATCATAAATGGAACCAGGAACATTTCAAATGGGTTACAAAACTGCAATTCACACCTGCCTTAAGATACTTTCTTTGTTAAACAAAGACTTGATTAGTACTTGGAAATCCCCCAAACTGTCAAAAATATCCCAGGAGAAGGCAACAGCAAACCTTTCTGTTGCCCAGAAATCTACATGGATTGATTGAAGGAGATGTTATTCTTAAAATCATCCCAACAGAAGGCAATGGCAAGCCATTTCTGTATTGTGCCCAAGAAAATTTAGTCATTTAATCTCCAGGAATTGAATTTGACTTGAGGGAGATTTTATCTTCACTCAAGCAAGATCACCCTCCTCCATGGCTGAACTTGCATCACGTCCTGATCAACCAAATCATTTTTGGTCTAACTGACTTCTATATTCCCTTTCCTTTTCTTTGTCCACCTTTTTTATCCTAGTTTTTATTGCTCTGCTTGGCTTGTGAAATAAATGGAATAAGACATTATTCCCCTCCCCTCACATTCCCACTGCTACAAGTTTTATTTTATTGTGAGCTAGAAGATGAGCCATTCCTCCATATGGTAATGGATGGAGGAGAACTATCTTCAAACTCCTTGTTCATTTACCTATTATGCGATGCTGCAGTTCAGCCCCTATTCCTGTCATTAGTGGCTAATAAGTAATATCTGAAGAATGATAGAATTAAATATTTGACTGAATTCACCTTATTCTGGAAAGCGCCTTCCTCGATTCTACTCTTGCTTTTTTTCTACCACATCTAAGCATGTAAAGATCTAGGCATTTTTATTCAGTCAGAAAACATGGAGGACTAAATAATAGGCCTATGCAATGCAACAATTTGTTCAGGAATAGGTGCCTCAGAAGACACAGGAATAAGGACATTGCACACATTCAGTCACCTTCTTAATTCATGGTTGACTATAATTATAAAGATATCCAACAGGAAAGTCATTTCCATGCTTGCAGGAGTATTTTAGTTGATCAGGACAATTTCCAGGCATCACCATTTTAATCTAAATAACAGATTTTGCTGCATAGCTTATTGTGCATCAAGTTCATCAAAGTCCTCTGAAGATTTAAGTGTTTTATAGTACTGATTTAAGCTCTCCGATTTCTCGATAACAAGGTTACATTTACCACTCCCCTGTGAGAAATAATAAAAGAAGAAAAGTCAACGGATGAAGGCCTCCTTGAATCTGCATCTCCACAATATGTCATTCATTGTAACTTACTTTTCAAAACTCATTCCCACTTGACACCACAAAGTGTCGGTGTTCCTCTCCAGTGCCTGCATTTGAGGTTGATTTGTTTACTCTGACTTTTAAAGTGACATTAGCTAATTATTACACTCGGCAGGATATATTTCATTTTAACTTTCATGTCATTGTAAAACACCACGATCTCCCTCACATAAGAGAGTTCCAGACTCTGCAACTGTTAGAAGTTGGCCACCTTTTCCAAGCACTCAGTCCTTATTATTATTTATATATTATTATATAATTATTATTAATATTAATTAATTAATTAATTTTTATATTATTATATGATTATTATTAATATTAATTAATTAATATATTATTATTATTATTATTATTATTATTATTATTATTATTATTATATAAATCAGTCAGACTGTACTTGATACCCCATTTAGGGCTCCGCTTTAATTTCCTATCAATTTGGGACTATATTTTAGGAGATCAGATGCAAAGAATTGTCTTGATTTGGTTACTATTTAATTGCCAGTGGTCAGAATCATTCCCTCATTCCCATTTCCATTGGACTCAATTCAGTATTGCAACTGGGGTGAAATTTAAACAACTTGCTGCTTATCATTTTCAGCTTCCTTGAAAATTGGCTGCCTTTTCATCCGACGTTCAGTTCTCCTTTGTTAATATTCCTTTGGACATAAAGGTTGCAAGGCTTCACGAAAACATAGAGAAATGACTACAGGACTGGCAGCATGTTGGCACTCGTTCAATTTACTCTATTGCTTCAAAGACTTTGTCTTGTCCTGCCCAACGAAGCAAAAAGTCTAGAAAGTATTGAATAAGGGATAGGTAAAGGTAAAGGTTCCCCCCGCACATTTGTGCAGTCGTGTCCGACTCTACGGGCCGGTGCTCATCTCCGTTTGTTAGCCAAAGAGCCAGCGTTGTCCGAAAACGCTTCGCGGTCATGTGGCTTCATGACGCGTGCAGAACTCTGTTACCATCCCACTGAAGTGGTACCTATTTATCTACTTGTATTTGCATGCTTTTGAATTGCTAGGTTGGCAAGAGCTGGGGCGAGTGCGGGAGCTCACTCCGTCACGCGGCGCTCGGGTCTCGAACCGCCGACCTTCCGATCTTCCGATTGACAAGCCTGGTGTCTTACCCGCTGAGCCACCATGCCCCTGAATAATCCCTGAATAAGGGATAGCACAACCTAATTTGGGGCAAGCCTCAAGAACATATGGAAAAAACAAAAAGTCATATTCAGAATCTATTCACATATTTTCCCAATATATCAGCTGGCAATGGAGCTGTATTACCAATCTTGCGAGCACAGACTCATACAGTACAAATGTTTGCATAACTTAGACTTTATGCATTGAGTGGTATATTATAATATTTTACCTCTTTCCTAAAACAGAAGGGTAGGGGAGGGAACGGGAGGGTTGAGAAGTTCTGCTCCCCCAAACCAGTTTGGAATAGGATGTGATTCCACATGCATCATTGACACTTGGGAAATACTCAAAGGTTTAAGAGATGATCAGAAAATTTCAATATTGTTTTTTTCAGGTGCTGAGTGTTGTACCATTTCGCCATTTTCATTATAAACTTCCCCCTTTTTCTTCCTCTCTTTTCTGTAGGCAAAAGTTATTATTTTAGAAGAAAGTCCTTATTTCAACAAGTCATGACTGAGAAGTCTTGAAAAAGCAAAACAAAACAGATTATAGATCAAACGGCTACCTTCCTTTTTTTTTCAACAGAAAAAAAAATTTTTTCAACAGAAAAAAAAATCATGTCAAAAAGGGCTAAGTTGGGTCTGCATAAGACATTAAAACGAAAACTACCGAAACAAATTCATGCAACTATCTAAGCTATAAACAAAGGTTAAAACTTATCAAACTTAGCATATTTTTACTGACCTGGCTAAGTGTGTGGTGTGCACATAGAAATGTGTTGTTAATGTTGCCCATTAAGAAATGGACAACTTCCATTGCTGTAACATGTTGCTTCAGGCTATGAAAGATTATTTATACAGAACATTCACAAGTCATTTAATGTCTTTAATGGAAACTAACAAGTCTGATGCAAGCCTTTTTACTTACCTATTGAATTAAAAAGTTCTGCCTTTTATCATATTCTGAAAAGCATAATATATATTTCCCGGAATATTATTACACAGTTTCACATTTAGTGGCTGCTCCTTGAGTTATTTATAACTGTGTTTTAAGACAGAGGAAGGTACAAGATGTACTCCAAGGCTACAAGAGGTTCCTGAATCCTCTTTTTGTGACCTTTGGACTCCCCACCCCTGGCCATGATTGCTCTACACTGAGGCAGTTCTCTGACATCCTGAGATAAGAAAGAGATGAAAAGATATTTTTTATTTTTATTTATTTATTTATTTATTTTATTTATTCAATTTATCACCGCCCAACTCCCCCGAGAGGGACTCTGGGCGGTTTACAGTCAAACATAATTAACTATACTAAAAATATAAATAAAGTTAAATAAACATTAAAATAACAATTCATGAATATAATAAATATATAATAAAATCCAGATGGCAGTATCTTCTTAAAACCATGGAAAGGGCACTCTAGGGCCACCCTAAGGCATTAGCCATCCCCAGGAGTGTACGCTCTTCTTCCCACCCCAGGCCTTAGCCATCCCCAGGAGTGTACGCTCTTCTTCCCACCCCAGGCCTGTTGACAAAACCAGTTCTTGAGTATTTTCTGGAAGTCCAGGAGCGAGGGGGACTGTCTTATCTCCGAGGGGAGAATGTTCCACAGAGAAGGGGCTACTGCAGAGAAGACACGCTTCCATGACCCCGTTAGATGGAATTCTTTAACCGATGGGGTCCGTAGCATGCCCTCTCTGCATGACCGGATGGGACGTGATGATGTTATGGGGATGAGATGATCCCTTAGGTTACTGACTAAAATATATTACAGACTAAAAAAAACCCCACCCAGGTTCTCCCCAAACCCACTCTTACCCACATGTTTGATTTTCTGTCCTCAACTCCCCAAAAGGTTGAATGTGGCCTTTGGCCACCAAAAGGTTGCCCACCCCTGCTTCAGGTGGCACAGGAAATCAGAACTGATGACAACCCTGAGAAGGATTTGCTAAGTTGCTTCTTTTAATCACAATAGAACTGCAGGGCAATTATGTCCTGTCTCTGAATCATGTAAATTACTGAGATAGGAACCTGTGGCATTTTGCACCACATAGCCTGGTTTGCTGGAATGGTTAAGCTAACCCTGGGAATGAACTGAGGGAAAGCAAATTAAAATGGTGTATTTCGCTGATATCTTTCAGGAAGTCCAATTTCAAACTTCTTCAAACAGTTGTAGACTGCATTAAGGACATGATTCAAATAAAGAGCATATATATCAAAAGTTTCAGGTGCATGCCTCTTTTCAAATCGTTACGCTGGATTACTGTTAATTTTAATTTTATTGGAATCCACTTGAGGCTCTGCTAGTTAAAATATTGGCTCAAACAAATGTATGGGGGGTAGACTTTAGCCTAGCTCATATTGCTAGACAGAAAGATTACCCCATGGAAAAATCAAATTGCATCTATCTGGTACACTGGGCTCACCCCTCAGTCATTATCTATGCTGGGACTACGGAAGGCTGGATTGAAGTCAAGCAGAGAATGTTGTAACTTGATATGCAAAGAGATAGAGCTAACATCTCACACTCTGTTATAACCAACTCGTGTTTCTTTTTTCTTTTACCTATCTGGAATATTTTTATACTGGCAACCTAGACTCCCTGGCCATGATGCAGTTAATGGGGAGATTTAATAATAGCCCCTATGAAAAACATGGATGTATATCTTCAGACAGCAAAACTGAGACTCTTGCACAAGAACTTCCGAAATGCTCTAGCTACCATTCTTGAAGGACTGTCCTAAATTATTTGTAACTACACAAGCCTTGCAATGCTGCCTCATCATCATGGGAGTAGGTAATCCTGAAATGATCTTCCTGGAGGAAGAAACATCAATATCCCGTACTATGGAGTCCTTGGTGCTCTCTGAGCCTTGTCGTTTTCTTGCAGACGTTTCATTGCCAACAAGGCTCAGAGAGCACCAAGGACTCCACAATTCAATCCTGAGCTACAAATATTCTCTTCGATTGGTACCCCGTACTATGCTGATGACACTATTCTGACAGATGAAAATGCAAGTGATCAGCAAGCTCTAGTAAGGAAGTCAAGGAGTATGGTGAAAAATTTGGATTACAATTAAATGTAAAGAAGACCAAACTAATGACAACAGATCAGTCAATCTTAGAACTGGCAATGAAGATATTGAAGAGCTGGATAGCTTCAGCTGTTTGGGATTGACTAACAACTGTAAAGAAACCAGCATTCAAGAAACATGCTGCAGACAAGCACTTTATAAAATAGCAATGAAGGCCTTGGAAAAGATATTCAAATGCCAGGACCTGTCCATACCTACAAATTATGCAGGCAATGGTTTTCCCTGTGACACTATGGAAGGAAAGATTCAAAGAAGCAGGACTGAAACAGTGCTGACACTTATGAACTTTGGTCCTGGAGAATACCATGGATAGCTGAGGAAACAAGTGGATCCTAGAACAACTCAATTCAGAACTCTCATTCACAGCACAGATGACCAGGGTTAAATTTGCAAAGATCTAGCTGTCTTGAGAAATCCATAGAGCTGGGGAAATGGAAGGAAAGAGGAGAAGAGGACAACCAGAAACAAGTTGGATAGACTCAATTAGGGTGCTGATGGTACACCATTTGGAGGCCTGAAGGGCTACTGTAGGTTGCAAACAGATCACCCTAGAGAAAGTCTATGTGGTCATTTAGAGTCAACATTGACTTGTTGCAACAAAATCAATCAATCAATCAATCATTAATAGGCAATTACATGCTTCCTGTTAAATGATCAGTACTGTAACATCTCCAGAAAAGTGGTCACATTTTGTGCCATAGCAATAGCTGTTAGAAGCTGCTATATCTGAATGAAAGCGATGTAGCCTTATTTTCTGTTATGCTGCATGCTTCTTATTTTAACTGTGTTTTGTGGTCTGTGACTGTACATAAATGAATATATCAACTTTAATTAGGAGGAAAAGAGGATTTTTTTTCCTACTGTAAATCCAATTTCTTTTCTATTATTTATTTTAATATATTTGAAATTTTGTAATCCTGCTCTCCTGCCAAAAGAACACAGCCTTTAAAAACTGCATAGCTTAACAATGCAAAACAGAACAAAAACTATTACAAGAAATTTTATTTCAAAATATTAAATATGAATTTAGATTAATAATCTATGTTTAACAAATAGCTAAAACACTGGGTCTCTGAATTCATGTTGATATTCATTTGGTCCCCACTTTGGTTGGGGGGAGCAAACCACTACCATTTGTATGATTTTGAAATTTGGAGATAATTTTGGTGTGATTGCAAATGTTATATTTGGTACATGATATAGTGACTTGGAATGTAATAGATTATAAAGAGTCATGTTTGACTCTTGGTTATCACACGGATACATCCATGTTGTTTTCTTGATAACAGCATGGAAATGTTTCCCATTGCCTTCTCCAAAGATGGTTTTGATTTCCCAACCTACTCTACTACTTTGGAACTTTTTGGTCATCACCCCTCCTAGTACTAACCATGTCTAAACCTGCCTAGCTTTTTGAGATTGGGTAAGACAATTACGTGCTGCCCTCTATTGATATACTGCAATCTATTTCTCTTTGGGTCCAAGCAAGTGGACTCAAGTCAGACTGCTGCAACAAAGACATACTGAGTACCTGAAGTCAAGAGTGGTAGGAACTGGACTTCTCCAGCAAAGTGATTAGGAAATACCTGGGTAAAGCACCTTGTATGGAAGATTTTAGGGGCATGGTGGCTCAGCGGGTAAGACGCCAGGCTTGTCGATCAGTAGATCGCAAGTTTGGAGGTTAGAATCCCTGGTCCCGCGTGACAGAGTGAGCTCCCGCACTCGCCCCAGCTCTTGCCAACCTAGCAATTCGAAAGCATGCAAATGCAAGTAGATGAATAGGTACCACTTCGGTGGGAAGGTAACAGCGTTCTGCGTGCGTCATGCCGGCCACATGACCGTGGAAGCGTCTTCAGACAACGCTGGCTCTTCGGCTAACAAACGGAGATGAGCAATGGCCCCTAGAGTTGGACACGACTGCACAAATGTGCGGGGGAAACCTTTACCTTTACCTTTTTATGGAAGATTTAGATGTGGCAATGACCTCTCCTCATAGCAGCTTGCAGCTGAGATTCTTCCTTGGGCATCTTGTGAATCTTTCTCTTGAATCCCCATCTTTGTAACAGCACCAGTACACCTCTTCAGACCTACTCCTTTGGACTAAACTTCAGGCTCTGCATCAAGAAAGACCTGGCTACAAACAATGGATTACACTATCTGAAAGAGGTAATTAATTTCAGCTTCTATATAAGACTAACTACAGCAATTGCTTTGAAGTGATTTACGGCATCTATAGGCATTCAACAGGGCAGTTAGAAGATGCTCTGGAGGCCTCAAAAACAAGTTGAGGTACTCAAGATGAACCAGAGGTCTCAAATCTTCCTATCAAACATAGCTTATTTAACTTCCTTTACAGGATTTCAGTTCAAAATGTCTCATTAGAGGCTGTCCTATCTCTCATTTAGCAGTGTCATTACTCCAAATTATAGCTGGAGACTTGGCTACCTGAATTCCATTGTCTGGGGCTATTAGGGAACTGTCCTGTAACTGTTGAGCTTCAATATATGCAATTTCCCCTCCCCGTGCAATAAATAAATCACAAGTCACATAATGCATGTTGTCTTGTATCTGCTACCCCCTTTATGGTTCTTCTTTGCTGAAACTCTGCTTTAATCTCCAGTAAACATTTTGAGTACCCCAGACTCAGTCATATTTTCCCCTCCCAGAAAATAGGAACATATCCTGGGAGTATGCGTTTTGTTTGGCACTGCTCATAAACTGTCACAGCACTGCTGTCAAGTTGTCAAGATCAGAGGCAGCTTCAGGGAACTTACCAAAGGGAGGGATATTAAAAAAAGCTGCAGTGAAATTAACATGCTCTTTGACAGGCTAACAAGCTCATTATGCTATCTGAGTAAGAAATGACATATAGTAAAGGACCCCAGCTCCGGAAAGCAGCTAAGCAACCTGTGGAGAGTGATGTACACTCACAGATCACAGCAGGAAACCGAGTTACCAGATGAACAATTAAGTCCAAGTTGTTTCCAATTTAATGCTTTGTGTCTTCAAACTCTGTGGAAAGCGTAGCTCTGATTTCATCATTTTCCAGTGACAGGCACCTCTAGACACCGGGGACAGACATACCTTATTTTTTTCCCATGGGCTTTCTTCTGGCATATAAGATGGGACTCCTTGAAAGTCCCTTTAAAGTCAAGCCAAACTCTTAGGGACTTCATGGATACTTTAATGCAGTTTTTTTTTTAAACAGCAACACAGAAATGATTTGCCACTGTTGTCTTCTGGGATTTTTTTCCCCCCAACATCCCAGTCTCTGGAAAATTTGAGATTAATTTGGGATTTGGGATTTATATTTTCTTTGTTTCTGTTTTTAATCCAGAAATGGTATGGGGAATGTATGCTGCTCAGAGTACTTTTTGATTGGAGCATCATATAAGCCCAGTATGTAAGTGCATACTGTAAGTAAACTTCTGGATCAACTCACTTTGTATCAGGAAGATCAAATTCCTCGGCAGCCATAAATATAGTTTGTGTTCCTCGAATCATTTTTGTTGCCTGGTCCTACATTTGTTTCTCCAATTTGGTGTTTGTATGTTTTGTGAACAGTTGTGAATATTGGTGTCCTCAGAAAAGGACAAGTGACTGTCTTCTTAGGACATCCAAACTCTGCAACAGATTCATCTGTTAAACTGCCTCTCATGGAAATCACTAATGGGGCCTTAAAATAGTTCTCAAAGTGGGATTAAGCAAATGAAGTTGACAGTGCTCCATGCCTCCTCAATTCTGGCATAATCTGGGATAGAATAAAAAAGAAACAATCCTGAGCCTTTTCTCAGACACTGAAGTGGTACAGACAGGACTTCAGTGACAAGCAGTTGAAATTCATTAATCTGATGTAAACTGGTAGAGTTTTCCATGAGAGGCATAGGAATCTGTAACTAAGAGGAGTCAGAAGTAGGAGGTACAGGATTTTTGGATGCTAAGATAAATGGAAGGAAACAGAAGTAAATAGATCCCAGGAAGAGATACAAAAAGAGAAGACAGCATATAGACCTCAAGGAAATTAGAACTGGAAGCTTCTGCAAGGGAAAGGAGATAGTATTGAGGAACTAAGAGGAAAGGACTGAATTGTGTGAGTATGTACTATAGTTCTGAACTGTAGTGCCCTTTAAGCAGACTTTCTGACTGTTGGGGGTAAGGCAGAGAGATTGTAGTCTCTGAACCAGCCTCACCATTGAGTTCAATAGCTTACTATTGTTTAATGTCCCACTGTACCTATGTGTCACTGTTCATGTGTTCATTGTTCATTGTGGGTTCATGTGTTCATTGTGTGTTCATGTGTTCATGTGTTCATGTGTTCATTGTGAGAGGTTGTGCGGATCCAGAATTGGCCTTTACAGCCACTTACGGATCAACTGTTAAGATTTTACCCCTGGAAGACAATCTTACTCGGCTATGAGTGATCGCCAAGGAGGAACTGTTCATGTAACAATAGGCAATTCCCTAGAGATATAAGTAAAAACTGTAAACTCTTCACAATTCATGGTAGGAACCACTGAATTATTTATTTATTTATTTATTTAAATTTATTATGGCTGCCCACTCCAAAAGACTCTTATGAGATGTCCAGGAAAGAGGGAAATCACCCTGCACGCTTTCCCAGGCTGGCTGAAATTGGGCTGAATACTTGATGAAATTAAATTCTGTTAAGAACCAAAATAAATTCAAGGACTAGGTCTACCGGATTTGAAATTATATTATGCTGCTTGTTGCTTGGTTTGGATTAAAGAATGGATAGTTTTGAAAAATGAAAAATTATTGAATTTGGAAGGACATGAATTAAGATATGGATGGCATGGATATTTGTGGTACGATAAAGTTAAAGTTAATGTGGATTTTAAAAACCATTATATTAGAAGATCCTTGTTAAGAATCTGGAATAAATATAAATTAATCTTATGTTATAAAAGACCCTTATGGATTTCTACACAAGAAGCATTCTACAGAACAGAAGTAAGAAATAAAGATAAATGGTTAACCTACAAAGACTTTTTAAAGAAAGAACAAGGACTATATATAATTAAATCAATAGAAGAATTGGTATCAGAGGGATACAGTTTTCAATGGCTTTCATATATGCAGCTCGTAGAGAAATTTAAATTAGATAAGAAAGACCTTGAATTTGAACAAACCAAATCGGAATTTGAGATACAACTATGTGAGACAGATGATCATCTAATTGCAAAAATGTATAAATTATTGTTAAAAGGTGAAATGGTAGAGGAACAAGTTAAAGACTGTATGATTAAATGGGCTAAAAATATTGGCCATAATATTCAAATGCAACAATGGGAAGATATGTGGACCAAAGGGTTAAAATTTACTTTGTGTTATAATTTAAAAGAAAACTTTTATAAGATGATGTACAGATGGTATATGACCCCACAAAAACTTTCTAAAATGTATGGAAATGTCTCCAACTTATGTTGGAAATGTAAAAAAAAAGAGGGGTCTTTTTACCATATGTGGTGGACATGTGAGACTGCAAAGAAATTTTGGACTCAAATACATGCATTGATGCAAAATATATTACAAATTCGAGTTCCATTTAAACCGGAATTTTTCTTACTGGGAATAATTGATGGACAACCTGGGAAGCAATTTACAAGGATTATGCAATACATGATTACAGCAGCAAGACTTATTTTTGCACAAAATTGGAAAAACCAGATATCGCCTACAATACAAGATTGGATGTTAAAATTGATGGATATGGGAGAGAATGATAAACTGACATGTTTATTAAAAGAAAATCCAAATAATTATTTCCTTAAAGAGTGGAAACCATTAACTGACTATTTACAAGATGCGGGAGGGGCAAAGCTTATATGGGGATTTGAAGATTAAAATATATATATATTGATGTAATAGACAAGAAATATTCTTTAATATTATATATAGACCTAGCATGTAAGATAAATTTTTTAAAATACCATGACCAGATACAAATCGGAAGTTGACCAAATTCTGTTTCAGCTTTATCTTTTTTTCTTTTTTCCTTTACTACACTTTTTTATCTTTTCTTTTTTCTTGATTTGTATTTCCATTTTCTTTTCTGTTTCAAACTTTTATCTATGTAAAATTAAAATCTAATAAAATTTGTTAAAAAAAAAAAAAAGAACCAAAATAAATTCTACCTGAGAAATCTCTGGGGCAATCAGTTCTCCACTCAGGACTTCCTTCCTTCCTTCCTTCCTTCCTTCCTTCCTTCCTTCCTTCCTTCCTTCCTTCCTTCCTTCCTTCCTTTCCTTCCTTTCCTTCCTTTCCTTCCTTTTCCTTCCTTCCTTCCTTCCTTCCTTCCTTCCTTCCTTCCTTCCTTCCTTCCTTCCTTCCTTCCTTCCTTCCATCATTGCCCTCTTCCAAGACTCTTTCCTGTAGTCTAGTCCCAGCTATGGGATTTCGTAGTGTTTTCCCATCCAAGAACTAAACAGGCCCAACCTTGCTTAGCTTTCTGAGATCAATCAAGGTCAATAAGGTGCTGCCAATTAAGTGCTTGTGAGTATAATATAGACTGGTTAACAATCTCAAGAAGTCACTAGGCTAACTCAAGGAAGGTCAGCAAAGTTCCATCTAGTTCAGCATCTTATCAACTAGCTGCTACTGAGATATTCCTAACTATCTTTAGATCCACCTTATCATTATTTTTCTGAATCCAAACTTCAAGTAATCCTACAATGGGATTTCAAAGTGATGTTGGCAGCATTCTTAAAACAGAGAACAAGTTGGTGAGGGCAGCAATCTGACCCAGCTAAAACTTCTGAAAGAGACAACATGTTACAGTGATTCAGTCTAGAAAGAGCTTAAAGGTAAAGGTTTCCCCCGCACATTTGTGCAGTCGTGTCCAACTCTAGGGGCCGGTGCTCATCTCCGTTTGTTAGCCAAAAAGCCAGCGTTGTTCGAAGACGCTTCCACGGTCATGTGGCCGGCATGATGCACGTGGAACGCTGTTACCTACCGACTGAAGTGGTACCTATTAATCTACTTGCATTTGCATGCTTTCGAATTGCTAGGTTGGCAAGAGCTGGAGCTAGTGCGGGAGCTCACTTCATCACGCAGGGCTAGGGATTTGAACCTCCAAACTTGCAATCTTCCGATCGACAAGCCTGGCATCTTACCCGCTGAGCCACCATGCCCAGAAAGAGCTTAGGTATTAATAAATTAAATTTGGTATGATAACCAGAGGAAAGGTTGCATGAGATTTACACATATACTGCACACCCAGTCATTCATATTCACACATGTACACACACAAACACACAAACACACAACTATTCATACTATTTATCAGCTATCCATGGAATCGTGGGACCTTTCTAAAACAAGGCAATAGAAAACAGCTTCCAAATTGCTGCCAAGAAAAACTACATGGACGTGTCTGTAATTACTGGAATGACCAGTAATTTTTTCTTCAAGAACAAAAGAGCTGGTTATGAAAACATGAGGATTAGTTCTGGGCCTACCAGTTTGCCCGGAACATAAGCTATGTATGCATTAGTCCAGACAGTGTAGTTGTTAAGGTGTTAGACTAGGATTTGGAGACCCTATTTCACATCCACTGTCAGCCATGGAAGCTCACCGGGTGATTTTGTGCTAATCATTCTCTCCACCCAACCTATCTTAGAAGATTGTTATTGTGGAGAAAATTGGAAGGTGGACTTAATGTCCATCATCTTGGGCTGCTGGGGAAAGATAGGATATATTTCTCGCAAATAAAGAAAAACCAATATCTGCAGGAAACTCAACTATTCCCCCTTTGTATGTAGATGAACTCCATGAACACATGTGTTAAGAAAGTGCTTGAGGTGTGGAAAATGGTAGTTGGAGATGGGTTATTCATTGTAACTTCTGTGGCTCTTCTGATATACCAATCGAAGAGAATAATATATCTTCTGATATATTATTTAATGTGTCTGGGGGCTTTAATAGCTGTGATAGAGAAAGTGGGCAGGAGGAAATTCTTCTCTTTTTTTATAAGCACCTTTGGCATCTTCTCTGCTATTAGCTCCTCATTTCATCTCACAAATGGATGGGGAATATTTATTCTCATGTGTTTATTGCATATTTAGCAGGGTCTCATCCAAGGGTCCTTCTCAGTGGTCTGGCAAGAGATTTAAAAACAAACCAACCAAAAAGACCACTGCCATTTTAATGATAATTAAAGCAGCTATTGCTGGCTTTACTGTTCCCTGCTCATACATTTTTAATAGCAGTTAAAACTACAGATTAACTGATTATGACTTAAATGGATTGGGGCTAGGATCCCTAAGGCTCATTTACTATGATTTTCTGGAGAAGCTCCCTTGGATACTGTAATATAACTCTCTGAGCTATGTACTCTCTGAGTTAAATTAGATCAGGGCAGGGAAGAATGAGGAGGCAGCTGACATCCTTACAATCCCACACATCATAATTGTGCAAAGAACACAATTGTACAATTGGAAACTGTTGGATTGAACCATTGATGCAAAGCACATAATCAGGTCTTTTAGGTTATGACATCATGGCACATGTGATGTCATTCTGACATCACCATGGCTTCCAACCCATGCCTATGAATGAGTTCTCAAGTTTCTAATTTACCAGACATTTTATCTATTAACCATTTTAGCTGTTATCTCTTCCTTCTTTTAACTGTTCATTGATCTGGCATTTTATTGGTTTTATTTTGCAGTTAGCTGTCCTGAGCATTTTCTTAATGAAAAGGTGAGTTAGAAATCTTGAAAATAAATAGACAAATAAACCAGATACATTGCTAAGCATAGTAGCATTCCAGCCTATTCTTTCCCCTTCTGGTTAATAGGCAATGCCAGTAATAATAGGAAAGCAATATGGTGGGAAGAAATTAGTCATCTGAATAGAATCAGGGATCAATATAATTTAGATGTTATCCTCAAAGGAGGAAATGTGGTTGTGTCTAAGCCATAAAAAAAATCATAACCAGAAATACCTGTGCAAATAGGCTAGGCTAATGCCTCCAATATCCTTCTGTTACTAGATAATTCAGCCATTAGAAACCGCCCAGGGTCCCTCCTTGTGGGGGAGATGGGCAGGATATAAATGTAATAATAAATAAAAATAAATAAATAAATAATGTCTCACGTATCATATCAACATGGAGCCAATGTAGTGTAATGGTTAAGGCACCAGGCTAGAAACCAGGAGAATGTGAGCTCTAGTCCCACCTTAGGCACAAAGCCAGCTGGGTGACCTTGGGCCAGTCCCTCTCTCTCAGTCCTAGGAAGGAGCCAATGACAAACCACTTCTGAAATCTTGCCAAGAAAACTGCAGGGACTTGTCCAGGCAGTCGCGGAGAATCGGACATGACTGAACGGACTAAAAAAAGAAAATCATATCAACACATGCATGTTTATATTATCTGTTCAGATTATATAAATGCATCATTTATGTGATGACATTGTGATGTGTGTGATGCTGCTTGCTCACTTTGCCACCCTTGAATACATCCATTCTTGTATTGCTACAGTATGCGCCATAATCTTACATACAGTACTCAGAAGGAAACATTTAACCTGCATCCACGCCTAACCTTGCTGCTTAACACAGCTGTTCATGACATAAAAGTGTTGTTGTTGTTGTTGTTATTATTATTATTATTATTATTATTATTATTATTATATTGTTGCTGCTGTTGTTTTTAGATACAGGTATAAGCAGAACAATTCCTCATCAGATCCAAAGCTACAACATACTGTAATGCACCTTTCAAAAATCAGATTAGAGCTTTGGAAAGGAATGATCTGATTCTGAACATTTCTGGTTGTCAGCCAAGTTTGGCTGGCACATTGGTCACCAGGTTAGCTTTTAAGGGCACACACAGGAGGCTCAGCCTCAGATTAGAAAGAGAAATAGCCATAATTCCCCCTAAAACAATGCTAAATCCTCTCGAAACCAGGCAGGAGAAACAAAAACCACAGTCAATCATGCTGGTCTTCACTCCATGGGATCAGGGCAACCAAAGCTAAATTGACACTTCAGATTTAGACTACAAAAGCCTTACTGCTGCACAGATTGGAAAATAAACTTGGAAGCTGATCAGACACCTCTCAACTTGAAATAGAGGGCAGCACCAGTGGGGGTAATTTCAGTAGGAATAATAATAATAAAAAAAACCTATATGTCCTCTAGAAGGCTCAGAAAATTTATATGTGATTGTAAATTATACACTGGTCAGAGAACTGAGATTATTGATTGGTGAAGGAAGGAAGGAAGGAAGGAAGGAAGGAAGGAAGGAAGGAAGGAAGGGAGGGAGGGAGGGAGGGAGGGAGGGAGGGAGGGAGGGAGGGAAGGGAGGGAGGGAGGGAGGGAGGGAGGGAGGGAGGGAAGGAATGAAGGAAGGAAGGAAGGAAGGAAGGAAGGAAGGAAGGAAGGAAGGAAGGAAGGAAGGAAGGAGGGAGAAATGATCTTTGTGCAAGCACACATAGGTGTTTGTGTGTATGTGTGTGTATGTGTGTGTATGTAATAACCTGGTCCTATACATATTTTCTACTCTGAAAGCTTAAAATGCAAAAAAAAAACCCAAATTATCTGCACGTCACAGTAAAAAAAATGGGAAGACCAAACTAATGAGCACAAGCACACCAACCAGCCTTAGAACTGACAATGAAGATATTGAAGTGGTGGCTAGCTTTTGCCTGTTTAGGATTGACTATCAAGAATAAAGGAACCAGTAGTTTAGAAATATGCTGTAGACTAGCAGTTAAGAGGATAGCAGTGAAGCCTTGGAAAAGATACTCAGATGTTTCTATGTCTATAAAGATCAGAATTGTGCAGACAATGGCTTTCCCTGTGAGACTCTATGAAAGTGCAAAATTGAGTTTGAAGAAGCCATATAGAAAGAATGTTGACATCTTTGAACTTTGATGTTGGAGAAGACTCCTAAGAATACCATGGATATCCAAGAAAAAAATCAAACAAATCAACCCAGAGTTCTCTCTCAAGGCACAAAAATTATCATATTTTGGACACATTATGTGAAGTCCTAGCTTTCTGTAGAAGTCTAAAATGCTGGGAAAGGTAGAAGGAAATAGAAGAAGAGGATGATGAGCAGCAAGGTAGATGGACTCAGTTACAGGGTCAATGGGTGTGCTGTTGGAAGACCTGAAGGACCAGGTTGAGGACAGATCATCCTTGATAAAATGTATCTGTGTGGTTGCTAAGAGTCAACACAGACTTCACAGCACATAATCAACCAATACATACATATTCCCAGCCCTCTGTCAGCTAACAAGGCAAAACATTGTATGAATATATTTCCCATGACATAAGGCACAAGTAGAGGTAGCAAAACTATGAGGTCATTATGAAATAATTACAGCAACTGCTGTGTATCAAACATGAACTCTATTTACAGTATAATAACCAATGTTAAATTGTCTTGTGCCTCTTTCTCTTCCCAATTTTACCTAAAGGGCTAGAAGCAAATCTCTCTTGGACAGGGGATAGTTTCCATCTGTTTCTTGTTTTGGTAACAGTGTTATTTAGTGACAGGTTGTTTACTTTTGACTATTTCAAAATCAACTTTCATATCTTCCTGTTTTAAACTGATCCCAAGTGCAGCTGACCCAGTGGGCTTCTCAGAATACATGTGCCAAGAGATTTAATCTATTTGCATGAAAGAATGACAGACAATGAAGCAGAACAACCTTTAGAAACTTGGGCTTGAGCTATAGGAAAATACAGAAAAGGAGAAAGGGAGCACAGCGTGACTTCCTACTGATTTATTGTATATTTGGAAAGTCCCTGCATGTGCTTCTAATCCATAATAGAACTTTTTCCACCTTCTGATCTTAGGAAATGATCAGATAAACAAGCAGTTGTCACTTGGCCACACAACACTGCATCAGCACTATGGGGATGATACTATATGCAGGAGTCCAGGGACAATTTGGATGGATTGGATAGGATAGTCTGCTGCAAAAGAGAATAAGTATCCTAGCTGGCAGCACTTCAATGAGGGACCGCGGTGGCTCAGTGGTTAAGACGCTGAGTCAGAAACCATTATGGCTGACAGCTCAGCAGTTCGAAACCCGAGAGCGAGAGCCGCGTGCCGGAGTGTGCTCCTGGCAATTTGTCCCAGCTCCTGCTGACCTAGCAGTTCAAAAGCATGCAAATGCAATTAGATAAATTAGGTACCACTCCGGTGGGAAAAATCACAGGGACATGAAAGGAGCCTCCCTGGGCGTCCCCCAGGCAACGGTGATGTCACTGGCAAATCCTTTCACTACAGAAGTGCTTTGGTGCTTCTGACACGAACACACACATCACTTCAATCATTTGGGAGGGTATTGTTGGCTTTGGCTACTACACTGGGGACTTAGTAATGTTATCTCCCTTTCCTAAATTCAGATTTGAACACCAAATCTGAAATCTGTTAACACCAAAGCTGTATCTGTGGTATCAAGGAATAAAAAAGGAAGATAAGGAAACATAGTCTCATGATTCACATGGTCTGTACACAATAGTTTATTGTCGTCATCATCATCATCATCATCATCATCATCATCATCTGTTAAAACATCTGCCCACAAAATACAGCTCTAATTTCAGGTGACAGGACAATAAGTGGAGTTTTCCCCCTCCAAAATGATTATGAATGGTATCATTGTGGCCTGGAGATGAGGAATGTGGCAAATTGACTTTTCAAACTTTATTTTCACACTGGGGCTAAGTTGCAATCAAGCACTTAGATTTCCTTCATGCGTGTGTGCATTCAATTTGCAAATGGACACCTCTAATTTGTGATACATAGCTTTTAGGGCAGGCAAAGGGCTCCAAAATAAGATACTCATTAAACTCCGATTTGACATTACTTTGTGCAAAAAAGAGAAAGAAAATGAAAGAAAGGGAGAGGAAACACACATTCAGATACCCACCTCCCCAGGACATTGTAGCCTTCCGAGCTTAATGCCAAAAATAATAGATGGAAACAGATTACAGTCTAATGCAGAGCTTTCCAAACTGTGTGTCGCGACACAAAAGTGTGTCGCCACACACAGCATGGTGTGTCGCCACACCACCCGGAAGCAGCGGCGCGCGCGAGCACGGTGGCAGCGGCAGCCGCTGCCGCCGCCATGCACACACATGCCGCCACACGCCCCCCCCGCGCCACGGCACGCCCCCCGCACTGCTGCCGTACCCACGCGCGCCACCGCACGTCCCCCCGCGCCACCGTCGTGCGCGTGCGCGCCGCCGCACACCCTCCTGTGTTGCCGCCGCGAGCGCGCGCCGCCGCACACCCTTTTGTGCCGCCGCACCGCCGCTGGCGTGTCACCAGCGGCGGCACTTTGGAAAGCCCTGGTCTAATGGATGAATTATTTAAAAAATAATTTATGGCAGGGATTTATGAAGAAAAACTGAAATCAGAAACATATATGGGTATAACTGATCCCCCTTGAGACCTTTGCTCAACAAACAGAAGTTATGGCAGAAATCCATAATGTTAGGGGTGAAACATTCTACTCTTCTTTTCTAATCTGAAGGCTCTGCTACCTCTGTTCATTGATTCTAGGCCATGCGTTGGATCATTTTAGAGGTCATGTGCAATGCTGTGGGTAGGGAATTAGTAGAGGTTGCATTCTGAGATATTTCCCAATCTGTCTGTTTCTAAGAGCCACGTTCAGCTAGTACGCTCCATGAGGGTTCCTGTGTTATAGATGGTATGATTTCTCCCCATGCTTCCTGAGAAAAAACACCATCTAGCTAATAGCGTCTGAGGATACATCCACCAAAAAGTCAAAACCCTACCCCATAAATATAAGAGGGGACAGAGGTTTGCCACTGAGCTTCCATTCACAGAACAAATTTGGGGTCTCTGCCATAAACATGTAGATTTTCTTCTTCTTCTTTATCTTATTTATACCCCGCCTATCCCCTCCCTAATGGAGGGCTCTAGGCGGCTTACAATCATGTACATTTAAATTATACAATCATATTATATTACATTACCCGCGCGATTAGGGAGGGGGTGAGGGAACCGGCTCTTCAACTGCAGGTCGGACTACATGTCCCAGGAACCTTTGCTTCTGAGCCGGCTGCTGACGTCCAGGAAGTTGTCATTTTTTTTTCGGGATCTGCCGTCCTCTGCCGTCCTTCGCCGCCATCCATGGGAACCAGCTTTCTTCTTGGTCCGAGGGTGAGCCTCCGAGAAGGACGCCAGCAAATTGGCCCACTTGAGTGGTCCCCATTCATCTACTTGCCAGTGGGTTTTGATCAGCTGGGTGGGCTGGAGCTGGGGCTAGTGACGGGAGCTCACCCTGCCACGTGGATTCGAACTGCCGACCTTATGGTCGGCAGACGCTGAGCCACCGCGCCCCGATTTTATACATATATTACTTGTGTTTCTGTTGGATTCTTGACCATTGACAAAAAGTTGTGTGCAAAAGTTTAGGCACCTGTGGTCAGACTGCATGCTTCAATGAGTCTCTCAGTGAGCAACACGTTTTCCCTGCAAATTCAAATGCATAGTTACAGTGGTTTACTGATTCAAAATAAGAAAACAGTAAATATAATGTCAGTTGTAAAATATAAATATAAATCTGTCAGTTCAGTGTTTAACTACTATGGTAAAAGATATGAGTAGAACTTGCTTTTATAGTCTTCTATACACATTACATTATTTTACCATAATAGTTAAACACTGAATGGACAGATTTTGCTATAATATACCTGTGAGTTCTATGCTGGTAGTGGATATTGTAGAAAAAAACTCTTGCTTGGACAAACAGGAATTATGATTAAATTAATTCTGGGTCAATTCAGTATGATCCCTCTTGTGTGTTCTTATGACTTACAGTATATGCTTACAGAAATTTGGAAACAGTACTTGAGATTCACACATAGATTCTTGCACGTAGAGTAAGATCCATTTGGATTCCAAAGCTTAATCATAATGAGAAGGTACCGTGGACAGAACCTACTTGAAGCTTATGATTGGATCTGAAGCCAAACCTTTGCCAGTGGGGATGTTTGCTTGTTTGTTTTAAATGAATGTTTGTGTGTGTATTTATGCATGTGTTGTGTGTGTTGAATATTGATAGCAGGGATCACATGAAAGAGCAAACAGATGATTAATTGACTAGAACCTTAAAAGTAAAAAAGCAGGAGTTCATCAAGGTGTAGACCTCATTGGTGTTGGCATGGAGATTGCCTAGCAACCCACAGCAGCCAAGGAAATGGCTTTGGGTATAAACAGTGTTCTGTATATAGTCGATATATGTGCCCTACATTGTTCTCAAGCGAACCCTGTCCTGTTGGTGGACTTCCAGAGGACTCTGCTTAAAAATAATCTTTAGCATCGAATCTATTGAGTCTATTTTATTTCTGAATCAAGGAATATTTGCCAACTTCTTAACTCACTCAACTCAGACTGCTTATTCAAAGACACTTCTGCCAACATTTTCCGCATTTAATAAGATAAGTTGGAAATCAATGGAACCAGCAGGATGCCTTTTATATCCCCCATCAGTTTATTACACTGATACATTCTAGCCTATGTTTTCTCCAGGTGCCTTAAGAAAGCTTAGCTAACCAATAACCTGTCGTGAGGAGCATACCAACAAACTGGTTGTGCATTAAGAGAACCACCACCACAACAAAAAGGATTGAACAAACTGCGATACCAAGGGCATCCTGCATTAGTTAGTTTTCAAAATGTAATATATTCTGATGGGAAGGAATGCAATTGTTCAGTTAATGGAAGGGGGTGGGGGCAGGGGAATTATTTCCCTGAGCATGTATTCAAGAACTGAGTTCCAAAATGCAGATTTACTGAACTGGCAAAAGGGACAGCACTGATATTAAGAGTAGCAGAAAGAGAAATTACAAATCAGAAATGGAAAACATTCTTAAAATTGTTTAGCAGCGCCAAAGCTAGCATCTCAAGCTGTTTGTTTTTTCTGACTGATAGCTTTCTGGCACCTGCTCATATGCCTAAATCAGAATGCCAAATTCCATTGAGTGTCATGAACAATTTTGTGCTATCTCGGGGTACTTATATTAATCTGCATATGCTTACACTAATCAAGCATTTTGCTCCTGTTTACTTCGCTTTTTGGCTGATCAAACGAAAGAGAAGGAAGTCTACCAAATGATCAGAATTCCATCATTTCTGTCTCTTGGAACCATAAAGTAAAATTTTAAGATTTCCTCATTAGAAGCTGAATAATAATAACCTGCTAAACCATCAAATATATGTAATGTGTAGTGCACAGCCACCTTTCTTTCTTTCTTTCTTTCTTTCTTTCTTTCTTTCTTTCTTTCTTTCTTTCTTTCTTTTTCTTTCTTTCTGGGACAAATAATATTCCATACTTGCATATACAATTCTGATGTGCATATTAGACAGAGCAGGCAAACTGCAGCTTCTTGATGACCCAGGAGGGGAAGAAGACAGATAACAAAATCCAGGCTGTTGTCTTTTCTGTTGCATGCAGGGATGCAAAATATGGGTACAATAAAAGATACTGTTTATGTTAGAGGATATCAGTACAAAGGGCAGGCATGGAACCTCCTTAGAAAAGCAGGATGTAGAGTTGCCTGATCAGCACATAGTAAGGTCACCCATGTTGTTATCAGATCCTACATTCCTGTTGGAAAGGTCATGTTATAATTTACACTGTTTTGTATGTCCTATGTATCATTTCAGAGAGTATCTAAGCTGTAACTTTGTGAGCCTTGGTCCTTTTCTGCGCTCCTTTGATGAGGAGCCCAGTGGTTGCTATAGCTGTGCATGCCAATAAAGGCTGATACTTTGGTGCATCTATCTCCAAATCCTTTGTTTCTGTACTTGCTGTAAGTGGGCTGTCTTTCCACAACAGTTTGTTTGTTTCAGTGAGCATGCATTGCCCAGTCTGGACAAAGACCGTCACATGTGTGGGGGGAAAGAGTGAAAATAAAATAAATCCCGCTCACCACCCCTAATATGTCATAGTCTAAGCCTGCTCATTGTTGATTTACTGGGTACAAGGTAAAATTTCTTGAGTTGTACTCTTCTCCTGGTGACCTCATGAACACACCCCTGTAGTTTTCTTGCAAATATGTTTGCCATTTGCCTTTTTTCCAGGATGTTTTCTCAACCTCTCAGTTGAGATTTCCTGGTGATCGTCCAGTCATCTGACCCAGCTGAGTTTTTTGAAAACAGCCAAAGTTGCCTTGAATGTACATCTTCAGAGGAAAGACCCTTTCTATGTGACTGACTTATTATTGAGTTGAGTCCTGAGTTTTAATATCTGTAATAGAGCAAAGGTTCTCAAAATTCCATTGCGATGAAAAATGGATAGATAGCAGAAGGGATAGAGTGAAGCCTAAATGCTATTGGTCACTGACTTTTGATTTTTCGTAAGAAATAAGCTGAAATCTTTTCCACAAACTTGCAAAAATATGTGCATTCTACACATGGAGGAGGAGAATTGAATGTGCTCTTCCTTATTCTGACTTCTTTTATTTGTAAACAAAGCCTAAACATGTCCATGCCTGCATTGAATTTGGATTTTGTATTTTTCCGGGTCAGTGGACAGAGGTAAATAGCAGCAGGGACACTGCATACAGTCTCTTTCTCTGTCCGTGCTCTGTATGCTGATAGTACTGTTATTTACAAATGGCCCCAAACAGCTACAAAAGCTGTTTTATAGCCAAAGGCTTCAGGTAGTACTGCAGACAAAGGGATGGCTGCTTTAAATCATGCATGCTCCCAGCCTACCAACCCAGAGTGCATGTTTATTGAAAGCAGACTCCTGAGCCTATAGACCCTGAAATATAGTTTAAAACATTCCAGCGCTATTCTGCCCAGTTGCTTTGTGAGAAACAGGCTTGCAACCCTTAAGTGCACATTGGTGTGCTGAGCCAATGAATTAGCAGCCACGACTGACAGGTGGGCAGCAGCATCATACAGAGAGTTCAATAAGCAATGAACACTTGCAAGGATTTTTCACTGTTTATTTAAACCTGGTTTTGGAACGGTGATTACCACTCGCTGAAAGACCACAATTTCCCTCTGGCTTACACAAGGCAATACTGGAGTACTGCAGTACTGGAGGTTTAAGGGTTAAGTGTTATAGCAGAAGAAGAACTGAAGGGGAACCAACATCAAGGCAAATGGAACTGGTCTTCTATCATAAACTGAACCCTAAGACTTGTGGATACCTTGTTTGTTTGTTTGTTTGTTTATTTATTTATTTATTTATTTATTTATTTAATTTCTATAACCTCCCATCTCCCCCTCAAGGAGGGACTCTGGGCGGTTCACAACACAGTATCAGCAAAATATAATAAAAACTATGATAAAAATAGAATTACAATAAAATAAAATAAAATAAAATAAAATAAAATAAAATAAAATAAAATAAAATAAAATAAAATAAAATAAAATAAAATAAAATAAAATAAAATAAAATAAAATAATAAAATAAAATAAAATAATAAAATAAAATAATAAAATAAAATAAAATAAAATAAAATAAAATAAAATAATAAAATAATAAAATAAAATAAAATAAAATAAAATAAAATAAATAAAATCCAAGAGGCAGATAGTTCTAAAGTGATGTTGACTATGATTAAAATTAGATATCTAAGGTGGCTCTAAGGAATCAGCAATCCCCAGGTTTGACTGCTTTCCTTTTTGCCCCAGGCGAGGTCGCAGAGCCAGGTTTTTAATTTTTTTCTAAAATCCAGGAGCGAGGGGGCCTGTCTTATCCCTGGTGGAAGGATGTTCCATAGGGCAGGAGCCGCTGCAGAGAAGGCTCGTCTCCGGGACTTGTTATTAATAAGTCAGTTTTGTTGAAAGATATATCAACAAGACAAAGAGTTTTCTTAGTCTTCACAAAGACTAAGACTATCTGGATGAAAACAACAAACATCTGTAAACTCTTTCTCACACAGACAATATTTCATGAGGGAAAAAAGATCATCTGAGTTTAAAAAATACTCTTCCAATTTAAATGTCAATCAACAAAATATTTATTTATAGCACCCCTTTTAATCAGCCCCAAAAGGAGTGACCAGTTCAAGAAACAATTCCAACATCAGAATGTGTAATGGTATGTGGGAATGAGCTTGGGATCTGGGCAACAAGATGCTGCCTAGGGAATGGTTAGATAAGAGGGAGCATAGCCCACAGCTGCATAGTGGGCGGAGCAAGAGGCTCAGGAGGGCCCCTCCCTAAGTTATCAGGCTGTAAAGGAGACGGTGGGAAAATTGTACTTTCAGACTTGCAGGATTCTTTTAATGTAGCCTTACAATAAAGTAGATTAGCTCATCTGGTTGTGTTTCCTGTCTTGTCTACCTGGGAAGGCTGACAGAATGGGAAAGGCAACCAGTCAGTACGACCTTTACATTATAAAATTGAACAAGCACGATGAACTAACAAGAAGCAAATTAACAAAGTTTGTGTGTGTGTGCTGTGTGTTTTGGGGGGAGGGAAAGATGGAGAAAGTGCGGGGGGAGAGAGATGGGGGCCATCTACATTGGCTTGCAAAGTATTCCTTTCTTATTATGCTTATATTACTGGAAAGGAGAGAGAGAGTTGTGAAATTGTTTTGCAATTCCGTGCATGTACCGACAGTGAGCCATAGACTTACAAAGGAACAGGTTGGATGTCTGCATTCCTATATATACATATCCATGTCAAAGCTCTATCCAACTCATTTCTATTTATGAGCAGGGCAAATTACTCTAAGGTACAAATGTCCTATCTTACTTATCATGTCTGAGTGAGGCATGAAGAGTTTCACAGCACCTCTGTTTTCACTTCACAAACAACCTTCCTTTTTCACACCACCAACCTTGAAATGCAGAGAACTGTGTGTGTGTCACATCGAGTAGCTGATAGCAGAACACAACGATCAGCATTCTGATAATGTCCTCTCTTTACCTCAGTGGTTCATGTTGTGCTTGTTTGTTCATTGAGTTTGGGAGAAAAGGAAAGCTGAGTAGTTCTACTATGAAAAGCTACAAAGTTTCCCCTCTGTTTACCTAGGGAGACCAATAAAAAGAACAGTGTGGTTTTTGAAGTAGCTAAAGAGGAGCCAAAAGTTTCAACCAATGCAAATCTGCCCATTTCCCCAACCTCACAGTTAGTTAGTAAGTATATAGGCCAGAGCTTTCCAAACTGTGTGTTGCGACACAAAAGTGTGTCACCACACACAGCGTGGTGTGTCGCCACACCACCCGGAAGCGGCGGCGCATGCGTGCACGGCGGCAGCGGGGCGGGATCAGTGCTTCCGCGTTTTAGTGGAGGCTGCCGCTGCCGCCGTGCACACGCGCGCCGCTGCACGCCCCCGTGTTGCTGCCGTGCACGCGCGCGCCGCCGCACGCCCCTCGCACTGCCGCCGTGCGTGCGCCACCACCACACGCCTCCCTGCGCCGCCACTGTGTGCGCGTGCACCACTGCACGCCCTCCCACGCCGCCGCCGTGTGTGCGCCCGCCGCCGCACACACCCCCGCGCCACCACCGTGCTGCTGCTGCCCCCGCCACTGCTGTGTCACCAGCGGCGGCACTTTGGAAAGCCCTGATATAGGCCATCCATCTCATATACATGACTCTGTATCGATCCCATCACATCCCATCCTTCCTAATCCAAAGATGCCATCTTTTACTGCAGCTGAGCCAATAGTTCAGGAAGATGATGGGAAGAGGCAGAAATTCATGCTGACTACGACCCTACAGGGTATTGGAGATTGCAGAACACCAGAACTCTTTCGAGTGAATTATTGTCTTAGTGAGGTCACTGTCTGTGGATCATTAAATAACCCTTATGTGATGACAGGATTATTTACGAGATAATTTTACTATAAGAATAACTGACATTTTCAGTGACAGTTATGTAAAGCACCTTCTTAATGTAAAGTTGGTATATACAGTAATTGTGCTAAGGCAAGGACACTTTTTTTTCTTTTTTCTCTTTTATTTAGATCACAGGGACATTAGCAGGGTCAGCAACAGGCAACTTGGCAACCTCCTGATAATTTGGATGACAAACCCCATAATCACAGGCCATTGTCCATGCTAGCTAGGACTTTTAAGATGTGCAACCCAAGAGATCTACAGAATAACCAGGTTGACTATTCCTGATCTCCATTCTAGCCCCTTTGAAGGATGTTTAAGTGTAGGATGGAAACGGCATTGGCATGGACCACAGTCTGTAGTGTGAAGCATTCAGTGAGTCCTGTAATGGTTTTCCACCCCTTTGTTGGCATGGAGAGGGAAGGGTTTGCAGGGCAGTTTCTAAAAATACAGAACATCATAAACATGAAGAACATTTGCCCTGGGAAAAGTTGAAGAGCTTGAACAGATGCACCTGGGATAAAAAAAACAGCTTCCAACAGGCAGTGCAAGAGAAATTGCTAAAGGAATGAAAAGAAAATGAGAAGAGAAGAGAAGAGAAGAGAAGAGAAGAGAAGAGAAGAGAAGAGAAGAGAAGAGAATAAAAAGTATATTATGATGCCGTTCTTCAGAAGTTGTTAATGCCTAACTATAATCTTCAACTGTTTCACTGGTGGATATATTTTCTCTGACAGGGTGTTTTAATTTGATTTTTTTTTTTTTTGGTGGGGTGAGGGAGAAGTATTTATTGTTGTTGTCGTTATTATTTTATTTAAATTTATTATAGCCGCCCACTCCAGTAGACTCTGGATGGCTTACAAATAGAAAAAATATAAAAATATACACCACGGGCAGCCTGGACTAAAACAATCATAACAATAGCAAACCACACCAGGGGCCCCACAAACATTTTAACCCCAGGCCTGAGACAAAAGCCAGGTCTTAAAACATTTTTTGGAACCCCTGGAGAAAGGGTGTTGTCCATATCTCTGGGGGGATGCCGTTCCAGAAGGCAAGGGGCCCGTAAGATGACAATGTTTAATAGAAGGGACCTGGAGCACACCCACTCTGCTGGAATGTATGAGGCAGGCAGAAACAATTGGAGAAGGAGAAGGAGAAGGAGAAGGAGAAGGAGAAGGAGAAGGAGAAGGAGAAGGAGAAGGAGAAGGAGAAGGAGAAGGAGAAGGAGAAGGAGAAGGAGAAGGAGGAGGAGAGGCTTTAGGGTGTGAATTTTAAATACAAATTTATGTTGTCCCAATTCCTACAGTATTAATCAGGCTACAGTTTTTCTAAGTTCTCTTTGATTTTCCACCATCCCAGTTCAATCCTGTGCTATTTGGGATCAAAATACAGGTCCTCGTTTAGTGACCACAACTGAGACTGGCAACTCAGTCATTAAGTGAAGTTTTCCTTTGCTTCTTGCTACTTCCTTCAGCTGAACTGGGGTTCTTTCTCTTTCTCTTTGAGGACATCTTGGTATGGGGTAAATGAGGAAGTGAATATAAGAACAGACAGATGCCATGGAGGTCATAAATGCAAGGACTGGTTGCTAAGTTGGTTTTTTAGCACCATTGTAACTTCAAATGGTCAATAAATGAGGCAGTCACTAACTGAGGACTACCTGTAGCTACATATTTTCGTTAGAAGATCACATCTGAGTTTTTAAAGTGTCATTTGGTGGCTACCACCTGCAACTATTTGCTTCTGTTCCTTAGTATCCCTGCAGAAAACGTCAGTTACCTTCTCTGCCCTGGTACAACATAGTTATTGGGTTTTCGGTAATTTCCTTAACTGGTGTCCCCTGATTTAACTAGCTATTGCCCAAAGCTACAATATACATTGATCATTTCTTCAATGGACACACATCATTAACTTTTTTTCTCTCTCTTTGCAGTACAGTCCTGATCAGGGATATGTTACATGAGAAAGTCACCTGGACTTTGGGTCACATGTGCTAAGATGCAATAACAAAGCCAATCTGGAGTTGTCCCACGGGAGCCAATTTCATGCTGACGTTGAGGAGTCAATTCAAACCAGCCCAGTAGAAATCTTGAAGTGTGACTTGGTGGATATTGCCATACTTATCATCCGTATGGAAACAGCTGTGGCCAGATGGGCTGGAATCGCAAAGTTGAAGCTGTCACCAAATGCTTCATGCTGTAAAACCAGAAAACAAATACCGCTCCAAATATTGAGACCTTGGCTGAGAAACAGTTGGAACTTGCTGACAGCAGAAGAAACTATCATAATCAGGAGAAAGATGTGCTGTCAAAAATTGGGAAGAGGAGGAGGAAAGTGAGGAAGAAACTTTTCTACAACACTCTGGAGGATTCCGTATAGTTCATATAATGTTGTCTCACTGATCCTTTCAAGGCAGTGCCAGCATTGTTGTTGTTGTTGTTGTTGTTGTTGTTGTTAACCTCATCATTTCTACAGTGGGGGACTGAGGCTGGAGAAGAATGGATTCCTAAAGACACTAGGTAGTTGCACCCAGAGTCAAGATTTAAACCAGAGAATTCCAGATGTGTAGCTCAATTTACTGAGACTGTAAAGTAGGATAAGATACTTTAGGATGAAGAAAAGTGGCCCAGAAAATGAACAGAAGGAAAATGTGGGAAGAAGATTCATGGGGTGACAGGATGAAAATTCATTGTTCTTTGTAAAGCCTGATTTGAAAACAACAACAACTTAAAAGATTTACAATAAATGAAAGAAAGAATCTAAATCCTACGTTATTTGCACAGTTTCATCTATCTTCTTGTCTTCAAAATACTTTGTTATTGCCATGTGCCCTCTTGTTTGTGCTACTGGGACTCATGGTAACTTGATGGGAAATTAGACTATATTTTACTAAGCACAGCCTCTTCAGCTAAAGCTCCCAAGCACTTCCTGATCCTGTCACAGTATCTCTGTCAAGTTTTGAGAAATGCCGCACATATCTGATAGTCAAGTTGTCTAAGTGTCCAAATCCAGAGACAAGATTTGCCAGCCATGATGGATTTGCAATATCTAATGTCATCCTCTATTGCCTCTTGTTCCAACAGCTTGGCTGTTATCGCAGCTACAATGTATGTACAGAAAGTCCAGGGTTTTTTAGAGTTTTGTAAAATAGTCAGAAATGGAATTGCTCTGAGGACCTATTCAAAGCTTTAGAATTGATTGAAAATTCTGTTGACTGTTGACTCTGGTTCCTGCTGATGTAGTATGAGAATATTAAAAAAAGCATATTTTGAGTCTTAACTCCTCTTTCTTTTTATATAGAAGTTGGCTTGGGTGTACACCATCTCTCTAAACACTCTCAGCCCAATACTAGTCATTTGCTTTATGAAATGTTTTTGATACAGATTTTGCTTCCCTACTGAAGATCATTCAGTGGCCTGTTGGAACCAGTAAATGGAGCAGAGCTTAATGTTGTGTAAACTCGTGCGCAGAAAAAGGAATATTGTTTAAAAACACAGCTTGTGAGCACGTTAGAGAGATTCAGGTTCTAATTCTTACACGTTTAGCCTACCCAAGCATAAAGAAACACATGCTTAGATATTGCAGGTACAAAAAGTAAGTACAAAAGAGTTCTTACATTTATTTTGTCCAGGTACAGCCATTTCAGTAGAAAATTGGTTTCAGATCTTCTTTTTGTTCCCTAAACTGTATACCTCTGGTCCTGTTTGCTGCCAGAGGCTGCATGGAGAAAGGGGGGGAAATCTCCTAGGCCCATCCATGTGGCCAAGATGGAGGGAGAGCAGATTGCATGCTGCTTCTCTGTTGGTGGAAGGAGCAGAGAGAGAGAAGAGGAAGTGGGATGGGCAACAAGCAGCTTCCTCTAGAAGCATAGAGTTTTCCCCCTAGAGAAATCACCCATATGCTAATGAGGCATGCTTTATTTGCCAAATTCCAACACCTACTGGCACTGAAGTTGTGATATAGCTCTGGGCAGTGTAAAAGTGGCAAAATATACATTCAAATATCTATTTATAGAGAAAATACATATTTAAAAACATAAATATTAAATTATCATATATATGACAAGAAGATGAATGGATACAATTTTAAATAAAAATATATGAAAGTGACATTGATCAAAATGAGAGACGTTTGTCCCTATTTGAAACTTTACAAAATTGATGAAACTTGATTAACAATTCATTAGTGTTTGGAATCCTCAAAGATTAACTAATCTCCTTTTGCTGTTTTGCCATTTCTAAAAAGAGATTTTCAGAAATCTTATGGTAAACCAACAAGGTTCAAATCTAGCCAGATGCTCTATAATGCTACATAAATACAGGATGAAATACTGGAAATCAAAAATAGTATTTCGATGAGAACTTCTGTAGGTAACCCTGTCAGTTCTATTCATTGTTTGCCTACATATCAACTGAAAATGTATAGATGCTATTGAACAGAGGTGTTTGTTGATATTCTCCAGTTTGTTTGTTTTATGGTATGGAAACTTATCCTTCTTTAGAGAGCCTGTTGTAGAAACTAGCTTCAATTGTTGTTATACATTCAGTAGATGTGTAACGTAGTCATTATGTCCCAGTTGTACCACATGTTTTAAATGGGATATCAGAACAGAAACAGATTCTCAAGTCTCCAGTGGAAAATACATGGTGATTCTACACTGTGTATTGAATTATAATCTAGATGCGTTCATTGCATAAATATAAAGAGGATACAACATTTCCATAATAAAAAAGTCTATGCATCTATGCAACACCAAACAATTATTCATGTAGCGTTGAGAACTGGGTGCTAAAGCTCTAACACAAATTAGAGCTTATCTATCTATCTATCTACACACACACACACACAACCTTTACCTATAGGACCTCAAGAAATGCAAAGAACAAATCTAAAAACTATTTCATCAATAAAATAAATTAAGAACACAGCACTGAAAAATCCCCAAAGAATGAAACCAGCTATCTACTCTTAAAAAGCAGCGAGCACCATGTGGAACAAAAATATAATATAATGACCTCCCCAAGGATTCACACCTGGGATCCACATTGGTATCTTTTTTGTGTTGTCCAAGATTCTTTTCTCTCAGGCATGCTTAGATTTTCATAATTCGTTTTTGATGTTAAAAGTGCAGTATTTCGTCTCATCCCCATCACTTCATCCCATCCCACCCGGGCATGCAGATTGGGCATGCTATGGACCCCATCGGTTAAGGAGTTCCACCTAACGGGGTCTCGGAAGCGTGCTTTCTGTGCTGTTGCCCCTGCCCTTTGGAATATTCTGCCCCCGGAGATCAGACAGTCCCCCTCACTCCTGGACTTCCGAAAAAGTCTCAAAACCTGGTTCTGTCAGTATGCTTGGGGTCGGAAGGAGAATGGAGATACCTGGAGATGGCTAGCTCCTTAGATTAGCTCTGAGGTGCCCTTTTTTGCGAACTTAAGAATATTCTGCCATTGGATCCCATTTTATTCATTTTATTTTAAATTATTACTTATTATGTATTTTATTTTATTTATAAATGTATAAATGAATCAATGATTTTAATTCTGTTGTAAACCACCCAGAGTCCCCCTTGGGGGAGTTGGGTGGTGATAAATTCGATAAATAAATTAATAAAATAAAATAAATTAATTACGGTGATGTACTTTTATCATATTATATGCTATTAATCCATTGCATTGTATTGGTTTGTTGTTTTCCTGTTCTTAATATATTTTGTAACTTTACAACCTATGTGAAATACTCTGATTATCAGGCAGAGCAAAAATGGGAGATATAATTCATCATTCATTTTCTGTCCAATAGAAGCTACATGATGAAGATGCCAATGTAACAAGCCTCAGCATCTTCAGTCAAATACTTAGGGGCGGCACATTGTTTTGCCAAGTGTCCAGGCAATCAGGTGCCCAGTAATCACCCAGTAATCAGGTGCCCACACAATTGGCTCTTTTAAATCCAGAGACAATGATCACACCAGTAAGTAAGGAGACATTAAGCTTTATTGTTTAACTGTGGCAGGCAATTTAACAGAAACACAAGAAAGCATACCAAGCTAGATGATAAGAAATCTCACGTCAGCTGTCGGGAGCCCAGTAAATGACAGCAGAGAGTCCCGAAGCCAATTTTGTACACAGCACCCGGTACCAGGGTCTGCGGCCAAACTCCAAACTCAAGAAGCAATCCTAAGGTTTTTATCAAAGTCTGGCACTAAAACCTTCTGACCCTGTTTCCATGGTACTGAGACTACAGGATCTGACCTTGGTTGGATAGTTCTCAGGGTCTGGGAAACCTGTTTATGACATAATCCAAGAGCCTGGGAAGCTATACAGATAAGCTAGTGCTAACAGAAACAATCTTGGGGTATTCTCTTCTCTCCTTTTTCAAGCAAGAGTGAGAAACAAGCAGGTTAGACATAGCTTAAAATGAACTATAAACTTCTATATTTTTTTAATATGAAGGAGAAATCAAAATATGTCACTTAAACTCCTTGAAATACAATGGTCTTCCACATTGCCACTACACAAGTATATCATAACTCCATTTTGCTAATCTAGACAGACCCAAAAATCTGATGTATTTAGCCCCTGAAAAAATCATGAACAAAAGCTGCGAGAATCTGAGAGAAAATGGGTTGGCCCATGTCAGAATATCTTGACATCCAACTAAGCAGTGAGAGCACAGGTCTCTGAGGGGAGGGTCAAAAGGGCAAGAGAGCGATCACAACTGACGGAAGCCTCAACCTTTTTGGATGTGTGTTGAGATCACCTGAACTTACAAAGGGGTGGAGCTTTGGTAACATGGTTTATTTATTTCTTTATCTTTCAAATTTAGCCACCGCCCATCTCCCCCAGAAAAGGGGGACTCTGGGTGGTTTACAACAGGAAACACATTAAAACGATAAGTATAAAAACATCTAAAAATATAAATATAAAACATGGTTACCACCATCTTGAATATTTTAACTCCTTCCTGTGGACACCATGGAGAGAATGATCTTTGAGAAGAGTGAGAAACTTCCATGGAAAAGGATACAACTCTTGTATTCAAACTTAATCATCTATAGGTTTACAAACGAGTAAGGAATAAAATTCATTATTCTGCTCAACAATCTCAGAGATGCTGATGTTGATGGTTGGAAGGAAAGAAGTCTTAAGGAATCTCTTGTTAAAGGTAAAAGAAGAAGTCAGTCTTTTGCACTCTCTCTCTCTCTGTGCACACACACACACAAACACATAACATCAACAAACAATACCAACACAACACAAATAGAAGTTGAAGCAGTAAAAGACCCTATCTTTCTGTACTGAAAAATTCACAGGAATGGTAACTGTGGCTATAAAATAAAGAGGTTATCTATTACTAGGGAGAAAGATTATGATAGATCTAGACAAAATATTACAGTGCAGAGATTTCACAGGGACAACAAAGACACATATTGTCAATATTTTTCCTAGCTATAACATATGGCTGGGAAAGCTAGCTAATCACAAGGGCTGAACAAAGGAAAAAGATGATGCTTTTGAATGGTGGTGCTGAAGAAAATCAGTGAGAATACTTGGATGCAAGAACAAGTTATTTAATACTAGATAAAGTAAAATAGAGTGCCCACTGGAAGCATTAATAATGAAATTCAATTTTGGATAATTTGACCACTGGAAAAGAGGCTGGTGCTTGGAAACATGAAAGGCAGTTGAAAATGCCAACTGAAGGCAAGGTGGTGAGATAACTATCATTGAAGATACAAGCACAAGTGTATAAGAACTCAAATAAGTAGTGACTGACAGACTTTGCATGTGAAATGGAGTCCACTGGGTCAGGAGTCAGAAATTACTTAATGAGTGAACAATGATAAAATGAGGATAGCTGTCAAGTTTATAGCCTAGAAGCTAGAAATATCAGAAATGCATTAATGATTTAATGGCAGCATGCTCACATTTGAGAGGCTGGTTAGTTGTCTCTAGATACAAAATGAAAAATAGTTCATTTATGGTACCAGTTTCTCTATGAGTGGGACTATCTATCATCACCTTTCCAACTTTACCACATGAGATCATTTCCTCCCAGTCATGGCACACCTAGTTTCCACTCCTACTACCAGGTAATAGTAGAGAATGCACAACGTGATAAAGTTGTGACAGGGGATAACCAAGAAAGAAGAGTTCATGTGCAGAGCCATTTTTGTAATAAAAACTCAGTGTTCTAGAATCCACAAAATTAATTCAGAACACAGTGAAAACAATGCATAGTAAAAGTAGTGAGAAGATTTAGGCAAAACCATCATTAAGACAAAAATGAAAAATGGAACTCAATAGTTTAGTGCTCCAAGTCCTGGACTTGATCTGGCCAGAGGTTATAGGTGGGGGGGGGGGAATCCACGAAAAATGCTCCCAATGTATCTTGACCGGAAAGATGGTTGGGTAGTGGTTCAGAATGTTATAGACTGCCCCATTCTAAGCTTTCCTCCTTCCTAGTCACATGACCCACACTAGAGCATAGGTAGCCCACCACATACTTCCAAGTGCACACATACACACAAATACACACAAAACCAACATGAGGGGTGAGAAGAAACGCTCAGAGATGTAATACATTACAATGGTACACAGAAGAAGACCCAACCCAATTTATGCCACTGTTAGTAAAAGGGGTTGGAAAGATTCCAGAATCTATCCTTTCCATGATTTCTGTATTGTTGTTTTAAAATTTGAAAGAGCACTTGTATGAAGACAGAAGAATTAGATTTTTTTTCCTAGGGAAAAAATACATCTAGTTCAGTCCATGAATTCTTTGAAGTCGGTTGTACTGTACAAATAATTTCAATTAGAAACTTAAGTGGAGACCTTCCTCGCTACCATCAAGGCAATTTACAATGAAATCTTGTTGCGGTTGCCTGAAAATGACCACTTTTGTATTCAATACAAATTACTCCCTGTGATTACATGTTAACATATTTAAGGTTGGCCAGATTCTCTCCTTGTTCTTAAATGTTCTTAATCAATATCTTTTTGCACTGATTTTCACATTTACATTTTTTTTAAAGAGAGGCAGATAAACATATAAGAATAGAGCAATTTTTACATACATGCACTCATAAAAGTTAAAGGTATTAAGTTTCAAGAACAGAAGAAATTTCTTATTTTTGACCTGTCTCCTAGGACATGAAGTATACAGCGTACAGTTTCTTACTTCTTCTCATCTATTTAAATGTCTACTATCTGTCATTTTTAATCTTTTTTTCTTAGTCATCTGTTCTTTCCGTCGTTATCTTTCCTCTTGTTCTGTTATTCAAACACTGACCCAATGCATATTCCAAGAATGCAGAATGGATTTAATTTCACACTTTGGTAGCCTACTGTTAAGTACATGATAAGAAGCAAGGTGTAATGAATAAAAAGAAGCTGCACCTGATTATACAGAAGCTACTGAGTCCAACCCTTTGTTCAATGCAAGAACCCCAAACAAATTATTGCTCAGTCCAAGAATCCAAATCAAAATGTTGTTCAATGCAAAAACCAAAATCAAAGTATCTAAATGTTTATACAACCTCTCCTCCAGCCATATGGCCCTCTTCACTTCTTTGTTATTATACATACAGTATACATCTGTTCCATCACTGCTTTTACCACTAGATTGTTCCCTGAAAATTCAACTAGAATCCACCTTTCTTTAACTTAAAGGTAAAGGTAAAGGTTCCCCCTGCACAGTTGTGCAGTCGTGTCTGACTCTAGGGGCCGGTGCTCATCTCCGTTTGTTAGCCGAAGAGCCAGCGTTGTCCGAAGACGCTTCCGCGGTCATGTGGCCGGCATGACGCACGCGGAATGCTGTTACTTACCCACCGAAGTGGTACCTATTCATCTACTTGCATTTGCATTCTTTCGAATTTCTAGGTTGTCAAGAGCTGTAGCTAGTGCGGGAGCTCACTCCGACACGCGGGGCTAGGGATTCGAACCTCCGAACTTGCGATCTTCCGATCAACAAGCCTGGTGTCTTACCCGCTGAGCCACCATGCCCCTTTTCTTTAACTTAAGGCTGCCTAAAAAGGTGGTCCTCTCTATTCTTCAGAATGGGTAGGGCAAAAAATATCCCCCCACCTTTTTTGGGGGTGGGGTCCTTGCTTGAAAAGGTACAGGTGCCTTAAGTCTTGCTGATGTTCTTCCTCCTGAAACAGAACCTGGACTCACCCAGTTTGGAATACAGCCTTTGACGTATTATTCAAAGGCTAAAGTAACACTCTGGGCCAAGCTGATGGAAGCTGAGGGCCTGGCCTGGAGTTTAAGACCATGATTTTCTGGAAAAAAAAGAATAGATGGAGTTCTACTTGTTTTTTCTGAAGGCTACACATAAATAATTCTTTCACTCTCCCCTTGTTAAATGTAGATTCTTCTGATTCATATTCAGTTTGTGATCCACAACAATTTACAGATTTTTTTCTCAACAACTGGCATTTCCAAGCCAAATGTCATTCGTATGCTGGTGTGTTGTTTTCTTTTTCCCCATAGAAGAACTCTGTTAATTTTCATTCCATTATTTTCAACCTGGCTTTTTGTTTTTGCTTTCCAGGATATTAGCTATGACACCTTGTTTCATCTTTGTCTGCAAGCTTGATAAGAATTCTCATCTCTCTCACCTCAAAGGAGGTGTTCTGCAACATGCATTCTGTAAGTGGTAAACAGTGACACGTGCCTGCCACTTATGCATGCATGCATGGATACATTGCTTCACTGACAGCCCCAGGTAAAATTTTATCTCTCCATGCAAATCATCTTCAGCATCACGGATGTGCAATCATGAATCTGTTGCCAAAAGATTGTTGTTGTTGTTTATTCGTTCAGTCGCTTCCGACTCTACGTGACTTCATGGACCAGCCCACGCCAGAGCTTCCTGTCGGCTGTCGCCACCCCCAGCTCCCCCACAGTCGAGTCTGTCACCTCCAGAATATCATCCATCCATCTTGCCCTTGGTCGGCCCCTCCTCCTTTTGCCTTCCACTTTCCCAAGCAAAATACTGCTCCATTTTTAATAATATTATTGGTCATACTGTATTTGCCCCCTAAACCTGACATTAAGATCAGCAGGGAAAAATTTTCTAAAATGCTTGCACTGTCAGAGGTGCCTGTTTCTGGCACAGAGAAGAAGACCTTCTTGTACTTTGCTCCCAGGGTGGGTAATGTCTCAGGAGTTGTATCTGGCCCTCCATGCTTGAGAAAATCTGTAACACTTTTGCCAGGCTTTTAACTGCTAATTGCTAATTACATTTAAGATTAAATTTAATTTATGGCTATGTTATGTTTACCTTTTTGTACAGTGTATTAAAAAAAGTTGTAAGCTGCTTTGAATATTCAGTATAGGAGGAAGGTGTGAAATAAATGAATACAAAAAGGCATGAAATAAATGAATACAAAATAAATTTGGTGTTATCGTAAACAGAAGCAGTGGTACGGCTGTCTCCCTCCCCCGTCTCCCATTTTTTCAAAACTCTGTAAGTTTTAAAAGTGACAGCAAGCCTCTGTGTTGGAATCCTTTATATCCACTTTAATGAAGACAATGTGCAACTTTGTTAAAAATATCTATATTTGGTGTGGGATTCAGTGCCATTAGCTGCAAATACCATCATCTACTGTATGACACAAAGTTCAGGCTAAAAGGAAGACTGGAGAAAAAAGAATGACTGACTGCTGTTATCATTTCTTACGAACTCCAGAATCATGTGTAAATGTTCAAACACACACACACACACACACACACAGAGAGAGAGAGAGAGAGAGAGAGAGAGAGTTCCCCCTTTTCTCATTTCAAGCCCGTGCAATTTCACACTAAACAATAGTTTCAAGCCAATAATTTTCATTACTGAACACTTGGCTCAAACACTCCAGTGAAATCACCATCCAGCATACCCACACACATATGCGTAGCATGAATCCTGAAGTGCTAAGAATTACCCGCATAGTGATATTTACAAAGTGCTTGCTTTAGTTGAAAGCCATCTCTTTCTGCCACATGCTTTTAAAGGGCATCTTCTTGGCTTGGGTTCTTGCTTTGCCTAGCAGAAAGCCTGCATCTACGAGGCAGATTGGGTTATTCAGCTCTTCTTTCCTACTTGTCAAGGCACACGCGGTTGAGCAAGATCGAGAAAGCAAGAACTTACACACATTTCAATAAGGTCGCTACACTGCTAGTGGGGGCAAATGAAGAATCTTGGAAACCATAGAAGGGATTTCCTAGCTTTACTTGTGGCAAGTTTAATAAGGTGGAGTCTCTTTGAACGATGTGAAATGTTTGTTCTCAAGTTTCTTGCCTCCAGGGCTGAGTTGTCAGTTATGAGATACAGTGGACCTGCCTTCTAACCTTGATCATTTATATCCAGTCTCCCTTTCATTCCTTTCCTGGCCTCACTACAATCTCTCATACTCATACAAGATTCTCAGTCATCCAGGTGGAATTGTCTGTAGGTTGAGCCATGGCAACTGGATTTCTTTCTTTTGGTTGAAACGTTTAAACGTTTTCGATAGGGCAACCTACCTGTATCCTGGAGAAGCCATCCCCTGCATCTACGGACTCCCTAAGATCCACAAGGAAGGGACACCTCTGAGACCCATCGTCATCAGCATTAATTCAGTAACATATAACATTGCCAAACACCTCACCACCATACTAGCACCTCTGGTTGGACATACTGACCACCACATCCATAACTCGGAAGAATTTGTTTCTAAAGCTAGGGTCCTGAAACTGGATACAGATGAAACTATGGTCTCCTTTGATGTTTCCTCTCTTTTCACCAGCATCCCCACCACTCATGCCCTAACTGCAGTTAAGAAGAGACTAGAAGAAGACAGCACCCTCGAAAGGAGAAACAACCTCAACCTGAACCATATCTGCTGTCTCCTGGACCTGTGTCTCAACACCACTTACTTTTCGTACAGAGGTGACTTCTACAGACAGAAACATGGCTGTGCCATGGGTTCCCCTGTGTCACCCATTGTTGCCAACGTATACATGGAAGAAGTAGAGAAGAAAGCACTCAGCACGTTCCAGGGAATGGTGCCCACCCACTGGTTCAGGTATGTGGATGACACCTGGGGTAAAATCAAGGCCCAGGAGGTACAGGCTTTCACAGACCATATAAATACCACAGACACAAACATTAGGTTCACCAGGGAAGACACCAAGGACAACAGGCTGGCATTCCTAGACTGTGAAGTCCTTATTGGGACCTGTGGCAAGCTAGAAATAGAGATCTACAGGAAACCCACACAGAGAGACCAATACCTGATGTTTGACTCCCACCATCCACTGCAGCACAAAATAGGAGTCATCAGGACATTGTCCCACAGGGCAGAAACAATCCCCACCTCCATGGGTGTGAAAAAGAAAGAAAATCAGCACCTGAGGACAGCTCTGAAGACCTGTGGATATCCAAATTGGGCCTTCATTAAATCTAAGTCTACCCCCAGACCGAAAACAATGGCAGACAGAGCTGAGACTCAGAATCAATTAAAGAACCTGGTCATTCCTTACATGGCTGGCGTGTTGGAATAGATAAAGCGGATATTTGGCAAACACAACATACCTGTATATTTCAAACCCACCAACACTCTGAGACAGAGGCTTGTACACCCTAAAGATCCAGCACCAAAACATAAGAGAAGCAATGTAGTATAGTATAGGAGCAGTGCAGTGAGGAGTGTTCTGAGCTCTACATTGGGGAAACCAAACAGCCTTTACAAAAGAGGATGGCCCAACACAGGAGGAGCAACACCACAGGACCAGATTCAGCAGTTTACCTTCATCTAAAAGAAAAAGACACTCATTTGAGGACATTAATATCCACATTTTGGACAGGGAAGATAGGTGGTTTGAGAGAGGGGTTAAGGAATCCATTCATGCCAAAGTGGAAAATCCTTCCCTCAATAGAGGCGGAGGCCTCAGGCACAACTTGTCCCCCATTTATCATGCTGCTCTTTCATTAGTCCCCAGAAAGATTAAGACCACTTCACAAGTTCATCAGCAAGGCCACATTTAATGATCCACTTGGGGCATGGTGGATCAGCGGGTAAGATGCCAGGCTTGTCAGTCGGAAGATTGCAAGTTTGGAGGTTCGAATCCCTAGCCCTGTGTGACGGAGTGAGCTCCCGCACTAGCCCCAGCTCTTGCCAACCTAGCAATTCGAAAGCATGCAAATGCAAGTAGATTAATAGGTATCACTTTGGTGGGTAGGTAACAGCGTTCCGCATGCATCATGCCAGCCACATGACCGTGGAAGTGTCTTCGGACAATGCTGCTCTTCGGCTAACAAACAGATATGAGCACCGGCCCCTAGAGTTGGACACAACTGCACAAATGTGCGGGGGAACCTTTACCTTCCCCTTTGGGGATGAATAAAGGTTTTAGGATTAAAACATCCCAAAGACTATCTATACCTCAATTGCCCAATTAACAAGCCAATCAGGTGTAAGGTCAATACAGCCACCCTGGAAGACATATATGGGGTCCCCTCACCAACTTTTTCCCAGACTGAAGAAGCTACTTGGACAAGCAGCGAAACGGTTCAACCAAAAGAAAGAAATCCAGTTGCCATGACTCAACCTACAGACTACCAGTGTGGAATAATTCCTGACCTACTTTAGGCAACCCAATGATATACCTCCTTCTGCCTATATTAACCCCCCAGCTTCCCTAATCAGATGGCAACATATTGCTCTGAAATGAATGTGATCAGAAGTGTCTGCAAAACTAGAAGCTGTGGAGAAACTCTGTTGAAAAGGACAACTGGAAGATGCCTCTGCTCACTCATTTTTAATCACACCAACTTTTCCCCCTTGATGATAAAAGAAAAGGGATAAAACTGCTGCCCATTTGCAATTCATGTCCTCTTGGCCATGTTTGACACTTGGATGACCATGAAGATGAGCCACAGAGACAGTTGCTTTATTTTAGTAAAACCAAATGTTAGGTTAAAAAAATAGAACATGTGTTTTTACATTTATGTCTTTCCCTCTAAGGATGCTCTGATTATTGTTTCTAATTCTCTTCCTGTAAACTGATTTTGAATGAACAACACAAGCAATCCAGTCATTCTTACTATTCTTCCTTTGTTAAATTTTGCTCACTCTAGGGGAAGATATATATTCAGCACAGTGTTACCAGTCCAGCCATTTGAACCATAACCTTGTTAAACATCTGGAAGCAGCCACATTTTCATCCTAACTCACATAAAGGGAGTTGGCAAAGGGATTGAGATAAATGGTGATTTGAGCATTGTGATGCCACAACACAAGTTCTGCCTCTTTTCTACCTGTCTTGTGAAGTCATATATCTTCAAATAAGGGCACAGCTTATGTCATGATATTGAGACATTGAATGATGAAGCCATCAGATTTTCTGGATGACCCTGATACTTCTAGTGATTTTACCAACTTAAATATTTCTAACAGCACTGGCATGGAGTTAAGTGGAAAAAAGTGGCATAGTTGATTGTTCTTGTGACCGTTCTGATGATACTATTTGCTATTGCCAGTAAAATTCATTTCACTTTCACCAACTCAGAAGAAGCAATGTTTGTTCCAGCCAACAATATAGGAAGGAAGGAAGGAAGGAAGGAAGGAAGGAAGGAAGGAAGGAAGGAAGGAAGGAAGGAAGGAAGGAAGGATCTTAACAAAGAGAACATTGTGGCATTCATCAAATGAAAATTGCTATTTTTTTTTTAAATTCCAGTTTTAATAAAGGTTGTACTGTATCTCTTGAGCTACAGTATCCTAGAATTATGGGTTTTGTAACCATCAAGGAAGCCAGTATCTGTTTTCTTTTTCTAATTGTCAGTCTTCTGTGACTTATCACATTAGCTAAGAATTATTGTAGACTTGTGACATTACTCTGGTGCTTTATTCAGTAAATAATAGAGCAGGACTAATTCTAATGATGAACTTTGGAAGTCATTACAAGGATAATTATGGATATTTTCTTGCAAACAAATACTGTAGTGTTATCTTATTGTCTCACCTGGCTGATCTTGTCTGGCCTTGGAAGATTCGCCAAGTTTGGGCCTGATTAGTATATGGATGTGAGACTGTCAGGGAAATTCAGAGCTGTTGACTAAACTGGGAAGTCAAAATCCCAGGAAAAGGAATTTAAAATATTTCTGTACTGTTGCCAAGAAAACTTTATAAATGTCTCCATGTAGTCACCAGGAATGAAGCTTTAAGGGTGTCTTTATTCATACATTATTGTCTCTATCAAGCCTCTTTTGGATGGCTAAGCACCAAGTAGGTTGCACAGACATTATTATAAATTCTCACATGGACTACCCTGATCTATATCTCTTGAACAAATGTGCAGATCAGAATTTAGCTTCCCACAGCATCCACACTTTCCAAATGTACCAACACAGTTCAAAAACTATCTCAAGTTATATTTAAAATGTAGATCTGCAAGAAAACAAATTTAGAAAATCATGTTTTTTAGAGAACAGAGATTTATCAATGTGTTTGTGAATACATATTTAATATAGATCCATGCAATTTTTTTTACAAAATAATTTACGTCCATTGCCTGCTCTTTTAAACTTATTAATAGCCTGTGTTTCTTTAGCATACAAATAGCTGGTGGTGGGGAGGAGGCTGAAGAATAATGAAGGAGGAAAATAAATTTTAAAAGCAAGAGAAGACCAACAGTAAGATAAATGCAAAGATCAAAATATGCTTCAGAATGAGTAAGAGAAAAACAAGGTGTACTGCCAAAGGACCAAGCTTTCTCTCTACCAGTCCTCCTGAATTTAATGTCTTCTTCAACCAAGATCGATCCAGACAGTTTCTGACTATTTCAGATCAGAAAACGATATACATGTGCATATTGACAAGTCTGAGAACCATCAAACAAAGAGTGATTGTCTTTTTTGGCCAATAGCTGAGCACAGAAATCTGTCAGCCAAGAAGTGTGTGCTTGATATCTAGTAGCCAAATGTCTCATTCTACCCCCTCTGGTCTGTGCCTAAATACACATCCTTTCCCACTTTTCACAAAACAAAAACAATACAGTGCTAGTGTTTTTCCATGCTTCTGAGCCTGCTGTGATAGCAAACCTCCCTTCCCTTCAAAAATCTGAATTCTGGGGTAGCAGAAATTTTTAATTTGGGCTTCTTTCCCTGACATGCTAGCAGACTACTATGGCAAGATCCTAGGAGCTGAGAGTCAAGGTAAGCCAAATATGGAAGTAGAGGTCCTTCCTTCAGACACAAGACAGAAAATCTGTTGCTATTTATGAAGTGTCATTTGCTGTCTTGAAATTCAGTTATAGCAAGCCATTAATTATATCAAAATGATATGATTAATGGAAGGAAACTCATATCTTATATACGCATGTGTTTTGGGTATGCACCTTCTGGAAGACCTTGGAATCTCCATCTGGCACCACAAGGACTATAACGTTGGTGTAAGATGAGCTTCACTTGGCAGGACATTTGACTGATGTGGTACCTCAGCTAGAATGGGTGATTATGCCTATGCATGTTTTTGAAATTCTCATTTTGTGAACTGCCAGCTCTGTTCATCATGGTTGTTTACTCAACAGAAAATATAGATGTGCTTTTCCCCAAAATACACATATTTATATTCATTTCTGCTTGCTGTTTTTCCATACAAAACTGCATATTCTCTTGAGTGCCACATTTTCCCCATAATAGATGCATTTCTCTAAATCATTTTAATTACAGATGGCATCACAACTTTCTGAAACATGCAGCATGCACAGGCATTTTACATTCACCCATATATTTCAGTTTTCATTTCCACTATATTGTAGCTAAGCCAGAAATGAATAGGGTCAGCTTACTAACATTGCTGACATCACAGAACTACCTTTAAAGAAGCTCAGAGTCCATGTGTGGATGTGCCTTCAACCCTGTAGCAAAAAGGAATAGGCTTAGTAGTATATGGACCGGGGAAAAGAAGTTCCCTGTAATATGAAGGAAATCAGACTAAATTATCTCCTTGGCAACTTTTGCCCTAAACATCAGTCATACTTGTACATCATATGGTACATGATGAAACAAATGAGTGAGCTTTCCAATTTCCTGAACAAGCTTGTTGTTGCAGAAATTAAAGGGGAAAAATTGTATGTCCATGTCTTATCTCTTTCACCCAGAAAATGCAGATCTGTTATGAAATTGTGGAGTTGACTTTTCAGGCTTGGTTCCCTTGAAGTACAGAGGCAAGCCGGTTCCCACTCCATAGTTCTGACCTAAAGGAGGAAGTTGTGAGGTTTATCTGCTCTTCTCCTAGTACATGGTCCATGCTTGGATTGCTCATCATGCCTAATGGGGCTTCTGCATCTTCCTGTCTCCAGTCTAGGCTGGAGAGAAAAAAACAAAATTCGTCCAGTTTGCCTCTGCCTATAGCTCTAGGAGTAGGTTCAACCTGGTTCCCCTCTTGCTCTGTTGAGAAGGATGAAGGTGATGTTTAAACCATCTAAACAACAAAGATCTGTCGCTGGATCATTAGGTAGAGGAAATTCTTCTTAGATGGTTTCCTCTAAGGAAGGAATCTATGAGCACTACCATTTGGGGCAAACTACATTTTAAGATATGAATCTCCCACAACACTCTTATAGGGTAGCAGTAAAGTAGAGATGACAAATCATGGAGTATTGCTAACAGTTCCCAAGAGAATGTCCTTATTTTTTGTTCCTCTGCCTTATGGCCCAGAGCAACGTATGTGCTTGTGCATTGCTCCTGACCTTTGTCTACACATTGGAGGGTCAGCTTTTCTCCCTCTGTCCCATAGCCCACCGCAGCCCCATTTCACAGCTAGTACAGAAAGTGGTTTTCAAACCACACTACCTATGTTGGCAAAATCAGGGGGGGGGGTTGGTCTCCATTGTAGATGGTTTGCATTCCTGCTCATCCAGATCCCATGATGGGAATTCACACATTGCCTGAAAAAACATCTTCTGAAGAGCACATTTCCAGGGGTACAGAAACTAGAGCAGGAAAGGATAGGAAAACTCAGCATGATTTTATTGATTTCACAAAATGCATGACTGTGTGCTTCTGCCAAAGAAAATAAGACCAAAAATTCATTTGAGGAGGAATTCTACCCCTTTCCCTTTTTTCTCTCTCTTTCTGTAACAGACTGTGCAGTGCTTCACACTGAAGTTCAAGGGTGTTTTCCAGCACAAACATAATCCTTGTCTGCAGCTCTTTAGTACAGCTGCATCTTTTCTCGGATTGGAAATTTTTTTATGTGAAATTTTAACCTGAATAATATTAATATGTTGGAGATGTGAAGCAGTTATAACAGGAGCATACCTTGAAGTTAGATGCCTGAAATCATAGAGGAGTTTTCCTGTTTTGTCAGAACAAATTCAAAAGAAATCAGGGGCAACAACACAGCTGGGTATTATGCTTAAAATGAAAAACAGAGATAATGCCAGCTTCAGAATACCTGTTGGTATTGCCCCAAGTCTTTCCCTAGGCATCATGTAAATTCACTCACCTGAAAGTATGTATATCACTTCCAAGGGGGAAAAAAATTTCAGTGGGTCAAAATTATAATGCAGAAATTAGACTATTCTAATGATCCAATAAGAATCAGGGGAAAACAAAAAGTGATATGTTTCATTTATTTATTTTTTTGTTAGCTTTATATCCTATTTTTCCTCCAGGATCCCAAAGCAAAGTACATAGCACTCCCTCCTCCATTTTTATCTCACAACAACAACCCAGTGAGATAGTCTTGGCTGAGAAACAGAAATAATAATAATAATAATAATAATAATAATAATAATAATAATAATAATAATAATAATATGATTATAATTTCTTTTGCACACAGCAGACTACAAGCAGCATCTCTGGATGATTCCCCACTGCATTCTAGGAACTGTCCAATCAGATTCCCTGGAAGATAAGTCATTCAGGTGGTGGTAACTACAGATGCCATCTTTAACCAGGTCAGTTAAAAAAATAACAGCTGCATATGCACAACATACAAGAGCACAGTCAGTGCTACCTTTTGTATTTTGTTTTGTGACTTAGCCCAACCTATTGGTTAGTTGATGGTGCAACTGTGCAAACCAAGAAAAGAAAAAGTTACGTGTGATGCACATCATCATTTAATTTGTAAAAAAGGGGAACAACTCTTTCATTCTCAAAATAAGATGTCTATGATGTGTCCATGTGAATTTCTGTTCTAGGCTTGCCTTCTTTCACTGATGAAAAGAAAGTACAGGGAAACCTTGATTTAACGGATCAACTGGGGGAAGATTGTGTCTGTTATTTCTGACTGTCCGTTAAATCAGAGAGTACATCATGACAGCCATTGAGGCCAGTTGCATAATGATTGTGTCTGTTATTTCTGACTGTCCGTTAAATCAGAGAGTACATCATGACAGCCATTGAGGCCAGTTGCATAATGATGTCACTGCACAAATGAGGCCAAATACATAATTTGCATTTCTAAGTCATTTGTGTGATAACATCATTGGGAAAATATCTGATGGAAATGGCATAATTTGCATAATGATGTTTTCAAACAAATTATCAACATCGACTTGGAAAGTTGGCCCATTGCATCACCCAAGGCATCTATCCATCTCAAACCAAAATACAAAGGATTCAAGGCTGCCCAAGTTACTTTGGAACCGAAAGCAAAATGCTCAATAAATAACTCCATGCAAGTCTTGAATGATGATAGTGAAGTTAATAATTGCTGAATATACATACATACATACATACATACATACATACATTACATACATACATACATACATACATACATACATACATACATACACACACAGTATATACGCACCTTGGTCTCCTGTAAAGCCAGACCAGAAAGCAGGAAGATAAGAGCTGAAAGTAGAAACTTAAAGGTATAGGATTTCTTGTGCCTCCTTTTTCTGCATCCCCTAAAGCTCCCTTTAAGCCATGATTGCTAAACTGGTTTCCTGCCATTTTCAGGTAAGAAACAAATGCAAATGCATAGCATAAGCTATAGAAAAGGGTACACTGCAGCATCTGTGATACGTCCCAGGGCTTTACCATATGGAGACATATGTTGTGAGATTTTTGCTTGCAACTCTTGCAAAAGTCAATGAGAACGAAAATATCTGCAGCTGAACCATTTACCAGCAAATATGTTTGGGGGCAGGAGGGATCACTGTTTGTTGACTACCCAAAGCTATTTTGTTCATATTGTTGAAGGTGACTTTGACCCTGCTCCTGAGAACATTTATTTGGAATTAAGACTCCTGGATTTCAATGGAACTTACTTCCATTTAAATGGCTTAGAACTGCAGCTTGAAAAATATCAGTCAAAGACAAAGAGATTTAAGTTGCAGTCCTTCAAGCATCTCTGCAGTGGGGGTCCAAACAAAAATCAATGAAGTGCCTAGGAATAACTCAACAGAAAAACTCCTGGAAAAAAATAAAAAAGAATGAATGTGAAGGCTATTAAATCTCTCTTAAAAGCTGGACGTGGCCAATGGGCTAATGGTCCAGGAATTGCAATTACTTACTTTACCTGTGCAATGCAAATTTCATTCCTTTTCCTTTGGAAGATACTGTTAGGTAAGGTTTATCAGATGATATTTCTTCTCCCGTTAAAGTCTGCTTCCAAGACATAGAGGTTGGCATCAATTTTTCACAAGTGAAAACTCTTGAAATAGTAAGCATATTCCTAGGCGATTAATCCAGGCTGGATTAAGCCAAAGGCCTATTTAGTCTAGGGAAAGATTACGAGCGGGACATGAAGGTAATGCAACTCTTCAGCAATTGGTATCCAGAGATTTGCTGGATGTACAGTAAATTATAGCCACTGGTGATTAGTAGCCATCAACAGGCTTCCCTTCCATGATTTTGGGTTGGATTAAGAATCTTCTTAAATAAAAATGTACTGGGTCTTCCATTCTCAGTTATAACAAGGAAGGTCTGCAGCAATAGATACTGGGGTAAAAGTTGGATATGGGAGGATGATGGATTTTTTTTAAATTGGCTATTTGCATTTTATTGAATTTTTCAACAGGAACAGTAACTGTATTCTTTTGCTTCTCAGCATGAGGAAATCTATTTCATTTCCTCATTCCCAATGTTATATTTAATTTTGAATGAAAAAGCCAAATAATCACAAAGTTGGTAACATTAATATCCTAAACTGTAATAATATTGATAGAATATCCACTTTTTCTTTCCTCTTCTTCTTTAATAATAATAAATAATATAATAATAACAATAATTAAATAATAGAATGTTAAGAATTTAAGTATATTATATACATGTCATTGTACTGAAATAACATATTGTATAGAGATTTATACTAACTCAATACAAAGAAGGGGGGGGAAGCATGAGAAAATACTTTAGGTCTTTCTGAGGTCCCTTTCAGAAAACCTCATTTAAAGCATTTCTAGATTGCTATTTCTTTGCTGTAAAAATTATTAAGGGGGTGACTCCATCAGATTCATCTCCCACCATGGAAGGCTAGATAGATAGATAGATAGACAGACAGACAGACAGACAGACAGACAGACAGACAGACAGACAGACACATACATACATACATACATACATACATACATACATACATACATACATACATACATAGCCAAAACAGGGAAAGTGGACAGTGCAGAAAAAACAAATTTCACTTAACACTTAAGAAATTAAATATATTTAGGGGATCAGGTAAATATTCAGCCTCAAATATTTCAGGGTCAAATTTGTCAGTAGATGAAAAAGGGGACACGCGAAAGTGTTCAGCCTGGAATATTAACTCTATCATTATTGAAAGATTTAATGTGAGTGGAAGATATCTTTTTGGGTATTGCCTTTTTTTTAATAACAACCAAAAAAAAAGGCTAGGTGAGGTGTATAACTTTAAGGAAGACTGAGCAAACTAAACATAAATTTCTCAACAATTTGTAGGACAAACTTGGCAAACAACTACTAGAATAGGATACCTGTGGTGGAATTTCTCTTTGCTGTACAGATCAAATCTGGGCCATTTCAGAGCTTCATACTGTAGCTTCATTTGTACTTGCAAGCACATTCCAGACAGGCTGACCTACATTTTTGGAGTATAAACACATGTAAGTTTCTGGGATGTCCTGCTAACCCACAAAATTACAGCAGAGTCTAGATCACTTGGGAATGGGTTACTCACTATTCTATACTAGTGTCTTTCATTCCATAGTTAATAGTATGCATCATGGTAGCAGGGTCACCCTGCCAAAATTGGTCCTTAGATATTCTAGGAGGAAGAAAAGGGGAGTAAGTGAGAACCCCCATTCTGTAATGTATTTTGTGTGGCTCTGGACCTCATGAGGTTTCTACACAAAGCTTTGACATCACTTGACAGAGACAATTACATGGAAGATGAGCGGATGGGCTGGGAGGAAGTAGAGAGGAGGAAATCTAGAGTTGGGGGAGAGGTTTACAAGCTACAGGATGGAAGAGAAAGAACCTGGGCCCTGATTGTTACATCATTACAGCTGCACTGGGGAAATTATACAACATATAGCATGCTGGTGTTTTGCAAGCCACAACAGTTTAATAGCAGTTTAAGAGAAGCCGATTTAAGGCAAGGAAACACATCTTCCCATTTCCAACTGCCTCCCTGACTACCATGAACCAAAGTGGCAGATTTCAGGAATTATGTAAAATTAATTAGACCCAAGTTTCAGGAATTATGCAAAAAATAATCAGATGTGTCCTTCCCATTACATTTCTTACCTTTTATTCAGATATTTTTAGATATATTTCAGATACTTTTATTCACATATTTTTCTTATCTTTAATGAAACTGATTTATTTTATAAATTTGTAACAATCAAATGAAAGTTATTTTATTTGATACATAGATTAAAATTTAATTTTTGCATGTAAGTGGTATATACTGTAAATACTCTGCATAACCCTCTAACAGTGTTTCTCAACCAGGGTTCCGTGGCACCCTAGGGTTCCGTGAGAGGTCACTAGGGGTTCCCTGGGAGATCACGATTTGTTTAAAGAATTATGTCAAATTCAGGCAACTTCACATTAAAGAGGTAAGTTTCATGCTTTATTTTTAGTTTAAGAACACTGTTAGTGCATATATACAGGCCAACCCATGAAACAAATATAATAATTTTGTAAGTTCTGGCCTATATTTCAATGTACAGGGGTTCCCCGAGGCCTGAAAATTATTTCAAGGGTTCCTCCAGGGTCAAAATGTTGAGAAAGGCTGCTTTAACCCCAAGGGAAGGTTTACGAACTCATGCTATTATTTTAGGAGGTCACAGTACCACAAATTTTGAGAATCACTGTTTTAAGGCATATTTGGAGTATAAACACATGATGCACACAGCTCTGGCGCACAAGACATTATAAACATATGCGTGCACACACACACACACACACACACACACACACAAACATTTTATCCACCTCCAGCATCTTCTTTCTCATTCCACTTTGTCCCTAAGCCTTTATTTCATTTATTTGGAATATCCTTCCTGTTAATGTTTTTGTTTGCCCCTAAATAATTTATTCTGAAAAATGGGTTAAACCTTATTGTCAGACCAAGGGTCAATCAGCTCACTGAAGCCTTTGTCCCATAAAACCATCCGTGTCTTTGTGTTCAGATCATAATAATCTGTACTTGGTCTAGAATGGTTGCCTATTCATTGCATGCCTATAACGCTTAAGTGCCAAAAAGATTGATCTCAGATACATTCTGTTCTTTGCAGTCCTTACCTCACATTTTCTATTATTTATTCTGGTGTTGAATCTGTCTTTCTAGCTATGTGACCTGTTTATTTCTTTGAACTTTTTGTTCACTTTTTTTTTACTACATGAGGCCATTTTAAGGAATTTTCCTTTCCTCACTAGATATTTCCCCAGCCTATTGCCTGATTGTGAACACTGCATGGCTTGGTTACTAGTTCTTCTTGTCCTCTTAATGCTGGTGGAATCTGATATATTCTTTTTTTAAATTGATTTTTTATTAGAATTTTTAAATACAATAAAAGGATAAAGAATAAAAGGAAATATAAGAAAAAGAAATAAGAAAAAGAAAAGAAAATATAGAATTATGACTTCCACCCTTCTTTCTATTGAGTAATTGCCATCTTACTCTTTCCCCTTCTTTTTTCCTCTTACTTTGCAATTCCCTTCCCCTTCCCTTTTAAATTTTGGTTATAATATAAATATGGATATATGGGAGAAAATGTGGGAAACTGGTGTAAAATTTAAACTGTGTCGTAATTTAAGATAATTTTTTAATAAAATGATGTATTGTTGGTTTATGACATTGGTCAAGCTGTTAAAAACGGACAAAGGAATATCAAACCAGTGTTGGAAGTCTGAAAAGGAAAAGGGAACTTTTTATCATGCATGGTGGACCTGTCAAAAAGTAAAGAAATTTTGGGTGCAAATCCATACAATGCTGCAACAGATATTGCGGATTAACATTATGATGAAACCAGAACTGTTTCTATTGGGTTTGTGGACACTGAACTAGAAAAGAAATGTGGGAAACTAATATTGTATATGGTGTGGCAAGATTACTGTATGCACAAAGTTGGAAGAATACCCACAGTGGAAGAGTGGATTATAAAATTGACGGAGCTTGTGGAAATGGCAAAGTTGACCAGTTTGGTCAAGGAAAAAATGATAAAGACCGTTTTGAAAGACTGGAAACCTTATATTGACTTTTTGCTGAAAGAAGAAAAGACTGAATTGATTATTTACATATTTGGGGAACCTGATGTATTCATGAAGCAAAAAAACCTTTCTCCTTGGCTAAATTGGCTTCTTTTTAGTTAGACTGGGCTACAGCTCCCATGATCCCCAGACAGAGTGATCAACAGTTTCAACCTGGAGTAACCTCCTTCAGACAAAATATTTCCATGTGCAGTGAACAATCTCTTCAAAACACCATTTCTGAACAATATAGGGAAACTATATTGGGACGTGGTGGCTCAGCGGGTTAAACCGCTGAAGCTGTAGGGCTGCCGGCAGTTTGAATCCCCATGCAACGAGGTGAGCTCTCGTTGCTAGTCCCATCTCCTGTTGACCCAAACAGTTCGAAAGCTAGCGAGTAGATAAATTGGGTACCACCTTAAAGTGGGAAAATATGCTGGCGTCCTGTCGGGGGTTGGTATCCACCAGACAGAAGATCTCTTTGAATGGCGGCGGTTACGACAGATCCCGGAAGCAACAACATCTACAGGACGTCAGCAGCTGGCTCCGATGCAAGGCACCCTGGGACATGTAGTCCGGAAGCCAGGAAGAGTCAGTTCCCTTACCCCCTCTCCTTGCGCGCGGATTAGAAAAACATTGTATAATTGAATTGAAATGTATAAACAATGTATGTAAGCCGCCCAGAGTCCTCCGCTAGGGAGGAAATGGGTGGGGTATAAATAGAAGTATAAATAAATAAATAAAAAATTAAATTTTTTAAAAGTGAAAATTCGCACGCTCAGGGACATCAGTGGGAAGGGGATAATAACAAAGTCAAGTTGGTGGCTGCAACTCTGCCATTTGTTTATATGCACATTAAAAGGGGGTGGGACTTTGATCACATGGTCATGGCCAGCTTCTTGATGTTTTTGACCCCTCTGTCAAGGCCACTGCTCACACTTCAAATAAAAACAAAAGTCAACCATACAGACCAAATTAAGCACATTTAATCTCCACTGATTTTAATGGGAGAAGATGACTCTATGCTTAATTACAGAAATTAATAGAAATGCTAATAGCTAAACACCGATTGGATTCTGTATACATTGTAACACTATAATCACAGGATTAAAAAATAGCCATTTTTCCCATAACAACCTGGATGTCATTGCAAAGCTAGTTTATTAGGCCTATTTATTTGTTCAAAATCATAGTTCTAATAGCATCTATATTCAGTTAGGCAAGAAATAACCAGAAAGCTACTGTGGTACATTGGCAGAGCACATCAGTGCGCACCCTAGAGTGGAGATGCCACACTTGGCAGCCATGCACCTGGTTGCATGCGATAGGCCTTCCTACTTTACCTACAATGCAGCACCATCCAGGGTAGTGCTTGAAATAGTTATGGCTCTTCCACAGACTATGCTGCCCTCTGAGTCTCTGCCCTCTTCTCAATGGACAGTACATGACTGGAACTCTTGATATGAACTTCAATCAGCTGCGCATTGGAAAGTCTGAAGTCCAACATTTTTCTTCCATCCACATTTCTGAACCAAGCGACCCATCTGGGTTTCTTTTTGATGACTCCACTGTCCCAGAAGTTCTAGCATCCCCTGATTCGGAATGGTGGAAGTTTTATTCCTTTCTTCCCTTGTTTTGGAGTCAATGGCACTGGATGGCTTTGCAGCCAAGGAGCAGGGTTCCCCATAGACCTACATTTAGAAATCACTGTGCACAATGCACGTTAATTCAAAAGGACTCTGCTGAACAAGGACTTTTTGGGAAACATTTTGAATGCAAAACCAAAACCATGAATTGCCATGACTGAGGTTCTGTGTATCGTCTCGAGCAGTTGAATGGCATTTGAACAGGAACTCCACACAGAGCAATTTTTTTCCATCCATTAACATGTGTTTTTTTTTTTGTTTGCTTGTTTAGAACATTAGAACTGGTTGCATTTTAGCAGGTTTTCAAATCTGAACCCTAGCAGAATAAGGTAAAGGTTCCCCCTGCACATTTGTGCAGTTGTGTCTGACTCTAGGGGCCGGTGCTCATCTCCGTTTGTTAGCCAAAGAGCCAGCGTTGTCCGAAGACGCTTCCACGGTCATGTGGCCGCATGACACGCGCGGAACGCTGTTACCTACCCACCGAAGTGGTACCTATTAATCTACTTGCATTTGCATGCTTTCAAATTGCTAGGTTGGCAAGAGCTGGGGCGAGTGCGGGAGATCACTCCGTCCCGCGGGGCTAGGGATTCGAAACTCCGAACTTGCAATCTTCCGATCAACAAGCCTGGCGTCTTACCCGCTGAGCCACCACGCCCCTTCATATAGCAGAATACTATCTCATAAAATAGTCACCCAATATGCGGCCACCATCTGAACCTGCAGAGGAACGTAATGCTGAACATCAGATATTGGATACCATGTTCCATTCATTAGAAAATATTGCAGGGAAAAATCCTAAAATGCATAATTATTTACCTTTTGTGATATATAAAAAACAGATCTACATTTGCATGGAAAGATAATGTGTTTTATTGTTCCCCTTTTGATCACTCTTGCTTTTGGAATTGATATAAATGTATAGCGCAGGCTTATATCACATGTTCCCAATTAATCTTCAAAGAAATAGCCATTATTGGAAGACTGTCACGTGACTGTTTCTATACATGTCTGGTAATACAGAAATGGAAATATCTTATTTGTGTTTTTTTGTGTGTATATGTTTAAGGTCTGTGCATTCACCTTTTCCATCCCAATTTCTCTACAATGCAGTAAAGAAACAGTTTAATTTATGGTAATACTGTATATAGGTGATGGCCATGCTAATTAGTGGAGGACTCAAAGTATTTTCCATTTAAATGTGCAATTAACAAGTTGTGTTAATGTGGCCCAGGTAGCAATGCTATTTTAAGTTGGTTACTGTATGTCAAGTTTTGTAGATAAGATCTCCTTATGCAGTTTTTCGTTCTTTAAGCTTTACAATAGCAACATGTATCTGCATTTCCTTAGTCACTAACTTAAGATTTGCAGTTGTAAGAAAAAGTTTGGTTCCAGAGATTCGTGACCTTATCCAGTATTTTTTTTTCCTCTGATAAGAAAATAAATCATTTTCTGTTACTGATTCAATCATGGGTATTTCTAAGGAATATTTGGCAGGCTCTGTTCAGCTACTCTGTAACGATTTGCCAATACTCAGGGTTTTTTTTCTAGGCACTTACATTTTATTTTCATGCTACCAATAGAGAAAAAATAGAGTCACCAAGATTTAGAAAGGCATATTACACTCCTAAGGTATTCAAAAGTTATTTTCTTGCTGCAAGAACAAAGTCCACTGAAATTAAGCATACATTTTGACAAGCAGTGATAAAGACTTCGTGATTCCAACTCAAAAGTATCAGTTCACTCCATTCTGCCCTGTCATTATTTGAATGGGGGGAAATAAAAAACAAAATACAAAAATACAAAAATACAAAAAACTTGAGCTTCAAGATAAATCCATTTAGTTTTCATGGCTTAGTTTTTCATGAAAAAGCTGCTCAAAATGTTATAGATTTCATTCTAGAGAACTTATGACCTCTCCTCTCTTCCTTCCATCCTGCTGACAGAGTTCGTATTCAAAATTTGTTGAGATGCATTGATGACAGAGAGGTCAAAGCTGCTAATACATTTCATGCATTTTCATGGGCAGTAATTGCACCAAGCAGGCTATTATAGAGAAGGACACTCCTAAGTAGGAGAAATATAGAGGGCTTGTTGGGTTCTAACCTCTCTGCTACATTACCAGCAAGGAGGACCATAGTACCAGTTGTTAAGCATCACCATGTTTTCCTGAATGCATGTATGGAGAGGTGGACACATAAACTGTTATTGCAACCTCCACATTCTGGGGAATTAAAGCAGAGACGCACACCAAATTAAGCTGATGATTTTTCTATAAAAACTGGCTGTATGCATATGAGTATGACAAATAGAGGTTTACTCATTGACATTGTTCATGGCCTCTGATTTGGACTTTCATAATGCAAGTAAGATGATGTACCAGATTTATAAAACCTTTTCTTCTACGTCTGAAGCCTAATGCTAACGAAGTCAATTAACGTATCTGCACTAACCACCTTCGTCTAGTATTAACCTTGAAATAAATAAATGCACACATGCATATATTAGCCTTAACCCATGACCTTGATGGGAGTGCATTACAACAGGCCAACATAAAAGCTCTTCTGTTATTTTGAGACAGGATGTTAAAGAAATAATGAGCAAATGCAACCATTTTTTTCTGATCTCACTGGGATAAACTAAGATTTAATGATTTCAGCCTGGCTTAAATCATTCTGGTGGTCAGTATCTCTGGCATGTTGCTTAAAGAATGATTTGGCCTGTTCAGAACCCCTTGAGATTAGTACATTAGGTGAAATTCCACAATACCTTAGGGTGGAACTAAGTGAGGTCCATCAATAAGACTGGAATGTACAATATTTTGAAGAGTCAGAGCAGCTGAGCTACTTGGGTTAAAAATTAAGCCAATGCCTACCCACGCTATCTGCTCTTGAGTTTTAATTTGTTGGAAGGGGTATAAATAATCAACTTCTTACAGGGCACTCTGTAGATGGCTCTCCACTGCTTTCTTAACAACCTGAAATGGGAAGGTTGGAATGTTTCAATAGTTATCCAATACTGTTAAGTCCAAGGAAGGCTTCTTGAGAGGGGAGTGTATGACTTTCTCCTTTAAGGCAGACAGCAACAAACTTTTTTTCAAAAAAAATTCTTAACTGCCTCCAGGACCCAGTCTATCACACTGCTGCCCTAACCCTAAGTATCAGGATGGATCAAGCCCACAGGTGGCCTAGGTTATAGTAGAAAGCACCCTCTCTCCTTCATCAGAGTCCATCGGCTGAAAAAAATCCCAGATAATGCTGCAAGATGTTGTTCCAGGGATCATATCAGATTTTGCTCATTAAGAGTCAAGGTTACACCAAATGTGAATGACTTTGTAAGCAAAGTTCTGTGCTAACCATCATCTTCCCACTATCCTTCCATAATAGAGAAATGAGAACCTTAACAAGGTCACTCAAGAGCAATTCACTGATTGATGCCATAACAGCAGTGGTTTATAAAGTTCACTGCTCTTCCCCCTTGATGTAGGCAGAAACATACCATTACTTGGTCAAATTAGGTGCTCCAGAAATCTCTTGCCCTGCTACATCTCCTAGAGGTCCTCAGTATACTAAGAAACTACCTGGGATTGGCTAACAATGAATTATATAATCTAGTAAGGCCTAGCATGATTTATGGTTGGCATATCATAGATTAAAAGTCAGATGACTTTGTTCTAAACATTGCATAGTTTTGGAGAACCATCTCTTTTGGATCTTGATTAAAAACAACATAATGTTTAGCACCCTTGGGGACTTCCCACTTGTTTTGGAATTGTTATCACTGAAAGAAGTCACCCCCCAGTCTTCCCTCTCTTTGGGGGAATGTTGGACTATAAGTCTTAAGGTGGAGAAGGATGAGTTAAATAAGACCATACTAATCCTGTATTTGTTCTTCTTAACTGAATGAGACTATATACAGTATATTCATGTTCATTTTGCATTAATCCCCAACCCAAGATTCAGGAAAGTTCCTTTGCAGTTTCTGTGGAGCTAGTGCTGTAGGAGCCTAACTGGAAGCTTATCCGAATTTATGAATATCTATGGAACCAAAAAAGTGAATATGAAGAACTTGGGTTCTTCGGTAGTCTTCTTCTGAGTTTTATGGTACAAAAAGGGTCTCTCTATTTACACACATGAAGAGATTATGTGGGTATGCGTGCATTATCTGTAGAACCCTCCTGAGAGTGGCTTTTTGTCTTGCTGCTGCCAATAGGAGGCTCTTCTGCATGCCCAAATGAGCTCAGAAGGCCCACAAAAAATGTGCCATGCTATGTCTTCAGGAGGTTGCAGCCTTTTTTAGGCTTGGCACTCCAAGGAGTAAAGCGATGCTCCAAATTGTTTATACAGCCTCTATAACCATTGTCTGACCTCTTTCCGGCTGTACAGGAACTCAGCTAATTACTGTCAATTCAATTAGCCTTCTACTATCCATACAGCAATTTTTTCCATGTCTCGGTGCTCCATCAAGTGCATCTCCTCAAAAGAGCTGTAAATAAAAACACATGCTCTAAATATTTCAGAAAGGTGACAGATGGCACCAGATAACATTATTATGCTTCCATGCCGCATAAGCAATATCCTAATCTCCTTCAATTAAAGGCAAGGAGGCAAACTCTTTCCAGAGTGAGCACTGAACTCTGGCTCTAAAAGAGCAGCTAGAATCCTTGTAAAGAAATTTGCCTCCTTGTTGACTTACCAGTAACGCATCGCAAATCCATTGCAAATGAAGAGTTCTGAAGTTTCATAGCTGTGATAGATTTCTCACGCTGGCTCTCCCCCAAATAGTGACACACCTACCAGACAATAGGTGTCCTTTTCAGAGTAACCAGGACAGGAGTTCACAAAAATGCAACTGAGTCTATGAAGGTCCTACCTTGATTTGGAAGACCCAGATAGATCTAGGATGTGTGCACAAGAGCTTCAGATGAACACCTGAGCTATTAGGTTGTGCTACCTTAGATTGCGACTAATCGGAGAGTGAGTTAAGTCGTTGGATAACTTGATTCAGTTTCAAAGGAAAACAAGCTCAAAAGGGCCAAAAATAGCAGCAAAGCATAGCAAGGCAGGACAGCTAGAGAGGAACATATGGTATGTTCAGGACACCAGGGGCACCTGTTTTTAATGTGTGTTGCATATGGAACTTTAATTGCACCATTGTGGCTATTAGTTTGACTTTTTTTAGCCATACCCTGCGGACACCCCTGGTTCTCACTGCATAATCTTATATTATGGCTGCACCATTTGAGCAACATCTCACAATAGAAACTCTTTACATTCATTGGCTTAAAAACAATAGTAAGTGAGAGATGCTGTAGCCATTGGTATCCATAGGCACTGTGTTTCCAAAATCTAAATCTAAAAAAAATATGAAAAGCTAGAAGATATAGAAGGTATATAAATTAAAAACTAAAAGTATATATAAGAAGTCAGAATCTAAAAGAAGCGGTAGAAGCATTAGGTGGGTATGCCTGCATTACATAGTTGTCTAGAATTAGCGATGATTAGTACCACTGGAGCTGGTGAGCCACATGTTGTGGCAGGTAGCAGTCCTGGCAGGCAACCAGTAACAGTCATAAATCCAACTAGATCTAGTGTTCCCCAGCTCCTCCTCTTGTTTGCAACGGAAGATGCTTAATATATACTGTACACTACAACAAAAAATGAGGAAAACATAAAGACCTAAACTATTTCTCCATAGTTTTAGTTAGACATCTGACTCTTAATAATCAGCTGTTTTTATTGGTGGAAGGGATTGCTTTTAAGGCTGGTGATCACACTGGGTTTTTTGTGTGCGGGGGATGCTAAGATTTTACATACCCTTCTCTCTCTCTCTCTCTCTCTCTCTCTCTCTCTCTCTCTCTCTCTCTCTCTCTCTCTCTCTGTGTGTGTGTGTGTGTGTATAGATACATAGATAGATAGATAGATAGATAGATAGATAGATAGATAGATAGATTGATTGATTGACTGATTGATTGATTGATATTTTACTATAAATATTCCATGACTCATTTGTTTTATTTTTATAACTGAAAATGTTGTTCTGTGCTCTGGGAGCACAAAGCATCTAACAACAACAGAAATTGATACAAGTAGTATTGAATAAAACAGGGGTCCCCAACCCCTGGTCCGTGGACTGGTACCGGTCCATGGCCTGTTACAAACCGGGCCTCACAGCAGGAGGTGAGTGGTGGTCGAGTGAGTGAAGCTTCATCTGTATTTACAGCTGCTCCCCATTGCTCGCATTACCGCCTGAGCTCCGCCTCCTGTCAGATCAGCGGTGACATTAAACTGCGCATGCGAGGGATCTAGGTTGCTTGCTCCCACCCACCCCGCCAGTCCATGGAAAAATTGTCTTCCATGAAACCGGTTCCTGGTGCCAAAAATGTTGGGGACTGCTGGAATAAAGTACAGTAAAAGCTGTGTGGGAAGTATAAATACTTTTTTGGTCGCTAGATGGCCCTGGTGCAAGGTGTATGTGGGTGGAGTGAAGAATTTCCTATGGCTGCACTCTTTTACTGGAGACAGAGAATACACTTCTTCCAGTTTCCAGACTGGCAGGACACTTTTTCAACAACAGCTTAAACATAAAGACAGGCAAACAGCAATATCATTAATATATCACCACAGGAAAGATCTAAGGTCCTTGAAATCCCCTTGAAAGCTTTCTTGGAAGCCTGTCTGGGCCTTGATTATGCATGTTTAACTAGCTGGGTAAGGGTTCAAAATGATGCTATCAAAGTGGGTTCTATGGGGAGATGGTTGCAAAGCATTTGTGCCACTACAGAGAAGGCCTTGCTGCTTCCATCCATTGGGCAGGGACATAAAGCAGGACCTTTGCCACGGACTGGAGATTGTGAACAGCTTAGGAGCAGCTAGAACTTAAGCTGTTGAGGTTTCTAGCCAGCACCTTGAAATGATTGGGGGGTGGAGGTTAACCATAAAGTAAAGGTTCCCCCCACACACACATTTGTGCAGTCGTGTCCGACTCTAGGGGTCGGTGCTCATCTCCGTTTGTTAGCCAAAGAGCCAGCGCTGTCCAAAGACGCTTCCATGGTCATGTGGCTGGCATGACGTGCATGGAACGCTGTTACCTTCCCACCGAAGTGGTACCTATTAATCTACTTGCATTTGCATGCTTTCGAATTGCTAGGTTGGCAAGAGCTGGGGCGAGTGCGGGAGCTCACTCCATCACGCGGCGCTCGAGTCGCGAACCTCCGAACTTGCGATCTTCCTATCGAAAAGCCTGGCGTCTTACCCACTGAGCCATCATGCCCCTTTTATATGGAGGTTAACCATATAGCCATTTTATATGAGAAAGCTCCAGGCAGCTAATGTCACAGCAACATTTTTAGACCACGTTTCTAGCTATTTTTATAGAAAACTCCCTTGTAAAATGTATTGCATTAATTTACCCTGCTCCAGTATGAATTGTTGTTGTTTATTCGTTCAGTTGCTTCCGACTCTTCGTGACTTCATGGACCATCCCACGCCAGAGCTTCCTGTCGGCCGTCACCATCCCCAGCTCCATCAAGGTTGAGTCTGTCACCTCCAGAATACCATCCATCCATCTTGCCCTTGGTCGGCCCCTCTTCCTTTTGCCTTCCACTTTCCCTAGCATCAGTATGAATGATCACACCCAAATCTATCTTCTCCTGAGAAGTGCATAGATCAGCCTAAACTATGAAGTATGGGGATACTGTATCCCTATTTCTAGATTAATCTAGATTATTCTAGAAATAGCAGAAATCAGCAGCAGAAATCAAATCTGAATTATATTTCAGTTTCTTTTCATTAAAAGTTTCAGGCATTTAGTTAGGATTTCTACTGCCTTCTTGGGATAATATATCACATGTGTCCCCACTTAGCAAATTCAGTGGCACAGAAGAATAAAATGGCCAGCATCAGTGCCAAAGATAACACTCTAAAGCAGGATCTAACCAATATTTTCCTCCTACATTATTTCTTCATTTTATTGATTTCAGGTTCAGAAAGCAGAAGATTCAAGGAACTTCAGGACAGATTGTGCCAATTCCAAAACATGGGTCAAAATTCAAGAGATGTGCCTACCAAACCCATTAGACATTTGCTTCAGAACTACCCAAAAAGCCATTAGGGATTCCCCCAGATCTTGAGATATCCTGTAAGGTCAACTGGAGAGGCTCTTTTGGTGAGAACCTACAAGAGGGCCTTCTTTCTTGGTGAATGCATGCTATGGAATTCAATGTCATGGGAAGATTTTATGAAATCCAATTTGATGCCATTTTGTTGGCAGAGAAAAAGAAATATTGTTTTAAAATGAAGGGTTACTGAATTGTTAGATGCCTTGGGAGCTTTTTTGATATAGAAACTGTCAGGGAGATAACTGGTGAAGAAGGAGGGGGCTCCCTCTAGGGAGATAAATGCATGTGCAGTACTGAATCGCTTTGCTTTCCTCCCAAGAGGCTGAAGAAGGCACCGCCCTAGTTTCTTGGGTGTTTTCTCTGAGCATTACTAGTTCATTTTAGTTTTGATGGATTCTGTCGAGTAGAATAGGACAATAAAACACTAGAGCCTCAACACCAAGTCTCAGTGTGTTTTCCTTCACTCGAAGTTAGGACAGAAACTCAGGATGTATACTGTGTGTGTGTGTGTCTGTGTGTGAAGCAGTTTGTTTTATCAGGACTTACACTTTTCATATTCTCAGTTTCATCATCTAACCGTCAGGAGGTTCGGATTCCATGTAGGGAGTATACATTACATTAAAAGTCCAGTCCCACTGTGATTAATCCAAGAGCAATAGCAAAACTAGCAGCTAGCCCATCCTCACAAGTTCTATTTCTTCAAATCCACATATGATTAAAAATGCTTCTTGTCCTACATTAGCAAACCATACTCTGCCCTTTTCTTCCTTTTGAACAGCCCATGCTGAGTGCCTGGTAAATCTGAGCATTAAACATCACACGTACCTGCCTGTGAAAAAACCGTGAACCCAAAATACTGATCTGTTTTTGCATTTGACCTTAATAATCCCATTGGTTAATGATATGCTTAAGGTTAATGAGCCAATTATTTTGAGACAAGACACATTGCACACAGTTGTAGTCCGCTATGTAAATAACCATTAGCGGTCACTGGCTTTTGCATTGCTGCTGCACAATATATTAATCTTGAGCAATTATTCATAAGAAGGAAATGTTTGCATTGCTACTGTTAATAGCTGAATGCTATAGTGCAGGCTCATTGTTTCCTAAGAAGATGAGCTGTACTGTATTTTATTTATGATGAGAATTGAGCATGCATAAACTACAGTCTCGGTGAGAATTCAAATAAAATATACAGCAGCAGAGACTAGGAATATGTTCCCAAGTCAGTTGACCACCAGGGCCTCAGGGGACATCTATGGGTAATTTAAGTGAGGTCAGAAGAAAGCTCATATCAGAAATTTCTTGATTCCAGGTTGCTCTCTATGTGGAGTATTAAACACTGCAAAGATGGCTTTTCCATCATTCGCTTGACAAATTCAGATGGTTGTTCCATACTAATCTTTGATATATTGCTATATTATCCAAGAACGTTCTCCACAATGGCCAAGATTTTATTATGTTTTACATGTAAGTACATTCTTTTCGGCGATGGTTCCCAGTTCCCTTGAATTAAAACTATTTTCCTGGTAGGTTAATTTGCTTCCTGAGGGGTGAGGCCATAGGATCACTGATGAAAAGCCAATTTCCTGCCAATTAAGCTTCTCTTAATTGTCCCATTGCCCATTTGTGTTCTTTTGATACAGAGGAAAAGCTTCAATTACTAATTTCCTCTATTTTTTATGCACAAAGGCTTAATAGTGCTATCATTAAAGAAATGAAAAGAAATGATCATGATCATGATGATACAAGGATTAAGGTTTTGTCTATAGTAATAGAAATACTGGGCTATTAAGAGAGGTGATTCATGGGGCATTTAATAAGTTGGTGATCACCCATACCTCACAATCATTGTGAAGCAATCAAAGATTTTGAATCTGAAAACAGTAAGAGTTTAATTAAAAACAAAACAGCCCTTGGAAGAATCAGGCTGCAATCCTATGGTCCCCAAGGAAACATCTATCTTCACTAGGAATGTTCTACCATTACCAGAAGCTGTTCTTGCCAACACTCAGACACCAAGCTCTGTCACTGGTGGTTCACAAGCTTTTTTTTTTTTTTTAAGAAAATGAGTTTGCCAATTGACCTCATGGGTAATGTCAGGGTTGCCACAGTGTAAGCCCTGCCATGTGTGTTGAATTGTATTTGAGAATGGATTATTAACAATGAATTGGAAATTATGAACATGTTTTGAGTGCACTTATCATCAAAGCCATAAACTCTTCAGGGGAATAAATATTGTTCTATTTCATTCTATCTAGGCAATGAGAATCTAATCCACTGCACTCCCTGCTAGTCCTATGGAAATTTTCTTCTATGAAGTCCTTAGGAGCAGAGGTCATCTTCTGGTGACTTCATGGATATGTCCATGTAGTTTTCTTGTGAAGAAAACTTGCAGAAACTTGTCCAGGCAGTCACCAGGACTCAACACTGACTTGAAGGCACACACTTGTGCAAAAGTCATCTTGGATTCACGCATGTAGCCTGATATAAAGTAGGAAGACTTAACCAGGATATCCAACCCCAAAATATTTGTCTTTCCCCTCCCCTCATGACTTTTTAAAAAAACCCTCACCTATTTCTCATATTTATCCTTCTGTTTTTTTAGCTTTGGAATTTCTTCCCTAGGAACAGTTATTTATATATTACAAATATTTGCATATCACCTGCTACCCAGTCTTAAGGTAGCTTGCATCAGTTAAACAAACATACCCCGAACTGTTGGATGAGCTCTCTCAGGCTATATTTTTCCAAGCTGACTTTTGCTGTTGTTGTTGTTCTTGTTGTTTTGTGCCTTCAAGTCAGTGTTGAGTCCTGGCAACTGCAGGGCAAGTTTTATCGGAAGTAGTTTACCATTGCTTCCTTCCTAGGGCTGAGAGAGAGTGACTTACCCAAGGTCACCCAGCTGGCTTTGTGCCTAATGTGGGACTGGAACTCAGAGTCTCCCAGTTTCTAGGTGCCTTAACCATTACACCAAACATTTTGACCTCAAAAAACTAAGCTGGGTTGGGCCTATTACTATGTGATGGGAGAGCATCAGAAATACCAAGGTGTGAGCTAGATTGGAAAGATGTAAAATAAATCCTAAGAGAAACCCTATTACTTTAAAATCAATGTAAATTCTAGCCCATCCACCTTCCTGATTCCTCCTCACTTCCCACTTACGTTTTCTTTCTTTCTTTTCCCTATTTTGACTTGTCTTATACTTGCATTATGAGCCTACAATTAGATTTTCTGTTCTCCTATCTCTTCCTCCTCCTTCCTGCAGTGCTTATGAATTCTAAAAAGAATACATGTCACCAATTCCTTATACCTGTAATATAAAAAGTAGTCACTTTAGCAAGAATTGAATTTGGATATCTATCATCCATCCATCCATCCATCCATCCATCCATCCATCCATCCATCCTAATAGGAAAGTTTTGCTGAGATTAGAATAGTAATTGTGTTAAATGTGATATTGCTAAGATTCTCTTCATGTCAAGACAGCTGTGTATACATGTGCCCTTAACTGTTTCCATGCTCACATTTCCCTTGTGCCAAATCCTCTTTCCCAGACTGCTTTCACTTTCCCTAAGAACATGTCTTATGTGTGATCACACTGGCAGCAACTCAACTCAACCCCTGAAACTCTAGTTGTTCAACTAACACTGGCAACTGCATTTAAGACTGAATCTGAACAACGGAACACATGGCTGTTAACATCAAACCTAATTTTGGCATTCTTGTGTTGCTTCCCCCATCCTGCTTGGAAAACTGAAAGCTTTCACACTCTTGAGTGAAAGAGGCTAAGAATAACCGCCCAAAGAGGGCTTCTTTAGTTATGTTCAGGATAAATGAAAAAGAAAAGAGTCATTACACCAGCTGCTTGGTGATGACAGCAAAATGTGGATAGTTATCAAAGAAAAGACAGATTTACTATTTTGGTTCCTTTTTCTCCACCATGTCATCGTGAAAAGTAGGATGAAGAAGCAGAATTGGAGTTTGAAGATGATAGAAACTTGCCCAGGGAATACCTCTTTACTTTGGATGCATTTAAATTTCTAGAATCAGATGAATTGTATCCTAGAATGCTGAAGGAAATAACTGATGACTTGCCAAAACCTTTATGTGTTCTCTTAGAGAAATTTTGAAGAACCGGTGAAGTGCAGATGACAAGAGGACAGCAACTGTTGTGGGTATCTTCAGAATCACTGAAAAGGAAGAAGTAGCAAACAAACGACCAATCAGACTAGAGCAGATCATAACATTAAACTATATACATCTTGAAAACAAAGCAGTAAATCTCAGAAGCTGGCATGTCAAACAAATCTTATTGTGGGCATCTGTGACTCGGAAAGAGAACAGTGATGTCACACACATAAGTATGTAATTACATAGTTTGCATCATTTGTGCACTCACATCATGACACATGTGATATTATCATGGCTTCTCCCAGATGCCTATGAATGTTACCTCGTGACTGGGTTATTTCCTTAATAGATTGTTGTAGCTATGGTATATCAAGTTCTGCAAAGCATTTGACAAAATGCTCCATGATGTGCTGATTAACAAGATAGTCCAATGTAAGTTGAATGCCATGCCAATTAAGTTGATGCATAACTTGCTCAAAAGTCATAAAGAGTTCTCATTAAGGTATGGTCATTGAGTTGGAAATAGGTAATGAGTGGAATGGAGGGTCACAAAGATAATTACTTGATTCTTTACTACTCAATATTTTTATTACTTGATTTGGATGGAGAGGTGGAAGGAATGTTTATCATATTTGCAGATGACACAACACAGGGGGTCAGGGTATAGCTAGTATCCTAGAAGACAGCAATGACATTTGTCCAATTCTGTTGGATTAGAGATTAATGAAAGTATCAGAATAACAGTAAATAGATATAAGTGTAAAGTTCTTCCCTTAGGAAACAAATATCAGTTGCATACTTATAGAACAGGAGAATCTCTAGGCTGATAATGGGACTTTTGAAAAATATCTTGGTGTGGTACTTTATTTGAAAGTGAATATGAGCCTGCACGATGATATAGCTGCAAAACAGAGGACTGCTTCATCTACAGAAGTATAATTTCCAAATCATGGGAAATCATTATTCTAATTGGCTCTGCTTTGGTCATACCCTCTCTGGGAGGTACTGTGCCCAATTTTGTACACCATATTTTAAGAAGAATTCAAAGAAATTAAAACAATGAAATCCTATGACAAGAGATGGAAAGAATTGGGAATATTCAGCCTTGAGAAAAGATCACGGAAGGTGGATATGATTTGTTGTTTATTCGTTCAGTCGCTTCCGACTCTTCATGACTTCATGGACCAGCCCACGCCAGAGCTTCCTGTCGGCCGTCACCATCCCCAGCTCCCCCATGGTTAAGTCTGTCACCTCCAGAATATCATCCATCCATCTTGCCCTTGGTCGGCCCCTCTTCCTTTTGCCTTCCACTTTCCCTAGCATCAGCTTCTTCTCCAGGGTATCCTGTCTTCTCATTATGTGGCCAAAGTACTTCAGTTTTGCCTTTAATATCATTACCTCAAGTGAGCAGTCTGGCTTTATTTCCTGGAGTATGGACTGGTTTGATCTTCTTGCAGTCCAAGGCACTCTCAGAATTCTCCTCCAACACCACAGTTCAAAAGCATCTATCTTCCTTCGCTCAGCCTTCCTTACGGTCCAGCTCTCACAGCCATAGGTTACTACGGGGAATACCATTGTTTTAACTATGCGGATCTTTGTTGTCAGTGTGATGTCTCTGCTCTTAACTATTTTATCAAGATTTGCCATTGCTCTCCTCCCAAGAAGTAGACGCCTTCTGATTTCCTGGCTGCAGTCAGCATCTGCAGTAATCTTTGCGCCTAGAAATACAAAGTCTGTCACTGCCTCCACTTTTTCTCCCTCTATTTGCCAGTTATCAATCAAGCTGGTTGCCATAATCTTGGTTTTTTTGAGGTTTAACTGCAACCCAGCTTTTGCACTTTCTTCTTTCACCTTCGTCATAAGGCTCCTCAACTCCTCCTCGCTTTCAGCCATCAAAGTGGTATCATCTGCATATCTAAGATTGTTAATGTTTCTTCCAGCGATTTTAACTCCAGCCTTGGATTCCTCAAGCCCAGCACCTCGCATGATGTGTTCTGCGTACAGGTTGAATAGGTAGGGTGAGAGTATACAGCCCTGCCGTACTCCGTTCCCAATCTTAAACCAGTCCGTTGTTCCGTGCTCTGTTCTTACCGTTGCTACTTGGTCGTTATACAGATTCCTCAGGAGGCAGACAAGATGACTTGGTATCCCCATACCACCGAGAACTTGCCACAATTTGTTATGATCCACACAGTCAAAGGCTTTAGAATAGTCAATAAAACAAAAATAGATGTTTTTCTGAAACTCCCTGGCTTTCTCCATTATCCAGCGGATATTGGCAATTTGGTCTCTAGTTCCTCTGCCTTTTCTAAACCCAGCTTGTACATCTGGCAATTCTCGCTCCATGAATTGCTGGAGTCTACCTTGCAAGATCTTGAGCATTACCTTACTGGCATGTGAAATAAGTGCCACTGTTCGATAGTTTGAACATTCTTTAGTGCTTCCCTTTTTTGGTATGGGGATATAAGTTGATTTTTTCCAATCTGATGGCCATTCTTGTGTTTTCCAAATTTGCTGGCATATGGCATGCATCACCCTGACAGCATCATCTTGCAAGATTTTAAACAGTTCAGCTGGGATACCGTCGTCTCCTACTGCCTTGTTATTAGCAATGCTTCTTAAGGCCCATTCAACCTCACTCTTCAGGATGTCTGGCTCTAACTCACTGACCACACCGTCAAAGCTATCTCCAATATTATTATCCTTCCTGTACAGATCTTCCGTATATTCTTGCCACCTTTTCTTGATCTCTTCTGCTTCTGTTAGGTCCTTGCCCTCTTTGTTTTTGATCATACCCATTTTTGCCTGGAATTTACCTCCAATGTTTCTAATTTTCTGGAAGAGGTCTCTTGTCCTTCCTATTCTATTGTCTTCTTCCACTTCCGCACATTGCTTGTTTAAAAATAATTCCTTATCTCTTCTGGCTAACCTCTGGAATTTTGCATTTAATTGGGCATATCTCCCCCTATCACTGTTGCCTTTTGCTTTCCTTCTTTCTTGGGCTACTTCCAGTGTCTCAGCAGACAGCCATCTTGCCTTCTTGGTTTTCTTTTTCTTTGGGACGTTTTTTGTTGCCGCCTCCTGAACAATGTTGCGAACTTCTGTCCATAGTTCTTCCGGGACCCTATCTACTAAATCTAGTCCCTTAAATCTATTCTTCACCTCCACTGCATATTCCTTAGGAATATTAGTGAGCTCATATCTAACTGATCTGTGGGTCTTCCCTATTCTCTTTAGTCTGATTCTAAATTTTGCAATAAGAAGTTCGTGATCTGAACTACAGTCAGCTCCAGGTCTTGTTTTTACCGACTGTATAGATGTCCGCCACCTTTGGCTGCAAAGGATGTAGTCAATCTGATTTCGGTGTCGACCATCTGGTGAAGTCCATGTATAAAGTCGTCTTTTAGGTTGTTGGAAGAGAGTGTTTGTTATGCACAGTGAGTTGTCTTGGCAAAATTCTATCAGCCTATGTCCTGCTTCATTTTGTTCTCCCAGACCATGCTTGCCTGTAATTCCAGGTGTCGTCTGACTACCCACCTTAGCATTCCAGTCTCCTGTAATGAAAATAACATCTCTTTTTGGTGTATTATCCAGTAGGTGCTGCAGATCCTCATAGAACTGATCTACTTCTGCTTCTTCAGCATCTGTGGTTGGGGCGTATATTTGGATCACTGTGATGTTAAATGGCTTCCCCTGAATTCGAATTGAGATCATTCTATCGTTTTTTGGATTGTATCCAAGCACTGCTTTAGCCACTTTATTATTAATTATGAAGGCTACTCCATTTCTTCGGTGGTCCTCTTGTCCACAGTAGTAGATCTGGTGGTCATCTGATGTGAAGTGGCCCATTCCAGTCCATTTCAGTTCACTGACACCTAAAATGTCTATATTTAATCTTTACATCTCACCAATAACCACATCCAATTTGCCCTGGCTCATAGATCTTACATTCCAGGTTCCTATGGTGTATTGATCTTTAGAACATCGGATTCGTCGTTCACCACCAGCACCGTCGGCCGCTAGCCGTCCTTTCGGCTTTGAGCTAGCTGCGTCATCACATCTGGGGCTAGTTGAACGTATCCTCTGTTCCTCCCCAGTAGCATTTTGACCATCTTCCGACCTGGGAGTCCCATCTTCCGATGGTATACCGACATATCTCTGGTTGTACTGATCCATTTAGTTTTCACGGCAAGGATACTGGGGTGGGTTGCCATTACCTTCCCCAGGGATCGTATTTAGTTTGCCCTCTCTGCCACGACCTTCCCGTCTTGGGTGTCCCTTCACGGTTTAGCTCATGGTTTCATTGAGGTGCTCAAGCTCCAGCACCACGACAAGGTAACGATCTCCTTTGCTGGAGATATGATAAAGCCCTTTAAATACCAGAAACAATGTTATACAGGAAATGTCAATGTGTGTGTCAGAGAAGAATGGATTTAAGATACAGGAATGTAGATTGACTGTTACAAAAAAAACTTCATTAACAATGAGAGATTATAAATATGAAACCAATTAGCCAGAAAGATGATGGGCTTCCCTTTAGTAAATGTATCTCCCTCGGATGCTTTTTACACTTATTTTTGCATTGAGTAGGATCATAGGCTTGGTGATCTAAGTAGCCTCTTCAAACTCTAGGATTGTTTTCGCCATTTTATGTGCTCCTAATAAAGATATTGCCCAAGTGTGCATGTTGTATTTTTTTCTCTCTGAGGGATCAACATAGCTTCTGTTGCTTTGCATGGGATTTGACCGTTGTTTATAAACTTTCATGGAACAGCAATGCCATGTTCACACGCTTGTATGCTGAAATCTTTTGAAAGAAACTTCTGGGTTCTTCTTTTAGTTTATTACCAGATTATGTTTTCCAATGGGGGGGGAGTGGAGGATGTTGCTTCTTCTATCTGATATGATAGGTAGGTAGGTAGGTAGGTAGGTAGATAGGAAGGTAGGTAGGTAGGTAGGTAGGTAGATAGATAGATAGATAGATAGATAGATAGATAGATAGATAGATGATATGTCACCCTGGACTCAACTGGAATTTGACATCCCTTTCTTGGACCAATGGAATGCTGCATGTTGAATCTTGTTTAACATCAGATGACCATCAAAAGGGGAGAGGGAAAAGCTTATTCCCATCTGCTCTCTCCCACACTATCTATAGCTCAAAAAGAACAAAAACGTATCTCTCTATACTATCTCTCTCTCTCTCTCTCTCTCTCTCTCTCTATCTATCTCTATCTCTATCTCTATCTCTATCTCTATCTCTCTCATATCTCTCTCTCTCTCTCTCTCATATCTCTCTCTCTCTCTCTCTCTCTCTATCTATCTATCTATCTATCTATCTATCTCTATCTCTATCTCTATCTCTATCTCTATCTCTATCTCTATCTCTATCTCTATCTCTATCTCTATCTCTATCTACCTCTATCTATCTATCTATCTATCTATCTATCTATCTATCTATCTATCTATCATCATCTCACAAAAATGGAAGCTTCTCCTATTCTAAGCATTAAGAGTGGCTAAAAGCTATATTACATCTGTCAGTCTGGCAAGCAATAGAAGCCGTTCTAAAGGCAAATGACCACCAAAATGGTCTCCTAGCAACATAGAGTAGGCCAGTTACAAACAATGCTATCAAGCCCAAATTATATCTCCCTCCCCCTCTCCCCCATGTTGCCTTTTTTATGATCTTAGCTTCCAATGTGCAGAGATGGTGAAGAATAACATCTATCTGCAAGGGGGAAATGTGGCTTTTCCAGATTAATCAGATCTTTTTTAAAAAAAGAAAATCTGTGCCAAATGGACAAAGACTGTCCCTAATCAGGAAACCATGATGATTCAATCTTAATTATTTAGTATTTATATAGTACTGCCACTATCCACAATTCAGAGAGCTTGCAGTCTAAAAAATGATAGTGAGAGAGTTTGAAGGGGGCGGGAAAAAAAAGACAGAAGGGCATCTGAACATGCTCTATACAGAGATTCAAATGCAGAGCTTTTCACTGCACATACATAGAAATGTTTTGTTAGGTGCCGCTTGACTTTACTTTGCCAAAGTCAAACATCTGTTTCCTAGGTCATCTATACATTTTGACAGGCAGCCAAACTGGCCTCCATTTTTGTCCCATATATGTTGGCAAAGAACAAGCAACAGGGGACAGGAATTTATTCCATAGCCACAGATCTTCTGGAGGAAATGTTCTACTGATTCCAAGTCTTCTGATAAAAGGTTAAAAGAAAGCCCCCACATGTTATTCGAGAAAGGATCAAGTCTGGGAAAGGAGTACTCTTGTTCTTCATGGGATGAGCCAGTCAATATAGAAGACGTCTTAAACCTAAACTTAGGACTTTTCATTCACTTAAGTGACCATATTCTGGGAACAGATTTCTTGGTATTCTGCATGTTATTGACATTTATTTGAGCTCAGGACTGAAAAAAAATAGTTTTAAGCCAGAAAAAAGGTTACCCTATTTTTTTTCTCTGAAAGCTCAGGCAACATTCATGGTGATCTCCCCCATTTTTATCTCACAACAATGACCCTGTGAGATAGATTGGGCTGAGAAAAGAGTGACTTGCCCAAAGTCACAGTGAGCTTCCAAGGCTGAGGGTGCACTTGAACCCAAACAGACATCTTTATCTTTGGAGTCCATGGTGCTCTCTGAGCTTTGTTGTTTTCTTGCAGACGTTTCATTGCCAGGCTAGGCAACATCTTCAGTGCAAAAAGGGTGTGGAACTTGCTCTCTGTTTATATACCCTGGCTTGTCCTGCCTGTGTTGGTGGGGGTGTTGTACTCTCCTTGGTAGTATTTTGATTGGGTTGTTGTTTGTTGCTTGGTTGATTGACAGAGTTAATAGTTCCTTGATTAGGGTCTATTGTGTTGTTTGATTGCTCCTCTGCTGCTAATCTTGCTGTTAATCTTTGCCTATTTTGTTGTTGATTGCTGGCAAAGAGGTGTTCTGGTCTTCTGGCTTTTCTATTGTCTCTTATGAATGGTATGTAAATGTTGTTTACCTCTATGTGTCTGTTGATGGCTGCTTTGTCTGAGTGTCAAGCTTCCAGGAATTCTCTAGTGTTTTTGGATTTGGCTTGGTTTAAGATGCTCACAGTTTCCCAGTTGAAAGTATGGTTGAGTCTGTCCATGTGTTGTGAGATAAGGAGGTTTCATCGTGTCTTCTGACTGCTAGTTGGTGTTTGTGGATGCACTCGGCTAGTCTTCTGCCCATCTGTCCTACATAGTGGCTGCTACAGTCCTTACACTGAATGTTGTAGATAATTCCTGTTTTTTCTTCTTGGGCTACTGGGACTTTTGGGTTACTTACTATGTTCTGAAGGGTTTTGGTTGGTTTGTGTGCTACGGTGATGCTGTGTGGTTGTAACAGTCTACTTTTAGCACTGAAGATGTTGCCTAGCCTGGCAATGAAACGTCTACAAGAAAACAACAAGGCTCAGAGAGCACCATGGACTCCACAGTTCAACCCTGAGCTACAAATATTCTCTTCGATTGGTATCTTTATCTTTATTTGTGTTGGTCTACAACTGAAGAGAACTAGAACTGAGAGCCAGTTTGGTGTTGTAGTTAAGGCACCAGGCTAGAAACTGGGAGACTGTGAGTTCTAGTCCCGCCTTAGGCACAAAGCCAGCTGGGTGACCTTGGGCTAGTCACTTTCTCTCAGCCCTAGGAAGCAGGCAATGGTCAGCTTGTCCAGGCTGTCTCTGAGACATGATTGAATGGGTAAAAAAAAAAACCACAGAGGGAAGATAACTGGATTGACCTTTATCAATGCATGACCTTTGCTGTCCTAACAACTGCTCTGCAAGGTAGGTTTAGTCAAAGTGTTGTGACTGGCCCAAAGTGCAACCAATGAGCTTTATGGCTGAAAGGATCTTCTCAGTCTTAGTTCAGCATACTGACCCTTGCTTTGAACAAACAGGTTCCCCCCAAAAGGAAATGCAAGTATCTCAATGCTGTTTTAAAGTTCTCAACACTGAACTTTTTATCTCTCATTTTGCATTCTCCATTCTCTCCAATACTTCCATTATTCTTAGAGCCCCTGATCACTCAGCATTCACTTCTACCAACAGAATGCATAATCACCCTTTCTCTGAATAACCTTGCCCTTCAGGTGACAAGTTTACTTATGTATAGATTAGTTGTGAGAACTGACTCCATCTTCCTTGCTGAATGAAGACAAGGCAAACCATTAAGACATTTATTCCAGAATTCATCTGGCTTTTATTCAAACAAAGGAAATTCATTGCACCCAAATCAGCTTTAAAGTACAGTTCACTTGAAAGCCCATGGTGTTTTCCATAAACTGATGACTCAAAAATTTCAGTACATTTTATGCAACCCTGAGCTATATTTTAATTGGATTTAAGGTTCAATAGGATTTATTTGAACACATAGATTATTGGGAATTGCATCCTTGGTCTCCCTTTCAATAATAGCTTTAAAATGATCATTTCAAAACCTTTAGAAGCTGGAGAAGCATTTGAAAGGCCCCAGGAGAAGATCAGTGACTGTTTTATGATACAATGGAAACAGCTTCCCAACATAAAACTAGTAACACCTCTTATAATAAAGTATAAGGAAGTCATCAATAGGTTTCTTAGAAGTTGTATGGTGCTCGTATCTGTCCCTTTGAGACCTAAAGCTTGGTATCACCCTAAATACATAACTCCATGCATTATTGGGCAATTATAATATATAGCCCAGAAGTTGGGAACAGCTGTTCTTTAAATTTCAGTTTTTGGACTGGTGTTACGGCATAGCAGAAGGAGGCTGCTGTCTTTCGACTCTGCTTCAGTGTTTTTTGATATCATTTAGTTGACCACTGTGGAAAACATGAACATTGGACTAGAGCAGGAAGACAGAAACTATGGCCAGGTACTTCATGGAGTTATTTGGCCTCAACACACACACACACCTCCCAAATGCTTGAGCCCATCTCCTGCATTTATGGAATTTGTGGAAGGTTAAGGGAGAAAATACCACCAACCTGCTATATAGGTTGATGAAAAGAGAGCCATATGTCTATGAAGGTTCTCAGTCATCCAGGTGGAATTGTCTGTAGCTTGAATCATGTCAACTGGATTTCTATTTTCTCAGTGGAAACGTTTCGCTCCAGGAGCGAGACGTTTCCACTGAGAAAATAGAAATCCAGTTGACATGATTCAAGCTACAGAAAAGAGAGCCAGTTTGGTCTAGTGGTTAAGGCTCCAGGCTAGAAACCAGGAGACAGTAAGTTCTAGTCCACCTTAGGCATGAAAGTTGGCTAGATGACCTTGGGCCAGTCCCTGTCTCTTAGCCCAACTCACCTCACAGGGTTGTTGTTGTGGGGAAAATAGGAGGAGGAAGGAGTACTAGGTATGTTCCCCACCTTGAGTTATTTATAAAAATAATAAAGGGGGGATTAAAAACTCTAAAAACAAAACAAAAAACAAAACTGGACTAAATGAATCCGCATTCTAACAAGACTTGAGATGTTATTTTATGTTATCACAGAAACCAAGTTAGAAGATTTATTGTAGGCTTGTAATCTAATCATATTTTTGACACAGAAAATCAAGAGTTTGTACATAGAATTTGTCCATGTGCTCCTTAATGGCTCCCAGAAAGAAACAGCCCATTTCTTAGTAGTTCCATTATCAAATTACTCTTGTTGTCAAGAAATTTATCATCTACTTGCCTGCAGGGTAAGCCCATTAGGCCTGATTCTGGTCATGAACCTTTGCCTTCATGGTTCACTCACTCATCTGGTTTTCTGACCTTCTGATGGTTTTTGTTGTTCTCTGAACTAATCTGTTTTGTGGAGTCCTTGGTGCTCTCTGGGCTTGGTTGTTTGCTTGCAGATGTTTCATTACCCATCTAGGTAGTAAAACACACTGATGATGTTACCTAGATGGGAAATGAAATGTCTGCAAGCAAACAACCAAGCTCAGAGAGCACCAAGGACTCCACAGTTCAATCCTGAGCTACAGATATTCTCTTCTATCTAATCTGTGTTTTTATAGTATCTCCAATCTGGTCTTCTGCAAATGTTTTGGAACTTTGGGGAGCTGTAGCCAAAACATATCTAGATGGCATCTGGCTGGAAAAAATATGTTATAACCCTGACCATAGAGGACAAAGGAATTCAAGAAAACAATGAAAATTGTTGGTATTTCAGGAACAGTATCTTGGAAACAAAAAACAACCTGTACATTTTTTTCCATGTTTAGTGTGGAAGGAAAATAAACTGGAGAGATGCCTTTCAGATAACGAGTATTAAAACTCTCCTTCTGCCCTGAAGAGCTAGCACAACTTGGCTGTGGCTGTTTTTAGATCACCAACAAAATCTACAGATGTTGATCCCTTCCGCAGATGTTAAATTGCATTCTTTCGCACTGGGTGACCAAGCCAAAACTGAGACCAGTCTGTTTTGAAGCACCACTGTGCCTGGAATGAGAGGCTTTGTATTTGTCCCAAATAACACACCCGCACCCATACAAAGTATAAAAATGTCCTCAAGTCAAGCTCAAGGAGTTACTTATCTTTCTTGGTAACTGTTTCCATGCAGTTTTGTGGCTGCAATACAAAATTGCCAGTGCCTTTTTCAACATGCTTTTCAATTTTCCAGTCTAGCCAACAGCTGCGGGAGTTCCATGTGGTCTCTTATCTACATACTACTGTAACTAGGGCTGAACCCTGAAGCTTAGCTTCTGAGATTGGCTAAGGTCAGTGCCAAAGCCCCAGATTTAAAATAATAATAATAATAATAATAATAATAATTATTATTATTATTATTATTATTATTTATATCTAGAAAGAAAAAACAAGATACCTAAATTTAGACCTTATGATAAATTGATCTATGAAGTAATCAGATCATTTTTTGGATTTCTTCTAATCCATATTTATCCCAGTGTGGTTTAAGTTACATATTAAAAGCATAGAAAGAAATGAGGCTCAAACCAGGTACCATTACATGCATGCCACGTGTATATAAATGAATGCATGTGTTTGTGAGTGTGTGTGTGTGTGTGTGTGTAGGCACACATGCATGCACATAGACATGAATATATTCCCACCAGCATAATATTTCTTAGGATAAATGCAACACTTTTCAAACCTGCAATTTTTAAGAGGGACAGCAGTGGATGAAAACCTTGCTGTGTATGTACTTAGATTTTATAGTTTCATCTTGCTCTTTCAATACTTTAGGAAATCCTTCCATTCGCTAGAAATGGATAATTAGGACCCCTAAGTTACACATGACTGCTTATCCCTAATAATGCTCTTGGATCATCTGATGCAACCCCTAAAGGCAAAACCTGCCTTGCATTGCCTTTCTAAATACTTCATACTGGGACAGGAAGATAATGGCCACTTTCTCTTTGATCATACCAAATCCAGCGCTTATGTGGATCTCTTTTGCACTAATCAGATGCGGCAGTTCTCTTGTAAAGCAGAGAGCAGAAGTGAAGCAAAACATTGTAGTCCTTAGACGTGTCAGGCAGTTTATTAATTTTAGAGACTGTACAAGGCACAGAGTCAATAGATGCCAAAGTGGGTCATTTTTCCTACTGGATGGATGCTATGCTGTTTTCCTCTTGGGCAAACTGCAATAATTAGGTGTCAGAAAGTTGTTCCCTTCCGAACCTTCCAACTGGCCAAATACCAGTTAATTAATTAGTTAATGATGGATCAACAGTGTCTGCATATTAGCAGGTATCAGCAGCTGGCTGTCTTTGTCTGATCTCAGAAGCTAAGTAGGATCATGCCAGATTAGTACTTGGATGAGAGATTAGACTAGACTCAGAACAAGAAAGGAAAAGAAAGATCCAGGAAAAAGGCATAGCAGACTTTGCTGCCAAGAAAAATAGATGGGTTAATTACTATTTAATTACTGGGACTGGAACTGAACCTGACATTCTCTTTATACACAGTGGTGAAGTGGATTCTAGAAGCAATATTACCCTTTTTTTGACAGGCAACGTTGTGTATGCATACGGAGGAACTCTCATGGCAGGTCAGACTGAATGTAGAGTGGGACCCTCTTTCAGGCTGATTTAGAATGCTACTTTGGGGTGCACTTCCCACACACTCAGAGAAAAGCAAAAAGAAAGGGCTGATGGAGGCAGGCCAGCCCACTCAAAAAAGGGGGCCAATTAATCTATCACAAAGAAAACCAAGTGCAAGAGGACTTGTCTTGAACCAGCAGTTCCTGGATTTTAGTGAGCTCCCCTACGGGATGAAGCCTGATGCCTATTCTAGGACAGTGGTGAAGAGGCGTAGCTTTGCTGCGTCCACTGCATAAGAACAGGTCAGCAATGCTTTTCCATGCTCAGTGGTATCTCCTACACCAAGATAACGGGGAATCTCTTTGCATGAGAATAAATGCAATGCTTAGCCAATAGTTCTATAATGATCAGAGAATAAGAGAAGGATGGGTGGGATTCCCCCCCCCCTTTTTTTTTTGCAGATAATTAGAGAAGGATGGGTGGGATTCCCCCCTTTTTTTTTTGCAGATAATTAGAGAAGGATGGGTGGGATCCCCCCCCTTTTTTTGCAGATAATTAGAAAACAAAATGTGTAAGAATTGCTTGTGGGGATATTAGAGCTGTGGATGTAGATGTGTGTGTGTGTGTGCTTTGTGGATATAAATGTGGGTGGGTGGGTGGATGTGTATGTTTGTGTCTCTCTGTTTGTATGTGTGTGTGTGTGTGTGTGTTTGTGTGTGTGTGTGCATGTACAGTATGTGTGTGTGTATATATATATATATACAGCATATAGTATATACAGTATATACAGTATATATATACATACAGTACATACATACATACATACACACATACACATACACATACACATACACATACACATACACATACAGTATTTATAGGATATAGTCAATCCAAGTAATTTGCAGCAAATAATATACAGGTTGTGTGTGTATCAAGGAGTAGTACCTGAAAATTAATTATGCATGTATCAAATTAATGTATCAAACAACAAGGTAGTTTGTTTGATATGGGAAATGGAGTAAACAATTGCGAATTATACATAAATGGCGAAAAACTAGAGCAAGTAGATAAATTTGTGAACATTGATAGAATATTTACTAAAGTTAGGAAAATGGATAGCACAAAGATAACGGTAGTATGTGATTTGTGGTAAGGAACATTTTAAAAAGACATCAAAATGATTGCATATAAACACTGGCTGGTGCCTACTTGTTATATGGCAGCCAGAACTGTGTATGTAAAGAGAATAGGAAAATAAGTTGAATAAGGAGATAATGGATTACTTAAGTGTGTGTGGTGAAACAAGGAGAGATAGGGACATGAATGAATGTATGCTAAATAAATGCAGATGGAATACAAAAGTGAGTGACAAGTATGAAACAAATATGTTAAAGTCATCATAAACGGAGCATGAAGAAGGATGAATTTGCAGAATAAATATGTGGAAGAAGAACGAGTGGGTGGGAATGAAGGGAAGTCCAGGAAAACAGTTGAATGAAATTGATTAGATCGATGAGATCCTACAAAAGATATGTACTGTATATGAAGAGGTGTATGGAAGCAAGGATAGTTTACAGGATAGAAAAACATGGAGAGATATAGTGAATGGTGCTGATATTACGTAGATATACAGTATCTTTCCTTTCCTTAGTAGAAAACATAGTAGTTTCCTTAGCTACTTTGGCTTATTATTTCTTACCCTTTTCTGTGTTCTGTTGCTTGCTCCAGAAAGGAATAGTGTGATGGGTATGTATATACGTAGAAGGTCTATGCTGGCTGGGGAATTCTGGGAACTGAAGTCCACACATCTTAAAGCTGCTGAGGTTGAGAAACACTGGTCAAAATCAATACAAGGAAGTGTATGTTCATCCACTCGATCAATTAGAATGCAATCCCACATTTGTTCATGAGCACCATTAAGATGCACTACTGATAGAGGCTCTCAAAGGAACATTCAATGAAATTGAGACTTTGTATGGTTTGCTGTGATTTCAAATGGTTAGCCAAAAGGTTGTGGGGAAAATGGAAGCAATAAATAAACAAAAAATGAATGACACATGCTTTCATCTTTGCATGCCATTGTAAAATTTTCTCATAACTGTTCGGGTTAAAAGAAGAAAGATTTCTAATACCAGCAATATTGATTGTGCTGTACTAACAGGTATAGATCACTTGGGATGAGCTATTTCTGATCAGAGTTGTCTGGAAGGGACTGGCAGTTCTTTAAACTTTTTGTATTTAATCATAAACACATAGGATCCTCGCACTAGCAAATTTTATATAGTGGTTATTTTTTAAGCAGTCCAAACAGGTTACATTACCCATACCTTTTAAAAAGATATACAGGAGAAAATATTCTTCTGTCAATAAAAGTGAGTCAATAAAGATCATTTTATCCAATAATGGAAACATAAGGAGTTTTAGCAATAGGGAATGTGTCTCTGCTGAATTTATGATGCTACTTGTTCTGGGAAACATAACCTGGAGTTTCTTCTCTTTCTATCACAAAATGGATTTGATGAAATTGATATGCTTTGCAGGTATAACTGATATATACCATCCCATGTTGTTTGATAGTATATTTCTTCTCATGTTTATTACCTCTTTGGCCATAAAATGGAGATCTAATAAAGAAAGAGGCTTGAGGAATTATAACAAAAGGAGACATATATTTTTATTGCCTATGTATTTCTGAATCCCCCATTCCTATGAAGGAATACACCCCATTATTCATCAAGAACCTTACCAGCTGGAACTCACTGCCTCATGTGCAGAGACACTTTGAAAGATGGCCAGTGGTTTTATTTTTATCACACACCTATGCCACATTAGAAATACAAGGAAAGAAAAGAGAGAAGAATAAAATCTTTCATTGCATTATTGAAGAGAACTGCAGTTATCTAATAATTCAAATGTTGAGGAAACAGGAGAAGAGATACAGGTCTCCACACCACCATGAGGCATTAGTTTAAATTCCATCTCTTCCCTTAGCATATCTCATAGGATTGCTGCAAGGATGAAAGGAAGGGAGAAGGGGATAGATGGATGGATGGTTGGATGATAGATAGATAGATAGATAGATAGATAGATAGATAGATAGATAGATAGATAGATAGATGATAGATAGATGAGAGAGAGAGAGAGAGAGAGAGAGAGAGAGTTTCTGAGGAAGAGGAGTTGGAGGAGCAGCAGTAAGGAAAGAGCCATCACACTACATAGCTATCAACCAGTCACACAGGAAACAACTAACACAGTGATAAGACAGAAAAACAAGACAAATCTACCATCCAAACATGGAAAGCCGGACCATCCCACTGGAGAATGGACAAAGCTGCTGAGACAAAAGGATATATATCTCCTGTCAACCTGAACCTTACTTTTCCAAAAGTGTCGAGTACGGTAAAGAAATGTCTGCAATATGGGAAGGGGTCAACATCTGTAAGAGGGTAGGTATGACATCATGATTGAATCCCCACCCCTTTTGTCTCTCTGCTATATAATTGCACATAGAAAAAGATGGGGCTTTGATTGTGATGATTCATTCACCATCTGGCTGATTCCACAGATATCACCCCTAAACCCAAACACAGAGAACTCCAACAATGGAACATTCTAACCCTGACATACAAGACCCAGTTGGACCATTATTGTTCCCATCCAATGCCAGTCAAATACTTTGGCGACCTTGTAAGCAAGACATGAAGGTGACAGCCTTCAGCAGATCCCACAATTCTTAATAAGCAAACTTCGGGATTCTCTTCAGCTGACTGGATCATTTCTGACAACATCTTCACCCAGCCATAGAAATAAATGGAACTGTGTGTCAACTTCAAGTGTTCTCGTGGCCAATGGTTGTGCAAATTCTTGTTACACTGTGTGCAGAGGAACATATACACATGCCTACATCTTAATACTCTAGCTTAATTCCCTCTCCTATTTCTCATCCTGTGCTTTCCCCTTCTCTGCACTCTACCAAAGAATGGCAAAATGTGATTTGCAATTTCAAGGCAAGACAGAGCTTGTTGGGTGAGGTAAGAGTCCATCTGAAATCTGACTTGAGATGGTTTGGTTTGCCAAATGTCAGAGTGAGTATTTTCCAAGCAGGGGCAGATGGATTAGGAGATGGGTTGACTTGTTCTAGCATACGTTATGGTGTTCAGAACTTCTCTATGCTGACATTTACCAAGGCAGAAGCAGTAGCAAGTAGTAGCAATAAGTAGTGGCTTTTTCACATGTTTCATGGAGATCTTTAAAAAGCATAAACCCACTTTCTCTATGAACACACCAGGCATCCTCCACAGGTTGAGGTTCCCATCCATCCAACACTGTTTAAGTCCCTGTTCTATAATGTGACTTTGACTGACTTCACTTCAGTGTGAAAGCAAATTAACCTCCAGACATATCCATTTTTGCCTATCCTCTCTAGAAAAGAGTCCATTGGAGTTGGGTATGAAAGGGAAATATGAGTAGAAGATCCTCTTTTTATTCCCCGTTTAATGGTGTTTGAGTAGGACATTCCTTTAACAAGCTGTTCTCAGTTCTACATCCCTAGCTGAAGACTTTCTAAATGAGCATTTATATTTAAAATATTTATTATTTCATCGATACTCAATAAGGAAACTGAAGCTGCTGTCCTTTATTTTAATCAATGACTAGATTAAAATAATTGTGCTGCAGTCTTAGATTTCAAGTTGTAAAATATTTGTGATTTTAAGTTATGTTGAAAAAGCAGCCTTGAAACTATAATTACAATTACTTCCTGTAATTATGAATGGTTTGGATATATAATGTAGAAGGAGGAGGAGGGGGAACCATCAATGCTATGATCTACCACAGCTTTGCCAGACTTCAAGATAATTACAATATGGACCCATAATAGTAATAGTGATATTGATTTATGTGAGAACCACATTTCTGCTTTTAAGTATTGTGGTCAACATGCATGGCTCCTCTTTGAAGGACTGGATTTTCACACATTTGAAATCTGTGAATTTCAATACATGTTTAATTTGTTCTGGAATGTAAAGTTCAATTTAAACATTGAACTTTAAATAATGGATAAGTAAACCTCGCCCCCCAATTCCACTTTATTATTGCATAATATTTATATTCCTTATATTCTGTTTGATTTCCAGTAGGAATTTTGAACTCTGCTATGCTCATAAGGAAGTTATTGCCATTATTCCCTCACCTTGGGGTCAGCAATTTTTCCAGGGAGTAGGTTTGACTGTGAGATTTCACATGCTTGTCCCCCTGCCCAAAACAAGATTCCCAACCTGTTCCCAACACGAAATATTTCTAAAGTATGCACATACTCCTCCATCCCTCCAAATAACTTCTAATCATTATGGATAAGGAGGTCAACATGTCAAGAGGTCATCAGATTCAGGAAGGCTATCAAGTGGATTTGTGCAGAACCACAGGGAATATTATGGTTGTTGTGGGTTTTTCGGGCTGTGTGGCCGTGTTCTGGCAGTTTTGGTTCCTAACGTTTCGCCAGTCGCTGTGGCTGGCATCTTCAGAGGACAGGAGCACAGCTAGAAGATTCTCTCTGTCCCCAAGTGGGGTGTGTGTCTTCCTGCTGGTGTTTATAGCTGCTGAGAGGGTGTGTGTCTTCTTTGGGTCATTTACAAGAGATTAGGAGAGGGTTTACTGTGGTGATTAGGGGGTGTGGTGCTGTTGTGTGTGGGATTAGCACATCTATTGGGAATATTCTTCTTTACTTGTAGACTGTTTTAGTAATAAATAGCCTGTGAAATAGACTAGGTGGTCTCTTTCTTACTCAGACTGCTTCATGTGTCTCCTCGCTGTGTCATAGCAAGCTGCCAGTGATGAATTGGGCGCTGCATGGAAAGAAGTTGAACTTTCAGACTTCAACTTTGCAGATGACATCTGCATTATAAATAGATCAGTTGAGGCTCCATAGTGAAAGACAGATGGTGTTGCAGGTTCTGCCAAGCAAATACACTTCATTATTAATAAATCAAAGGCAGAGGTTTTTTAAACCTATTTTACCCACAGATTGTTATCACTAGCCTACCTATTTGGGAGGTGTAATCTTGGGGGAAAATATGCACTTGTTTATTGTTCTGCTGTGCCATTTGGCCTGATAAATTTTCTTGTACAGTTCTCGGTGAATATTGCAGATTTATCATCATATAGCAGAAACAGGCATAAGCAGATAGAGGACTGTGGACATCAGCAGCAATTTTTCTGGGGAGGAGATGCATGGAAAGACACAATGTAGGGCGTGATTTTAATTTGACCTCTCCCCTTTTTCCTTGTCCACATTAGTGAGTACCATATTCCATGAAAAGAAACAGTCCTGAGAATGTAGTGACTAGTTCCTGGCAACCCCACCCTTTTCACAAATTTGACAACTTCCCTGACATCCTGGGGAGGCAGAAAATTACATTTGGGGCTTAATCAGAGGTTTTATCCTTGCCATTCGCTTAATCATGGAAAAATTGGCGAACCTGCTCTGCACAATAGCCCTAGGGTCTGTGGGATGTCTCTTTTTTATTTGTATCTATTTGCTTATTTATTTATTCAAATTTGTTATAGCTGCCCAACTCCAATGGACTCTTTTCTAGAGAGGATAAGCAAAAATGGATATGTCTGGAGGTTAATTTGCTTTCACACTGAAGTGAAGTCAGTCAAAGTCACATTATAGAACAGGGACTTAAACAGTGTTGGATGGATGGGAACTTCAACCTGTGGAAGATTGTTTATTTATTTATTTATTTATTTTATGTTATGTTATTTTATTTTGTCTTGTTTATTCATTCAGTCGCTTCTGACTCTTTGTGACTTCATGGACCAGCCCACACCAGAGCCTCCTGTCGGCCGTCGCCATCCCCAGCTCCCCCACGGTCGAGTCCGTCACCTCCAGAATATCATCCATCCATCTTGCCCTTGGTCGGCCCCTCTTCCTTTTGCCTTCCACTTTCCCTAGCAATTTTATTTTCTATCCTGCCTTTATTATTTCTATAAATAACTCAAGGTGGAGGACATACCTAATACTCCTTCCTCCTCCTATTTTCCCCACAACAACCCTGTGAGGTGAGTTGGGCTGAGGGAGAGTCTCCTGGTTTACCATTGGCTCCTTCCTAGGGCTGAGAGACAGGGACTGGCCCAAGGTCACCCAGATGGCTTTCATGCTGAAGGTGGGACTAGAACTCACAGACTCCTGGTTTCTAGCCCATTGCCTTAACCACTAGACCAAACTGGCTCTGTTCCCCTATCTCCTACTGATGTCTTCTCTGGAATGCATGTCTGCTCCTCTGAAACAAGGAGCATTTCAAATCAATCACTGCCATGTCTGTAAATCTTGGTAGAACTGATCCACAAGCTGCTCAACCAGTAGATCTACCAGACAAGCTAAAATTCTTCACTGGCTACATCCATGCCCAAAAATGTCAGACTGGATGTGAAAATATATATCTTATTTATAGTACACTTGAAATATCATAATGCATTCTGGTTAGGATTGCTTTAGGTTTGGAGACCTCAGCTAATACAGAATGCTGCATCCACATTATTAAATGGATTGGTAATATTGGTAATATTAAATTAAATTGGTAATATGGTGCTTCCAACAACCTTGCTGAAAAAAATTCCACTGGTAACCAGAGGGCTCCCCCACAAAATTCGAAGTGTGGTTTATGTGCTATGACATCTTACATTCCCTGGAACTAGATTCTCTAAAATACAACATTCTTCCATAGGAATCATCTGAACTGTCAGATCTTTGGGAAAGATTGTTCAGTTTCAGCACCATCATATGAGAATATGTCTTCTCCTGCTTTCAGGACTACAGAACTTCCTTGTACAAGCAGGAAAGTTCATTCAAACAGGTGTTTGGAACCTGAGCTGGTTTATCTGCTGGGGTAGGTATTAATTAATTAGATGCTTCTTTATTTTAAATTATCTATAGTTAATTGTAATGCTACTCCAACCTTTCTTTGTATTGTTGCTAGCTCTGAACATGAATTTGAAAGGAAAGGTTGGCTAGAAACCAAATAAATCCAAAAATGTCTAAAATATAATAATAATGGGTTAATCACCACTATATTTTTAATATATTATATATTACAATGCTAATTTTTGAAGTGTTTAGAAACTCAGAAAAATCACCCATCTTTAATGTAAGAACATTACAACCCCAAGTCTTTGTTCATGGTGTAAGTATTGGGGGAGATATATTACTGCAAAGTCAGTTACACCTAATGTCTGGATAACTTTTTCTGGAGAAGCAAATTCTTCCTATCAGGAAAGATGATGATGATGATGATGATGATGATGATGATGATGATGATGATGATGGTGATAGGAATGTGGAGTCCTTGGTGCTCTCTGAGCCTTGTTGTTTTCTTGCAGACGTTTCATTGCCAGGCTAGGCAACATCTTCGGTGCGAAAAGGGAGTGGGACTTGCTCTTTGTTTATATACCCTGGCTTGTCCTGCTTGTGTTTGTGGGGGTGTTGTTCTCTCCTTAGGGGTTCCTTGATTGGGCTGTTGTTGTTGTTGTTGTGATAGGAATGTCTTGTCATGTCAGTCAGTGGTAGCAAAGGTGTCAGAGACAGGAGAAGCAAGAAAGTGACAAAACTTGTGTCGTAATATTGCAATGAAAACTCTTAAGGGCTTGTGGGCAACATTGTGATATAAGTAGAGAAGGATGCCTATATCATGACATCACAATGCATGTTTTGACATTTTGGCATCATCAGGGTCATGGGGCTATTTTTTCTTTTATGCCTTTGAGTGAGTGATATATATATATATATATATATATATATATATATATATATATATACATACATACATACATACATACATACATACATACATACTGTATATATTCATTCCATTTAATCATGTCCAGTTCTCAGAGACTGCCTGGACAAATCCCTGCAGTTTTCTTGGCAAGGTTTTTCAGAAGTGGTTTGCCTTTACCTTCTTCCTACGGCTGAGAGAGAGGGACTGGCCCCAGGTCACCCAGCTGGCTTTGTGCCTAAGGCGGGACTAGAACTCACGGTCTCCCGGTTTCTAGCCTGGTGCCTTAACCACTACACCAAGCTGGCTATTCACTCTCTCGCTAAAAAACACTGAAAAGCAGTAAAAGGAGTTTCTGACGAAACAGGAGGGATTTTGGCTTTATGTCTCAGCTTCTAGAAGAGCTAAAAAGGGTATTTCATTTTGTTTTGTTTTCAAATAAAAGCTGGGGAATATTGTGAATCAAGGGGGAAATTCATCTCCCTCTGCAGTCTGCTTTGTGGATACCCACATACTTTAAACTAATATACAAAACCCTAAATTATATGTAAGCTCTCCAAAGTGCTCTGCTAGCTGGAGAGAATACACTAACTCATGCCAAGAAACTTATTTCTGGATGCCTTGATTGCATCTAGTATATACTTCACTCAATGTAACTTGCAGTCAATAATATATACATTAGCAACATCAGTCCTAAGGCAATTCAATACACCAGTGTCAAAGGATTAAGACAGTTCAGTACATAAGTGTTTCTCAGTCCTTGGCCGATTTTCAGTTTTGCATTTAAAAAGGGAGAATAGAGACGGGTGTGTGTGTTGGGGTTGTGGGTAGTCAAAAGCATCAAAACAGCAGGTGCAACTGGATGATTAGATCCCTAGCCATTTTTAATGTGCATCACATATATTGTGCACATGTAAAAAGCCATGGACCTTTGATCCCAGATAGTCTCCACCATTTTGATACTTTTGGAAAAATAAACGCAATGGATATCCCTGAATACAGATCTTTTTTTTCCTCTAGCCTGCTCCCTGTCTCAGGATATAGAAGATATCTCTGTTTCACTTGCAACTTCTAGATAGCCCATATTTATTTTATTTATTTTTTTATTCTTTATCCCACCTTAATTATTTTTTATAAATAACTCAAGGTGGCGAACATACCTAATACTCCTTCCTCCTCCTATTTTCCCCATAAGAACAACCCTGTGAGGTGAGTTGGGCTGAGATAGAGTGACTGGCCTAAGGTCACCCAGCCTGCTTTCATGTGTAAGGCAGGACTAGAACACACAGCCTTCTTTCTAGCCCAGCACCTTAACCACTAGACCAAGCATCTGATCTATAAGGGCTGAAGCTGGGGAGATGGGAACCAGGTAGATTCTAGTTTCAAAGCTAAGAAAGGAACAGACAAAAGTCTATTGCCTTGAAAGGATGGGAAGAAAAGGCTTAAGATTTAAACCCTGGGGTAGTAGTAGAAGGAAGATAGAAGATGATAGAAGACGGAAGACGGAAGACGGAAGACAGACAGATAGACAGATAGACAGACAGATAGACAGATAGACAGATAGATATACGTACATGATTTGTATTCTGAAGTGGGCAAATCTTCCATATTTGCCCTGTCTGTAAAAAAAAAAGGACTTTATCTGGCAGTATCTCATCTTTGAAGTTTCTGCTTTTATCAAGTCCCTCATACAGTATCTGTGCTTGAGTTTCTGGAAAAATAGGGCTTTATAGCCATGCCTGGCCTAAAGTATGGCAATGCCTTCCCTTTGGCCAATTAGTTTTGGAATGGGTTTCTTGGACCCACGGTTTCACTGCTAGAAGTTGCCGATATTTTTCATTATTACCAGTGCACAAACTATGGGATAAAGCATGTCCTCCAGAGCCTTCAGAAATGGTAGGCGAGATGGCCATCATATAGAAGTATAAGATGAGGCCTTCAGTGCCACTGGGTCACTATTTATGGCATGAGATAGTTCAATATATTCCAGAGCTGTCCTTTCTCTAAATACATGGCATTTCCATATAGTGCCATGTTTCACTGAACCTCCATTTCACAATTTGGAGAGCTTTCCATGTGTCTTAGTAGTTTGTTCATGGTGCAATTCATATCCTGTTATATGGTAGAAGAGCCGCCCAGAGTCTACCGTGGTAGAGATGGGTGGTGATAAATTTGATTAATAAATAAATAAATAAATAAATAAACATGTCCTTCCACACTGCATGGGAATTATCATGCTATACTAATGAATGAAGGCATTTAAAACAAATACAAATGTCCATTTTTAGTTGCAAAGTGCTGCAAGTAAAGGACAGAATTTTCAAACAATTGTATGGAGCAGGACAATCTGTGATTCACCAATGTACAACCTTCCAAATATTTATTTATTTATTTGTTTATTTATTTATTTATTTATTTATTTATCTATCAATCAATCAATCACATTTCTTCACTGCCCATCTCGACAAATGATTCTGGAGGTTATATTTAACACAACCATCTTAGGAAGAGGGTAGAAACAAAACTCTGTTGTACAGTATATCCTGGTGAGCTTTGTCCACAAGAGAGCTGCAACTTTACAGTGGTCTTATGTTATCAAGGCCAGATTTAATCATTTTGTAAACTGGCCTTCCAAGCTTATTCAATGTTCTTCTCAATTCAGCCGCTCTACTGTTATATTTTATGTTGAAGTTTAGGTTTAAAATATATTCACCATATAAATTGCTGTACTTACTTAGTCCACAAACATGGCAAAAAATCATCATCATCATAATTAGAAAAAAAATAAGGTCGTATGTATGCATCCTTTCATAGAAACCAATCAAAATTCAATTTCCCGGATCTATTTGGAACAGCATTTCATATTTAATACAATCCAGTTTAGCTAAAGAAAATGGTGCAATTACACATCCAAGGCCATGCATTAAATTAATCTTAAAACAAATATGTCGTTAAACTGAGGTCGGTTCTGTAAAAGTTCAGGAAAGATAGCCTTCCTGAATATGTTCTCTCTTGCTTCAAATCAGAAGTAAACCCTTTAAGAAAAACTAACCAGCATCTTTGGCTTTCTGCTACTAAATTTAAATTTTCTTTTCTGAAGAAGTGGTGAGATAGCAGGATTAATAAACTCTGCTCTTTGTATAGAAATATACCTAGGTTCACCATCTTCCTTGAAGCATCTTGGGAAAAAAGATAACACAGTTACCTCACTCTAACATCACAGTTATGGGTGCAACCTACTCTAAGCTTCTCCTCTGATTCTTCTAAAAGACAATCTGGGGACCAGAACTAGACTTCGCTGTAGACAGTAACTGAAAGAAAGAAAAGCATTTTCAGGATTCTGCAGCAGTTGCCTGATTCCCAGAGATTTCACAGAAAATTTGGACTACACTCACATAGAACAAAGAGCCTGTCTCCTATAAAATCAGGGCAGAGGAACAGATTTTGCATAAGACCAAGGAACAATATAGTAAAGGTAAAGGTTTTCCCCCCGCACAGTCATGTCCAACTCTAGGGGGTGGTGCTCATCTCCATTTGTTAGCCGAAGAGCCAGCGTTGTCCGAAGACGCTTCCACGGTCATGTGGTCGGCATGACATGCGTGGGACGCTGTTACCTTCCCACTGAAGTGGTACCTATTAGTCTACTTGAATTTGCATGCTTTTGAATTGCTAGGTTGGCAAGAGCTGGAGCTAGTGCGGGAGCTCACTCCGTCACGCAGGGCTAGGGTCTCGAACCTCCGAACTTGCGATCTTCCGATCAACAAGCCTGGCGTCATACCCGCTGAGCCACCGCGCCCCTTATAGGCCCTGCTAAAATAGCAGGCTTAACAATGATTATCTTTTCATCCAGAGATGGAGGCAAAAAAAAGTCTTAGCCTCTTTTGTCTCTTCAAAGGTCGTCCCTGCTGGTCTCACCTGCTCTCATTTGCCAGGCCAGTGAAAACAGAAGGGGAAGTGTGTCATGAGAGACTGATTCAAAGGATATTTGTAGATGGCAAGATCTGATGGGAACACTCTCATTATTTAAGATTGGCTCAGAAAAACTATCCGTTTTCTCTATTCTGATTTAATCTTTGGAAAGCCTGCCATTTCATTAAAAAAGAAATAATAAAACAATGATCCTCCCAATGATACATTTTGCATCAGAAAAAAGAAAAAAAAACAGGAAACAGTCAAGAATCTCTATGGAACTTATTACAGATTTATAATGAAGCCTCTTCGGGTTGTGGACAGAAAAAATTGAAAGACTTGGCACAAATATACATCATGATAAAATGATATTAGCAATATTTTTTAAAAATTCCAGAAGACAAATCAAAGCAAATCATGCAGTTTTAAAGAGTAAACAAGGATAATGAACATTAATTACTTTGTTGTTATCAGGGCAAAGTTGTAGGATGGTCCAATCCACTGGCCAGAAACAAGAATATAACTGGAAGGAGATCAAGATCTGTGTTCCTCTTCCTCAATGTGTCTTATTAAAATCCAGGAGGAAGCTTTGAGAATTGTTCACAGAATGTCCCCATTCCTTCAAAGCTAATGTGGTATGGACTTAAAGAGGTATATATGGCCTGATGACCAGGTATGATGAAAAGGGAGGATGTAGAAAGTGTTTCTAGCATTCTGCTGATCTCATGAATGGATCCTATCTCCATGTTTTAGGACAGAGCTTTCCAAACTTTTCATGTTGGTGACACACTTTTTAGACATGCATCATTTTGTGACACACTCTTACAGCAGGGCACAAGGCAGGCACTAGGACCTGCGCAGAATCACAGCAGGTTTGGAGGCAGCAAGGCACAAGGCAGGCACTAGGACCTGCACAGAATCCTGGCAGGGCAGGTTTGGAGGCAGCCAGGCACAAGGCAGGCACTAGGACCTGCGCGGAATCCTGGCAGGGCAGGTTTGGAGGCAGCCAGGCACAAGGCAGGCACTAGGACCTGCGCGGAATCCTGGCAGGGCAGGTTTGGAGGCAGCCAGGCACAAGGCAGGCACTAGGACCTGCGCGGAATCCTGGCAGGGCAGGTTTGGAGGCAGCCAGGCACAAGGCAGGCACTAGGACCTGCGCGGAATCCTGGCAGGGCAGGTTTGGAGGCAGCCAGGCACAAGGCAGGCACTAGGACCTGCGCGGAATCCTGGCAGGGCACGTTTGGAAGCAGCAAGGCACAAGGCAGGCACTAGGACCTGCATGGAATCCTGGCAGGGCAGGTTTGGAGGCAGCAGCCAACACACTAACGTGTCCCGCCACACAGTTTGGAAAGCTCTGTTTTAGGATTTGGATTTCCAGTTCTCCATTCCATAATCCTAGAGAATTATCTGCTTTCCTAGAGAAACCACTGTTTCCACTCAAGCACATTGATCATACCATCTCATTAACAGCAGAGGAGAATGTGTGGCATGAATTGATTCCAACGGTTTGATCCTGTTGCACCTGATTAAGTAGACAGGATCCTCCGGACTGTGAACGCCACCACATGCCAGCTTGACCCATGTCCCTCCTGGCTGGTGAAATCATCTAGTGAGGTGACATATGTTTGGGTCCAGGCAATGATTAATTTGTCCTTGAGTGAGGGGGTGTTCCCGGCGGCCTTTAAGGAGGTGCTGGTGCACCCCCTCCTCAAGAAGCCATCCCTGGACCCTACCATCCTGGGCAATTTTCGCCCAGTCTCCCACCTTCCCTTTTTGGGAAAGGTGGTTGAGAAGGTGGTGGCGTGACAACTCCAGAGGATTCTGGAGGAAATGGATTATCGAGACCCCTTCCAGTCAGGTTTCAGGCCGGGATATGGGATGGAGACCGCATTGGTCACGCTTATGGATGATCTCTGGCGAGAGTGGGATGGAGGGAGTGCGTCCATCCTGGCTCTCTTAGATCTCTCAGCGGCATTCGATACCGTCGACCACGGTATACTTTTGGGATGGCTCAGGGAGTTGGGGGTGGGCGGCGTAGTTTTTCGCTGGTTCGCCTCCTTCCTCCAGGGCCATTCCCAGTCGGTGTTGACAGGGGGGGAGAGAGCTACCCCACGACCCCTGATTTGTGGGGTGCCGCAGGGGTCGGTTCTCTCCCCTCTCCTATTCAACATCTACATGAAGCCACTGGGCGAGATCATCCGTCACCACGGGATGAGGTATCACCAATATGCTGATGATACCCAGTTATACATCTCCATCCCGGGTGAAGTAGGTGATGCGGTCAATGCCTTATCTCAGTGTCTGGAGGCTGTGGGGGTCTGGATGGGGAACAACAGGCTTCAACTGAACCCTGGTAAGACGGAGTGGCTGTGGATTGATGGCCCCCCTAGATCCAAGAAGTTGTCATCCTTGGTTCTGGGTGGGGTTGCACTACCTCACTCGGATCCAGTGCGGAATCTGGGGGTCCTCCTGGACTCGCGACTCCTGCTCAAAGAGCAGGTGGCAGTCACGGCCAGGAGGGCCTTTGCACAACTTCGAGTTGTGCCCCAGTTATGCCCTTTCCTGGATCGGGAGGCCCTCCGAACAGTCACTCATGCCCTTGTCATCTCCCGTATAGACTACTGTAATGCACTCTACATGGGGCTACCCTTGAAGAGTATCCGGAAGCTTCAGCTGGTACAGAATGCGGCGGCGCGAGCAGTTATGGGTGCCATGAAATCGGCACATGTAACACCTCTGCTACACGAGCTGCATTGGCTGCCAGTTTGCTTCCGGGTCCAATTCAAGGTGTTGGTGATTACCTTTAAAGCCCTACAGTATATGACATAGGACCAGGGTACCTGAGGGACCGTCTCGTCCCAATAACATCGGCCCGCCCCACCCGTGCATGCAGAGAGGGCATGCTTCGGACCCCCTCAACAAGAGAATTCCATCTAGTGGGGTCCAGGAGGCATGCCTTCTCTGCGATAGCGCCCGCCTTATGGAATATCTTGCCCCCGGAGGTGAGACTGGCCCCCTCACTCCTGGCCTTTCGGAAGGCCCTTAAGACCTGGCTCTGCCGCCTGGCCTGGAACAACGGAGGCGGTAGTGCCTCCTGGGGTTGGCTGGCCCCTTAGCAACATGATCTATGCTACGGTTCCCAATCCATCTTGGATTTTATTTATTTTATATTGATTGTGTTTTTTAGATATTTTCTATTTTGTATAGCTTTTAAATGTTTAATTATTGTAACCCGCCCAGAGTCCCTTGCATGGGAGATGGGCGGGGAATAAATTGAAATAATAAATAAATAAATAAATTCCATGCAGGGAAGAAACCAAAGTGTGATTGTCACTGTAGATGAAAACATCTGGAAGAGCGGAGTGGGGTCAATTTTGAAGTTCCAGCTAGGGCAAGCCAAAGGCATTTGTATTCTTCCACCAGAAATTCCAAATGCAAGGAAGTGAAGCAGCCAGTAAAACCTTGTTCACGTTGTGGTTTGAGAAAATATTATGGCTGTGCATTGTGTTTCAGACCTCTCATGAGCATGAGCCCTGCGCATTTTTTGCTATTCATTAAAGCAGTCACCTGTCAGTTTCCAGACTTCTGTGAAAGCCTGGGAAAGAATGTATGGTTCATATAGCCAACCTGCTCATTAAAATTAATGCAACCCTTAAAGGACCTGATTTTATTTATTTATTTATTTATTCATTCATTCATTTTAGGTTGTATAAAAGCCTGAAAAATGACAGGCAGCTTTCACAAATGTCACAGACATACTGGGCTTAAGTTTACAGAAGGTCCAAAGCACTTTTTCCAAATTATTTTTTAAGCATCAGCAACCCTAGAACATATAAAGGACTAAATAATTAACCCGATGTGGACTTTTATTTGTTATATTTAGTAATAAAATCAAACATAGACCCAAATCAATTGGCATAGAAATGACACTAATGGTAGCTAAACTTTTCTGACAGCTCTTCAATACTTTTTGTTGTTGTTGTTGCTGCAAAGATAAAATAAGTCATCAGTACTTTCTAAAGCCCAAAAATCTGATCCAAAACTTTCTTGCCCTGAGGGAAAATTGCCTTGAAAATCCCCTGGGGGAACAGTTGTAAGCTGCCCTGAACTTTTCAGTAAAAGCAAAACTGAATACATTTAACAGAGTCCAAAATCTCAAATGTCTGTAAATCTCCGAATTTCAGCATGTCAACAGTTCAACAAACTGAATGAATGCCCCCGCCCCCATTTTTTTTCCCTCTCTGTCTTTCAGTGAGAGGCAAACAATCTTTGCTCTATATGTCAATGAGTATATTCCAGCTTATTTTCAGGAAGTCCCATCTTTGGGTAGAGAATGATTTTTGGTAAGGTAATTGAGCTCCCTGTAGAAATATGAAAGACAGCAATCCTAAGAATACTTATGAGGGTAAATTCCATGGGCCTCAAATGAAGTGATTGCTAAGTCAATGGGCATAAGGTTGCACTGCCCAACTGCAGGAGACATAGTTGGAATATCTTCATAACGTTAAACAAGGAAGTAATTGTATCCATTTTGTTCCATGCTCTTATGAACATTGCTTCAGCTGAAAATGTAATTGCAAGAGATCAAGAGGGCAATATATGGTTGGGCTGGGGTTGTATCAGTGGTGGAACCTCATTCAGATGTTCTATAAACCAGGTCACTTATCTTCGAACTAAACCAGCCAAATGATGTCTGCAGAAGAACATGGTATGTATAACTATGCATGCATTGATTTCTCTGTGAGCGAGGATCCTAATAATAACCCATGTACAGTATATAACTGCATGCCAGTGTCCTTTGAATGTAAGCAAGGGGAAAATTTTCTTTGGAAAGCTCTGGTTAATCTCATTTGACTTCAAAGTGATGAAAAACAACTAATTCTATAAAACTGAAAGCCAGTGGTTTTATCTTTGACTCAGATTGGAATATTTGATCTTTTGTATCAAATTGGAGTATTTCCCATTCTTTCTTAAATAACATGATTTAATGCCAGTCGTAACCTGAATTTAATAAGATTTTAATAAAACATGGCAATTCTTTTTAGGAATATTCTGAGTTCATTGTTTTGATCTGCAACAGAAATAATGTCTGTTGTAGCCTAAACAGACACTAAAACCAAACTATTTAAATACTAGAAGGAGGAGGAAGAAGAGGAGGAGAAGATAATTAAATCACAGAATCATGGACCACAGAGTCTAACCCCACTGCTCAGTGCAGGAATGTGAATAAAGCATCTCAATAGATGCTTTTGATGCAAAAGGGTTTTTGATCCCTGTCTGGATAATTGGTTATTGGAATTGGAACCACTTGGAATTGTTGTTATTGTTAGAAAGTTTTTTCTTATGATCCATAGACCTGGTGCATTTGCTATTTCAGCAAAGGTAGACAGCCAAAATTCTATCGCATCTGGGGGGAAAAAAACCCTTTCCATAAGATAGCTCCTGGTATGTGTATGTTTGTGTGTGATGACAAAGATGTAACATGCAATAATTCTGTATAATATAGTGAACTCTAAAGGGCTTTGGACATCTAGCCAAGATATGTCAGAATGTTAATTCATAAATAGGACAGCATTCATCCTACTGTGGCAGCAAATAACCTATTAGATGGGAAAAATCAAACAGTCTGAATTGAGCAAAAGGTCTATTATTGGTATAATGTTCTTGGTCCAGAGTTAAGAAAGACCAGTTTGAAATCTATAATTCTCCCATTTTTGTACTCTCTCCTGCTCAAGACATTTTAGGCCAACTCATGAAGGCTCCTTGTTCAAACACCTTTATGGTTACAAAGCTATGCAAACTCATCTGTTAACTTTGTTTTACTCCAGCTAGTAAAGCAACTTGCCTACTCCAACTAACAGTGGACCTGTAGGGTTAGTTACTTTCTCATCCTGCTGCCAGATTTTTTTTTTAAACTGGAATTTGCAAATTTGCTTCCAGGATTTAGAATACAAAGATATAATTTGCACTGAATGATAGCACTCAAGTGATGACAAGTTTTTTTTTCTGTTTAGTTTCTTGGATGTCAGCTTGCCTGCATATGTTCCAGAAAGAAAACCCCTCATCTGTTCTTGTTACTAAAACAGGGAAGGAGAATGGTGTGTTAATATGCTTAGGCAAGTCTTTCTGCATTTCACAAATAAATCCATGCATTTAAAACAAAATCAACACTGAAAATAAGCAAGCAACTGGAATGATGCTGAAATTTTCAGAGTTTAGAAGTTCAAGTAAGAGAGTTTTCCAAATAATACAACCAGAGTGGATATCTTAGGTGAAGGGATAAATCGTAGTGCCCCAATCAACATCTACAGTAAAATACTTGCTCTTAAGAATATAATATCAAAATATATGGGGCGCGGTGGCTCAGCGGGTTAAACCACTGAGCCGTTAGACTGCCGACCACAAGGTTGGCAGTTCGAAACCACGTGGCGAGGTGAGCTCTCGTCACTAACCCTAGCTCTCTGCCAACCCAGCGATTCAAAAGCTAATATAGCAAGTAGATGAATGGGTACCACTCACGTGGGGCAATTTGCGGCGTCCAGCGGAGGGTCGTCCTCGATCCAAAGAAGACCTGGAGAATCCCGGTGATGACGGCGGAGGACGACGGATCCAAAAATAACAGCTTCCTGGACGTCAGCAGCCGGCGCGGAAGCGAGGCATGCTGGGGCATGTAGTCCGATGCCTGCAGCTGAAGAGCCGGTTCCCTGTCCTCCTCCCTATCGCGCGGTAAAAATTGTATGATATATGATGTATAATTAATATGTACTGATGTTGTAAGCCGCCTAGAGTCCTCCATTAGGGAGGGGATAGGCAGGGTATAAATAAGACAAATAAATAAATATATACCTTTCCTTTCTGTTTTTATAACAAAATATCTAGGCCACAGTTATCCAATTTTATCAATGATCTTTATTGTTCTACCAATGCATACAAATAACATCTTCCTTTTGAATCAGCAGAAAAGCAGTCCAGATCCAAGTACTTTCAATAATACCTTCCATATCCCATAAAATTAAGGCCCACCGCTCTGTCTGCAGCTTGAAGCCATATTCCACCCATTCACAAAGGTCGTCCTGATGACCAGTTCATGGATTTTTCATGTTGAGTCTATCTTTAAGACAACCATCTTTTTAATAATAATCCTGCCCCTCCAGAAATGTCCATTCAGCAGCATTGTGTTGGGTGACTGCTGAGTATCTTCTCAAGAACATTCACATCACTTAAGATGGCATTGAGCAAACAACTGTAAGTACGGCTCAGGACTTGCATATATTTATATCTTCCTTCCAAGAATAAAGTGAGTCAAATTATATGAACTGTGCAAATGACCCTGACTATTTTAATTACTGTAAAACAAGAACAGGGAATTTCAACTGGGAAGCTAAATCTCTTCCATCAAGCTTCTTAAATTCAGAATTCCCTTCCAAGCATCTGCTTGGAACTATAGTTCACTGCAAACAAATCAACGTGTAAAGGTTTGGGGCAGTGCAGAAAATGTTAATCCTTACAAGTAAAATGTACTTTTTAACTGAAATTAATAGGACCAGGGCTTTTTTTTTTAAAAAAAAAAAGCTGAAAAATAGAGTGGGAAGTTGAAAAACATCCAAGAAGACGGCAGTAGCGTACCACATGAATTCTGTTTCTAAGAAAAGTGCAGGGATATGTCCATGAAGTGAAAAAGAGTTGAGTTCAACACAATGATTTATTTAAAATAGTGTATATTAAGTTACTATTGATTTGATCTACTGTCAAGTGAAAAAGTTGCACCCTCGTCAGGAAATTATCAGCAGGCAAATAATTATTAACAAGGACTAGAGTCAGCCACATTCTTTTTTGATCATTTTGGTTTAGTATCACATTGGAGAAGTGGCTCGCTCAAGATACAAAACAGCAAGGGAAGAAGCTTCGTTTTTCAGTTTCTATGAAAGTGGGATGGCTTCAGAATCCTAGATCAGAGGACCTCTGGAGACCCTTGCATCCCGATTTCTTAGAAGAAAGAAGATGAGCAGAAGTTGGGGCTCAGGACTGATGCAAAATGTACCCTTTCTCCTATTTTTTTCTCTCTTCCCTCTATCACAGGGGTGGGCAATGTCAGGCCCGTGGGCCATATAAGGCCTGTGGGGCTCCCGCCTAAGGCCCGCAGGGCTCCTGTCCGCAAACCCCGCCCCTTCCACGCGATTGGCTCCCATCTGCAAACCCCACCCCCCCCAGTGCTTGTGATTGGCTCCCGCCCACAAACTCCGGCCCCCGGTCCATGGAAATCCCAGAACCCCGCCCCCACCCCCACCCCGGTCCCCAGTTATAAATATCCAAATGGCCCTTGGCAGAAAAAAGGTTCCCCACCCCTGCTCTATCAGGACCATTTAGAGTTTGTTTGTTTTTTTCATGTTGATGAAAGATCAGATTATACAAATTAAAGCAAATCAACATAAAAAAGTGGGGAAAGTACAATGACACTCAAGAGTCACCAGCTTGAGGAATCCAACTTGAGTCAAAATAGACTTCATATTATAAGGCTTTAAAGAACCTAGGACTAGACTATATATCTTCTTCCACAAATCTGCCCATCCAGTGGTATCATCACTGGACTGTGACATACTGTATCCTGTGTCAAATTCTGTGTCATGTTGCTAGTTTTAAATTGTATAAAATGTGCTGAATATTGCCTGGAGATGCAAAGAGTACAGAGGTGTCAGGATGGAGGTTAACATCATCAAAATGGCAGGCATGACTAGGCAATCAAAGCTCCCAGCCATTTTTAATGGGTATTGCATGCTTTGCACACACAAAAAGAACCTCCCTGTGGATGCCCCTGACAGCATGAAAGATGGTACAGAAATCCTTTAACTTAAAAAAACCAACAACACAGAAGTCATTTGGATCCTGTAAAAAATTAGCCTTACATGCCTGCCAGTGGCCACATTTTTCGCTTTTTCCACCTAGACTTCAAAACAAGCTTCAGAATCAACATTAACATGTTGATGCTGTTGGCCTCTTACCTGACATGAGACTTATCAAGGAGATCTTTATGTTTAGGGTACCAGCAGAGTCAGCCCTCTTGGAAAGAAATGTTATTATTTGGTATGCAGATCTGCCCATAAAAATGCAGCAATCCACTTAGTGCTTAGGAAACAAGAACTAAATTGATCTAGAAATATTTGATCAATTTTAAGCTTATTTTTTAATCATAGGCTGAGTCATAAAAAGATGAAAAAGGAAATGAATAGATCAAAAATATCATCAGACATGATGTTGTGTGAAATTAACAATAAGAATTACTGTATAATCAAAGTTTTTCTTTTCTTTCTTTCTTTTTAATAATATAAACTTCATTATAAGCAGCACCATTTTTTAAATGATCACAGAAGTAAGTATGAATAAGCATGAGAACAGCCTCAGCATTGAACTATGAAAGCAAAGAAAGCCAACGATTAACATTCTGGACTCTTCTGGATGAGGAATCCAGACACTGAGCCAATTAATCAAACATGCACACATCATGCACCCCTGCTTTGAGCTGCATCTTGCCATGGTGTCCTCTTGCTCCAGTCATAAACATTTGCACCACAGAGGTACCCTTAGCTGCTCCTTTTCAAATGTAAAATAGAAGGTGTCGGTGACCACGTCATCTGGAAGACTTGGGTGACTATGTCATCTGGACGTTTATGCACCAAAAGGAAGACCCCGTGGGCCAATCACAATATGTTTTATGAATCTTTTTTCAGAAAAATGTTACTGTACTTAGGAATGATCAAAGACCACGCATCAAACACGTAAGGAAATGTTTAGAAGAAAATGGCAACCAATTCAAACATTTAATGTAATTCATATAATAAATTATCTATGGGGCCTGATTTTTGGTACGATCTATCTATCAACACACACACACACACACACACACCTCTTCCTAGTTTTGAATAATCCACCACAGAGACAGTCATATTTATTTATTTATTATTTAAATTTATCCCCGCCCATCTCCCCGAATAGGGGACTCTGGGCGGTTTACAACATAACAATGGTTAAAATCTATACATATAAAATTACAATAAGACAATAAATAGATAAAAATAGGTAAAAATCCGAGAGATGGTAAAATCAGCTATCAGGAGGACATTATGGGGCCAGCCACCCCCAGGAGGTACTATTACGTCCCTCGTCCCAGGCAAGGCGGCAGAGCCAGGTCTTAAGAGTCTTCTGGAAGGTCAGGAGTGAGGGGGCCAGCCTCACCTCCGGGGGCAAGATGTTCCACAATGCGGGAGCTACTGCAGAGAAGGCCCGCCTCCTGGACCCCACTAGATGGAGTTCTCTTGTTGAAGGGGTCCAAAGCATGCCCTCTCTGCATGAGCGGGTGGGGCAGGTCAATGTTAGCGGGATTTGGGTAATAATAGGATTTAGAATAGGGACAACAGCATAATGCACAAAGAAACAGTAGAGGAACATAATAGCAAATGGCCCTCAATACCCATATAATTGTTAACATATTATATGTGACCCCTTCATGGATCACTGCCTTGTCGTGGCGAAGGGGCTTGCGTAACTCAATGAAGTCAGGTCAAGAAGAACAGGTCATGATGGAGAGTTCTGACAAAATGTGGTCCACTGGAGGAGGGAATGGCAAACCACTCCAGTATCCTTGCCAAGAAAACCCATGGACAGTATCAAAAGGCTAAAAGATATGACGCTGGAAGATGAGCCCCTCAGGTCGGAAGGTGTCCAAAATGCTACTGGGGAAGAGCAAAGGGCAATTCCGAGTAGCTCCAGAAAGTGTGAAACGGCTGGGCCAAAGCCGAAAGGACGCTCAGTTGTGGATGTGTCTGGAAGTGGAAGGAAAGTCCGATGCTGTAAAGAACAATATTGCATAGGAACCTGGAATGTAAGAACTATGAATCAAGGTAAGCTGGATGTGGTCAAACATGAGATGACAAGATTGAACATCGACATATTGGGAATAAGCGAACTAAAATGGACAGGAGTGGGCGAATTTAATTCAGGAGACCATTATATATACTACTGTGGGCAAGAATCCCTTAGAAGAAATGGAGTAGCTCTCATAGTCAATAAAAGAGTGGGAAAGGCAGTACTGGGGTACAACCTCAAAAACGACAGAATGCTTTCAGTTCGAATCCAAGGCAAACCATTCAACATCACAGTGATCCAAGTCTATGCCCCAACCACTGATGCCAAAGAAGCTGAAGTTGACCGGTTCTGTGAAGACCTACAACACCTTCTAGAACTAACACCAAAAAAAGATGTCCTTTTCATCATAGGGGACTGGAATGCTAAGGTAGGAAGTCAAAAAATAACCGGAATAACAGGCAAGTTCGGCCTCGGAGTACAAAATGAAGCAGGGCAAAGGCTAATAGAGTTTTGTCAAGAGAACACGCTGGTCATAGCAAACACTCTTTTCCAACAACACAAGAGACGACTCTACACATGGACATCACCAGATGGTCAATACCGAAATCAGATTGATTATATACTTTGCAGCCAAAGATGGAGAAGCTCTATACAATCAGCAAAAACAAGACCTGGAGCTGACTGTGGCTCAGATCATGAGCTTCTTATCGCAAAATTTAGGCTTAAATTGAAGAACATAGAGAAAACCACTAGACCAATCAGGTATGACCTAAATCATATCCCTTATGAATATACAGTGGAGGTGAGGAATAGATTTAAAGGATTAGATCTGGTAGACAGAGTGCCTGAAGAACTATGGATGGAGGTTCGTAACATTGTACAGGAGGCAGCAACTAAAACCATCCCAAAGAAAAAGAAATGCAAGAAAGCAAAGTGGCTGACTGATGAGGCTTTACAAATAGCTGAGGAAAGAAGGGAAGCAAAAGGCAAGGGAGAAAGGGAAAGATATAAACAACTGAATGCAGAATTCCAGAGAATAGCAAGGAGAGATAAGAAGGCCTTCTTAAATGAACAATGCAAAGAAATCGAGGAAAACAATAGAATGGGGAAGACTAGAGATCTCTTCAAGAAAATCGGAGATATCAAGGGAACGTTTTGTGCAAAGATGGGCATGATAAAGGACAAAAAAGGCAGGGACCTAACAGAAGCAGAAGAGATTAAGAAGAGGTGGCAAGAATACACAGAAGAACTATACAAGAAAGATCTTAATATCCCTGATAAATACGATGGTGTGGTCACTGACCTTGAGCCGGACATCCTAGAGAGTGAAGTCAAGTGGGCCTTAGGAAGCATTACTAACAACAAAGCTAGCGGAGAAGACAGTATCCCAGCTGAGCTATTTAAAATCCTAAAAGATGATGCTGTTAAAGTGCTGCACTCAATATGCCAACAAATTTGGAAAACTCAACAGTGGCCACAGGATTGGAAAAGGTCAGTTTACGTTCCAATTCCAAAGAAAGGCAATGCCAAAGAATGTTCAAACTACCGTACAATTGCGCTCATTTCACATGCCAGCAAGGTTATGCTCAAAATCCTACAAGCTAGGCTTCAGCAGCATGTGAACCGAGAACTACCAGAAGTGCAAGCTGGGTTTCAAAGAGGCAGAGGAACTAGAGATCAGATTGCCAACATTCGCTGGATCATGGAAAAAGCAAGAGAGTTCCAGAAAAACATCTACTTCTGCTTCATTGACTACGCTAAAGACTTTGATTGTGTGGATCACAACAAACTGTGGCAAAGTCTTAAAGAGATGGGAGTACCAGACCACCTTACCTGTCTCCTGAGAAACCAGTATGTGGGTCAAGAAGCAACAGTTAGAACCGGACATGGAACAACCGACTGGATCAAAAATGGGAAAGGAGTACGACAAGGCTGTATATTATCACCCTGCTTATTTAACTTATATGCAGAGTACATCATGAGAAATGCCGGGCTGGATGAATCACAAGCCGGAGTTAAGATTGCCGGGAAAAATATCAACAACCTCAGATATGCAGACGATACCACCCTAATGGCAGAAAGTGAAGAGGAACTAAAGAGCCTCTTGATGAGGGTGAAAGAGGAGAGTGCAAAAGCTGGCTTGAAACTCAACATTAAAAAAACCCAGATCATGGCATCTGGTCCCATCACTTCCTGGCAAATAGAAGGGGAAGAAATGGAAGCAATGACAGATTTTATTTTCTTGGGCTCCAAGATCACCGCAGACGGTGACTGCAGCCATGAAATTAAAAGATGCTTGCTCCTTGGAAGGAAAGCTATGGCAAACCTAGACAGCATATTAAAAAGCAGAGACATCACCTTGCCGACAAAGGTCCGTATAGTTAAAGCTATGGTTTTTCCAGTAGCAATGTATGGCTGTGAGAGTTGGACCATAAGGAAGGCTGAGCGCCGAAGAATTGATGCTTTCGAGCTGTGGTGCTGGAGAAGACTCTTGAGAGTCCCTTGGACTGCAAGGAGGTCAAACCAGTCAATCCTAAAGGAAATCAACCCTGACTGCTCATTGGAAGGACAGATGCTGAAGCTGAAGCTCAAATACTTTGGCCACCTAATGAGAAGAGAGGACTCACTGGAAAAGACCCTGATGCTGGGAAAGACTGAGGGCAAAAGGAGAAGGGGACGGCAGAGGATGAGATGGTTAGATAGCATCACCGATGTAATGAACATGAATTTGAGTAAACTCCGAGAGACAGTGGAGGACAGGAAGGCCTGGCGTGCTATGGTCCATGAGGTCACGAAGAGTCGGACACGACTGAACGACTGAACAACAACAATTATATGTGAATATAATCTTTGATTTTCAGATTCCATTATTTTACGTAAGCCAGCTACCCACTTGCATTGTATAGGACTGTGCAATGTTTGGAATCTGAAGGCAGAAAAGATGTAGTGGGCATTTTCATAGCTCATGTTTCATAGCTCATGTTTCATCATCTTTCTGATATTGAGGAACGTGGGATTAGAACACACTCCTGAATATGGCCAAAAAAGAGGTTTTGGGAAAGTTAGCATTGTTTGCACCAAGTACGTTGGTGTTAAATTAGCTTCATGGTAACATTTCTCATATATTTGTGCTCTAAAAATGGATTGTAAAACTGCAGTATTTATTACAGAATATTAGTCTAATCTAATAATGCTCTCTTCTCTGGGATCCAAACATTTCTTCAAATATGTTGAAGAAATGTTTATAGTAGTCTGCTTGAGATCTAATCTATTGATTAGCACATCCACTGACTGTCATTTGAGGTAGCCAAAATTTATATTTATATTTATTTTTTTATTTATTAAATTTCTATAACCGCCCATCTCCCCCTCAAGGAGGGACTCTGGGCAGTTCACAACATATTCATCAATTTAAAACTACTCTCACTACTACTGCCATTAAACTTTAATATCGCAAGAAATAACGGCATGAACGGTATGAGAAATTCAAACTGAACATCACATGGACAGGACACGACAATGTGACTGACCATTAAAAAGAAAAGATGCTCAACTTCTAACTGAAATGGCTTAGGGAGAGTTGTTGTAAAGGGCGAGATGGGCGGTCATAAAAATGTGAATAATAAATAATAAAAAGCCCCTTCTTTCCATATGAACCTATTAACATTTCTTAAAGAAGAGTTTTAGTTCTAGTTTGTCTAGAAATATCTAGGAGTCAGGAGAAGAAGAAAATTAAAACTGTCTAGACTTTACATCAGAATTAAAATATTTCCAGTTTTGAGAGATTAAGGGCTATCAACCAATTAAGGGTTTAAATTTAAAACATCTGCTAAAGAGCTTTTTATTTAAAATAACCATCTCCTGCCATTCCCATAGAATGTTTAACCCTCTCCCAAAAATAAAGCAAGAGTACAAGATAATAAAAATAAATAGGAATTACCACCCAAATACAGAAAAATAAAGCACTAGGCAATACAAATTCCATTTTAAAAAATCCAATTAATTGTTACTTATTTAAAATAATTTCTCTTTCCCTTAAAATGTTTTTCAGCATCTCATAAAAATAAAGCAGCAGTGAAAAATAATAATACATGCAAATTGGCATTCCAAAGAAGAAAATTAAAACAATAAGCAACCTGAATTCATTTTTTAAAAAACCTAGGAGAGTGAAAACTCAGCAGCTTAATGGCAAATAATTGATGGAACTACTATGTGCCCACACGATATTGGAGTGAGATATGCCTCACTAACAGCCCTACACAACCATGCTGAGAAAATGTGTGTTGCTGTTTCCCAAACACAATTCAGTTGCTTTTAATAAATCTCTCCCCGTTATACTGAACTAAATTTAAACCCCTGCTCATATTCCACTCTCACTTTCTGATGGGTGGGATTTCTTATCCTGTAGCTTCTTGGAAAGCTTTGATCAGATTCGTGCTGACCTGGGGGGGAGGCAGTGTGGGGAGGGAAGATTCACTGAATAAAGTGGGGCTTACTTGAGAATATACTGTAGATGCATAGGATAAGCGGAATCTTGGAGGAGGGTGTCAAAACTGACAAAATGGCAGATTTGGCATTGTGATTTTAAGCCCTGCTCTTAGCAGATACAAAGGAGGGAAGTTTGGAAAACAACATGCTGCATAGGATATATATAAAGGTAAAGGTTCCCCCACACAGTCGTGTCCAACTCTAGGGGCCAGTGCTCATCTCTGTTTCTTAGCCAAAGAGCCAGGGTTGTCCGAATATGCTTCCACGGTCATGTGGCCGGCATGACGCAATGTGGAACACTGTTACCTTCCCACCGAAGTGGTACCTATTTATGTACTTGCATTTGCATGCTTTCGAATTGCTAGGTTGGCAAGAGCTGGGGCGAGTGCGGGAACTCACTCCGTCATGTGGCACTCGGGTCTCGAACCTCCAAACGTGCGACCTTCCAATCGACAAGCCTGGCGTCTTAACCGCTGAGCCACCGCGCCCCCTTAGGATGGATGGATGGATATATATGAATGAATGAATGAATGAATGAATGAATGAATGAATGAATGAAAGAATGAATGAATGAATGAATGAATGAATGAATGAATGAATGAATGAATGAAGTGGGAGTGTTTTGTATGTTGCCCTGAGTTGTACGAAATAAAGTGATCTATCTATCTATCTATCTATCTATCTATCTATCTATCTATCTATCTATCATCTATCATCTTCATATTCTTCATTTTGTCATTATATCCTTTATATTCCTAGCAATCTTGAGGAAAAAATATGATGGTGGAAGTAAACATGCAGAATGGCAACTTCTGCAAAAAAATAAAAAAGACAAATTAGTTTAATGACATTTTTGCATGTTTTCACTTACAGATTCATTCTATCTCATTTATCTCTAGAAATTTTTCATTTCAAAATGTAAGAAAAGCGACAGTGGAGCATATCAAATGTGCATTGACTTCAGTATTTTGTGTCCAGGGTGGCAACCAAATGCCTGTGGGATACAAACTAGAATAACATCTTTGTACTTCTATGGCACCAGCATGTTCCCACTGTGACTAGAAATTACTGTATACAAAGCCAAGCTCATGACTAGTAGCTATTATAGCTTTACCTTCCATGAATTTGACTAATTTCTTCTTTAACCCCAAGAAAGAATGTGGATCTGGTCTCAGGAAGGGGGAGGGTGCAATGAACTGTTAAGGGAGGAGAAAAGATTACTCAGTACTGAGAAAGAAATTGTGGGAAAGTGTGGGAAAGAAATTGAAAAATAACCCTGCTTTGATTTTATTTGGCATAAGATGGGGTAGGGAGAAACTGACTAGCTTTCAAGATTCTGTTATTATATCCTACAGTAATGAAGAGCATTCCTGGAACCCCTGCTGGTTCTGTGCCTTGACGTTGCTAATCTTGAAGGGTTGGCAAAGCCGTTCAAGTCAGAGGTCATCTCTGCAAGTAAGTTTCATAGGTTCATTGCACAATGCAAACAAATGTTTGTTGGTTTGTTCTAATCTGTCCCAAATTTTGGTTTCTCAATTTCATGGAGTGACCTCATGTTCTAATATGAGTGAGGGCAAAAACTGTTCTCAGCCATGTTCTATCATACTTCTAACATGTCTCCCCCTAAATTAAAGTGCCCCAACCTTTACTTACAAGGAACTGGCCCTGGCTCTTCATAGCATTGGTTGCAATGTATTGTACCTTTTCAAATTCTGTAACATCCTTAAGCAAATCAGTGGCCCAAACAGTGCACAATATTCCAAGTGTGGATGCATTAAAGATCTGTATAAAGGCACTGCAGTATTGGTAATTTTATTTTTAATTCCTTTCTAAATGGTCTCCACGAAGAAATTTTCTGATTTCACAGCAATTGCACACTAGATTGACATTTCCATCAAGGAATGCACCAGAAACCCCAATATCTCTTTCTTCATTAGTGATTGCCATCAGTTCAGGCGCCATCAGCATTTGGGTGTAGTAAATGATTTGCCCTCAGGGAATAACTTTAAATTTGTTTTTCATGACTCACAGTTAGAAGAAAATATGGGGGAAATGTTCTAAAAGAATAATTTGAAACATAAATTCCATTAAGACATGCCTTTCAAAACACATTTCTCTCAAAATGTATGCACAGACACAAACAGAGAGACACGCAAATAAGGACAAACTTGAGTTGAGATGAGTTCAATTCCAGGTGACCATAGACATCTCCATGCAGTTATTTTGGCAATAATATAGGATATGTTATTATTTGGCAATAATATGGAAGACTGCCCTCTTCCAGGATGTTTTTTTTTTAAAAAAAACCTCATTGTAGCTCAGAGTTCTGGAACTGCCTAGTAGCCTCAAATCAATTATAAAACAAGTCTGGAAAATATGATCTTCATAATGAAAACTGAGAACCAGTGTAGTCTAGTTGAAGTGCCCACTTGATGATGCAAACTCACTGAGCCCAGATGACCTCAGAAAACTGTTGGGAAGATTATATGAGCTTTACATATGGAAAAGGCAAGGGTTGTGAAGCCAGCATTCATTCATAGTACTCCAGACTGATAGGCCTTCATGTCAAACATAAATGTCACTCATCTCAGACACTGAGTCTACATTGTCACAAGGTAATATTGTGGGTCACTGCAGAGGGGCATATGGAATGGCCTTGAAGGACAGGAGGAAGAGCCACTACCAAGGCAATGGTCAGATAAGTGGGGCTCGACCCTGGGCCAAGAAACTCATTTGAGAAAATGTCTCAGACAAGCCCCTCCTTAATTCACATGAAGATAAAGTGAGGGAGGGGGAAGCACATTTAGATTTGCTAGATTATGTTACTATACTTATTACAATAAAAGTAGTTCTGACCTCTATGGCACTGGTTTCTTGGTCTGGTCTACTTTATAGGACTGACAGTCACACGGGGTGTCAGATTTTTCCACATGTCTCTCAGATGTGGAAAGAAAAGGTTTCACCCTTTGAGAATAAAGGCAGAAACAGGGCACCAGGGTGAGGGAAAGGAAACAACTAACAGTTTTCTCCTGAACTTCTGATTAAAGGTTGAAATTTACAAGATCCTAGAAAAGTCTGGGAAAGCTAGCAGAGGACTTCGGGAATCCATTTATTTTTAAGAAATAGGTAAACAAGTTTAGGCTGAAAACTGTGTTAGAATTTTGAAATTTATTTTTCTGTGTGGTATGAGTTAAGCCTGAATGCCTCTTGTGCTTATTTTTCTATACAAGTAGGAATTTTAATCTTGACTTTTTTTATTGCTAGCTTAGACTGTGTCTAAGATTTAATGTTTTCTTCATCAACTTCTTGCAAGATGAAATGTAATCTAGCAGCAGTATCTCTTTTAAGAGCACTAACAAAGCTCTCCTCTTACAATGACTGAACTCAGTGAGATTAGCAGATCACCACCACCTTGTGTCTGTCTCGAACATTGCATATGCTTTTGTAAATTTGTAAAGACTCCCCCTTTTTGGGGAGATGGGTGGTGATAGAAGTTGAAAAAATAAACAAATAAATAAATTTCCTTTTTAAAGCACATAGGGTTTCATATACCTCTTTTTCCCCCTTTTCCTTTTTTTAAATAAAGTTTGGTTTTGCTCATCTCATGTGAGATGGTTTGTTTCCCCAAAAGAGAAAGGAATGGCTGAAATCCTGAGTTACACACCTTTATGTCCCAAAGCCAGGAGTTTGCATTAGAGAAATTATTTATTTTGTATCTATTTATTACTTTTTAATTACCAAAAAGGCAAAAACCGCCCAGAGTTCCCCGTTGGGGGAGATGGGCGGTTATATAAATTTAAATAAATAAAATAAATAAATAAAATAAAAAGTGAAAGCTATATTTCTCTCACATACTAGGGGCAGGGGAAGGATTCCACAAAAGTTGTCCTCTGGAAAATAGGTGAGGGCAACAGGAACTACCAATCCACCATCCAAGGCAGGACCCAGGGCATGTGAAAACTGAGGTGGTTTCTGGGAGAGATTTGGGACTTCCAGCCTTCTTCCACCCATAAATTAATACAATACAATACAATACAATACAATACAATACAATACAATACAATACATATAATACATAATACATAATATATAATAATATAATATATAATATATAATATATAATATAATATAATAATATAATATACTAATATAATATAATATAATATAATATAATACAATACAATACAATACAATACAATACAATACAATACAATACAATACAATACAATACAATACAATACATGGCATGGGGCCAGAATACCTGAGGGACCGTCTTATCCCCATATTATCGACCTGCCCCACCCGATCATTCAGGGAGGGCCTGCTACGAGCCCCATCAATTAAAGAGTGTCACCTGATGGGGTCTAGGAGACGGGCCTTCTCTGTAGTTGCTCCTACACTGTGGAACACCTTGCCCCCAGAGTTGAGACAGATCTCCTCCCTCCCGACCTTTAGGAAAGATCTGAAGACCTGGTTCTGCCGCCTGGCATGGGAAGGAGGAAGGGATAGTTCCTCATAGGGGTGGCTTGTCCCTTAAACCTAAAAAGTCTTCCCTTTATTATTCTTTCGTCCATCTGGATTTTATTTTTATAATTATTTATTATTAATTGTATGAATTGATGTTTTATATTGTATGTTCTATTTTAATTCTTTTTTGTTTTAAACCGCCCAGAGTTCCCCGTTGGGGGGAGATGGGTGGTCATATAAATTAAATAAATAATAATAATAATGTAATGTAATGTAATGTAATGTAATGTAATGTAATGTAATATTATAATATAATATAATATAATATAATATAATATAATATAATATAATATAATACAATACAATACAATACTATACTATACTATACTATACTATACTATACTATACTATACTATAATACAATATAATATACAGTGGCCTGTTAGAACCAGTGAATGGAGCAGAGCTTAATGTAGTAATAGCTCATGCACAGAAAAAGAATATTATTTAAAAACAGCCAGTGAGCATGTTAGAAAGATCCAGGTTCTTAATCTTACACTTTTTCCCACCCAAGCATAAAGAATCACACACTTAGACATAGTAGGTTCAAAAAGTAAGTACAAAAGAGTTCTTACGTTTATTGGTCCAGTTACAACCATTTTGTTGAGAATTGGTTTCAGTTCTTCTTTTCTTGTTCCCTAAACTTTGTGGACACCTGGCCCTATGTTGCTTCCAGGGCTGCGTGGAGAAAAGGGGCTTGAGGCCTAGGCATGGCTTCTCAATGGAAGGACCAGCAGCTGCATGGTCCTTCTCCTCTGGTGGCAAAAGGAAAGAGAGAGAAAGAGGAAGTGGGAGGGGCAACAAGCAGCATCCTCTAGAAGCACATAGAGAGTTTGCCTCCTAGAGCAATCACCCATATGCTAATGAGGCATGCTGATTTGCTGAAACCCCCAACACTTCCACCTATAAATAATATAACTCTACTCTACTCTACTCTACTCTACTCTACTCTACTCTACTCTACTCATGACTCTGGGTGGCTTACAATAAAAATAGATAAAAACTAAATAAAACACATAGAGTAGAAAAAAAATAAAAACACACAGTAGTGGGAATCATAAATCAACCATTAACATAACCTGGAGATGGGCTCTGACACACGGACGTTATATATTGACATAATAAATATTTGAAGCTGAGAATTGCATAAGAGCATTCAATATTACAGGAATTCTGACAGCCAATTTAAAACTTCAATTAGAGTCATCTAATTAATCAGAAAAAGCAAGCCAGATCCATTCAGATCATGAATTTGCAATTCATTTTTCAGACATCGGGATTAATGCTATGAAGATGGGCACTCCTACTTGAAAGTCTCAGAAACATTAGCAGGGGTTACTTTACCATTGCATGCATAGCAACAGATTTATATGTAATTAACCTAGTTACTGAGGCTTAAAAAGTTTATAGATCAAGATGCATTCAATTTCCTTTTTTAAATGATAAGGAAATGAAAAGTTTGGACATTTGGATCTTTTAATCACCAGAGATCTTAAGCATCTTAAATATAGTTCAAAAAATAGCCACTTGAGGTCCCCCTTCTTTTTAAAAATTAAATGGATTTTTAAAAATCTAATGGAAAATTTTAGGAGCTGAAAGAACGCACAAATCTAGCTTGTTGAAGAATATGGGAAATGTAAATGTAAAGGAAGAATCAAAAGGAAAGGAAAGGGAAAGGAATAGATAGAGAGAGAATAGGTTAGAAGAGATTGAAAGATAAAGGAGAGAAAAGATTAGAGACAAAAAAAGAAGGATACATTGTATTAAATATAATAAAAATAATTATATAAAATCAAATGTAAATATATATACATAAATGTAACCATTGTTATGTGTTATATATGATCATTGTTATGTGTTATATGTTTTGTTTATGTTTTATGTTGAATGTAATAATAAAAAATTATATCTGCAAAAAAAAAAAAAGAATATGGGAAACGTATAAATATTTTGAGAATGAAGCAAATGTCTGAAAGTTGACATGAGATGAAAACGGTGAATTCATCTTTGGAAGTACATCTATGGTTGATACACTCTGGTGTGCTGTGCAAATCATTTATTTGGGTGTTAAGTGTTGACTGAAATGACAGTGCTTATTTTATTTATTTATTCATTTTTGGTGCCTTCCAGTCATTGTTGACTCCTGGAGACTGTCTGGACTGGTCCATAATATAAAACATTGTAGAAATTAACCCAGCATTAGTTATTTCTCATGGACTGATATAGAGAGAAGAGTTGAATTATTATACAGTTCTCAGAATGTGTAAGGATAGGAACAGACCAGTTACTGTACATCAAAGATATACATTATGTCCACAAAGTGCCAACTAAGTCCCCTTAGGGCTTTCTAAAACTCTTACCAAATTGTAATTTGCAATAAGAAGGGGGAATTTAATGCAACAAAAAGTAATACTTTTATATACATTATGTACAATGTACATATGCTATTTTATGTTCATTGGACACTAGAGGAGTTAATAAGGGTTATTTAAGAATTGCAACCACCGTGATGTTAAGGATGGAGTTCAGGAGTTGTAACATTAATTCATAGGGTTTTGTTGTTGTTTATTCATTCAGTCACTTCCGACTCTTTGTGACTTCATGGACCAGCCCACGCCAGAGCTTCCTGTCGGCCGTTGCCATACGCAGCTCCCCTAAGGTCGAGTCCGTCACCTCCAGAATATCATCCATCCATCTTGCCCTTGGTCGTTCCCTCTTCCTTTTGCCTTCCACTTTCCCTAGCATCAGCTTCTTCTCCAGGGTATCCTGTCTTCTCATTATGTGGCCAAAGTACTTTAGTTTTGCCTTTAATATCATTCCCTCAAGTGAGCAGTCTGGCTTTATTTATATTTAATCTTGCCATCTCACCAATAACCACATCCAATTTGTCCTGGCTCATAGATCTTACATTCCAGGTTCCTATGGTGTGTTGATCTTTAGAACATCGGATTCGTCGTTCAACACCAGCACCGTCGGCCGCTAGCCGTCCTTTCGGCTTTGAGCTAGCTGCGTCATCACATCTGGGGCTAGTTGAACTTACCCTCTGTTCCAGTCTCCTGTAATGAAAATAACATCTCTTTTTGGTGTATTATCCAGTAGGTGCTGCAGATCCTCATAGAACTGATCTACTTCTGCTTCTTCAGCATCTGTGGTTGGGGCATATATTTGGATCACTGTGATGTTAAATGGCTTACCCTGAATTCGAATTTAGATCATTCTATCGTTTTTTGGATTGTATCCAAGCACTGCTTTAGCCACTTTATTATTAATTATGAAGGCTACTCCATTTCTTCTGTGGTCCTCTTGTCCACAGTAGTAGATCTGGTGGTCATCTGATGTGAAGTGGCCCATTCCAGTCCATTTCAGTTCACTGACACCTAAAATGTCTATATTTAATCTTGACATCTCACCAATAACCACATCCAATTTGCCCTGGCTCATAGACCTTACATTCCAGGTTCCTATGGTGTGTTGATCTTTAGAACATCGGATTCGTCATTCACCACCAGCACCGTCAGCTGCTAGCCATCCTTTCGGCTTTGAGCTAGCTGCGTCATCACATCTGGGGCTAGTTGAACTTTGCCGTTTGAAGGTTGCCGTTACCTTCCCCAGGGATCGTATTTAGTCTGACCTCTCTCCCATGACCTTCCCGTCTTGGGTGTCCCTTCACGGTTTAGCTCATGGTGTCATTGAGGTGCTCAAGCTCCAGCACCATGACAAGGTAACGATCTCCTTTGCTGGAGTCATAGGGTTTGGGCTTCTCCTAATATTGCCACATTTTGGGCTGAAATTGTTAATAAGACCCTATATTAATCTCTACAGTATTTATTTATTTTTGAGATGTATAGGCTGCCCCAGTCTGTTATGGCTTGGGGAGGCTTACAAAATACAATAATAAAAATACAATAAAAAAAGAATATATCATCAAAAAGTCTAGAAAAAACAACAATAATTAAAAAAAACCCAGAATATCACACAAGGGATCCATCACCCACTCTAACCTAGAGCCTGGGGACAGAGCTGTTTTTATAGGCTTGTTTAAATAATAGTGTGTGTGTGTGTGTGTGTGTGTATACACATACATACACATACACATTTCAGGGGGAAAGGTATTCCATAGGACAGGTGCCATAACAAGGAAGGCCTGCTTTCTGGGCCACACCAGGTGACATTCTTTAATCAATGAGACATGGAGCATGCTGACTGTATTAGATCATATGGGATGAGGCAAAACTATTGGGGATACGCAGTTATTCAGATAATAAAGATGTGCTAAAGATGCATATGTCTTGAGTATATCCTACTAATTGCTGTCTACCAAGATGCCAAGAACTGTGCATCTTTACAGCATGGAATCTGGCTAAAATAATTATTACACAAGAAGGAAGAATTTATTAAACCTATTATTGGGGAGTAATTGTTTTAACAAAATGTAATGTAATGTTAAGAGGCGCGATGGCTCAGTGGTTAAGACGCCAGGCTTGTCGATTGGAAGGTCACACGTTCAGAGGTTCGAGACCCGACTGCCGCATGATGGAGTGAGCTCCCGCACTAGCCCCAGCTCTTGACAACCTAGCAATTCAAAAGCATGCAAATGCAAGTAGATTAATAGGTACCACTTTGGTGGGATGTTAACAGCGTTCCACGCACATCATGTCGGCCACATGACCGCAGAAACATCTTCAGACAGCACTGGCTCTTTGGTTAAGAAATGGAGATGAGCACCGCCCCCTAGAGTTGGACACAACTGTGCAGGGGAAAACCTTTACCTTTACCTTTAATGTAATGTTAAGTCCCTGTAAATTAAATACAGTTTTGCTTTTATCCCAGTTCATCCCATTTTTTGGAATGGTGGGTATCCAGTACACCATTCAGAGGCCACACACCCTAATGTAAATAAAACTTAACAAAATCAATCCAATGCCTCTGCCCCCAGTCAGAGCTGATTCAGAAGAGTAAATATCAGATGAAAATCATCTACACAGAATGAGCAGACTCATAAGCATCCAGGCATCTCTAATGATTAAATTTATTAGTCAAAGCATAGAAACCATTCCCTTGTGGCACATACTTTGGGGTTTACTGATCTAAATTCTTAAATAACTTTAATCATGCAATTTGTAGGATTGCTAGAACAGAACAAAACCTAGAAGCAGAAATGGATCCCTTGCCTTCCACTTGGCCAGAGATGCTAAATTAATGTTTGACCCCATCTAATCTTTTGGCTTGAAAGCAAAAGAGATTTGGGGGTAGGGGTGGGTGGGGGAGTGTTAAACCACCCTTTAATCATTATACTAAGAAATGAGAGCACTCAAGTTGACACTTCCTTTTGTTCATTAAGTTATTTTATTTTATTTTTTATTTTATTTATTTTATTTTATTTTATTATTTTATTTTATTTTATTTTATTTTATTTTATTTTATTATTTTATTTATTTTATTATTTTATTTTATTTATTATTTTATTATTTTATTTTATTTATTTTATTTTATTTTATTTTATTTTATTTATTTTATTATCTTATCTTATCTTATCTTATCTTATCTTATCTTATCTTAGCATTTGAGATGCTGCCCATTCCAATTGTGGCTCTAAGAAGCTTACAGTACATATTCATGACAATAAGCACGATTATAAACACAGCTCAAAAAACTCTTTAAAGAAAACAGTGAAAGGCTCAGGGGAAAAGAAAAGACCTTCATCTGTAACAAGGAGTGGGACAGCCTCAGCTTCAGAGGTTCAGCTCCTCAAAAGGCAGAATTGATTTCTGAAGGCTCTGCAAAAATGTCCATTTAAGATCTAAGACTGTAGGCACGCTATACATGTGCAGATAATGCTTGAAGTAATCTGGATCTAGACCACGTTTAAATAGTAGAATGATCCCTCTGAATTGAACCATGGAAGCAAGCATTGCAGCTGTTTCATGATATGAGAGGATATGATGAGTAGAAGTGGTCCACTCACCATACACACTGCCAAATTCTTGCAATACTCAATGTTTCTGGCCTGTCTTCAAGTGCAACTCCATTAAAAGTACATTGTAGTAATCTAGTCTTGAGGTTAACAGAGCACACATCACCAATAACAGGGAACTCTGTTGGTGTATTCAAAAAGGGAAAGTCACAAGGCATCACATGCTCTCAGGTTAAAAGGTTAAAGGGAAGAAAGATTAGGCATCATGTCCTCTCAGGTTAAAAGGTTAAAAGTTCACAAGGTCAGGCATCAGGTGATCCAGGTTAAATTAAGTATAAAAGAAGTTGCCTGTCATTGTGTGCTCACTGTTATTGTCTCCTTCTTCTCTTTTTCTGGTGTGTGGATTTGTAACACTTCCAGGGATCTGGAAGAGAACTGTAGATATTATCTGTTTGTATGAATATCTAATATAACTGCAACTAAGTTACTGCAATGCCTGGTGTCATTATTGGTCTCTAATGCCAATGCTTTCTGATACTCTGCATGTGCAAGAAAACACACACCAAAAAACTCTACTCCAGAAAGGGAGCAAATTATCAGGTAATAAAAGTACTTCCTTGAATCTGATGTGTGATAATAGCAGATATGTGTTGGTGTGTTGTGTTGTTAAGTTATCTGAGTTCCTTTCTTCTCAAACATTTGCAAGCCCTAAATCCAGAGAACTCCAACAATAAAAACTGATGTCAACATCCAGGAGGACTTCCCAGTTGCATACCTGGTCTTTAAGGGGAAATGCACCCCTCGCCTATCTGAATCAGGCATATCTCCCAAATCCCGAAGTCCGCTTCACAGAATTAGCAGCAACTCCACTTTTGACAGGATTAAGCTTTTAACTGTACTGTATGTGTGGACTGTAATCCTCAACGCTCCTGTCAGAGAGAAATGGGGAAGAAATAAGATGAGCATTCAAGTCACAACCTTCTCATGAGTGTTTGCAAAGCCATCCCCTTCCCACTATTTTCTTATAGTCATTACAGTTTGTGCCAACTTTTTGTCTGCAAGGGAAAATAGATCTGCATGGCTGGCAGAATGCATTTCGATGGCAGAAGATGGATGTCACATCAGATTGAGAAGGTCTGAAGTTTAATTTCCACAAACTGCCTTGCTTGTTCTCAAAGTGAATATTACCATTGAGATTGGTGTTGTTTACTCTTGTTGGGGGGTGGGGGAGAGTAGAAGGAAGGAAGGAACAGAGAAAAGCATTGTTACATGGAAAAAGGAAAATACACGTATGAAAGCTGCTCAAGAGCTGATGAAAAAGTAACAATGGAAAAACCATTGGTCTTTGTATCTTTCACCCTGGCTGCTTAGAGAATTCAGTAGGCCTAGCTATAATTCCTTCCTGCCTTCCTTCCTTCCTTCCTTCCTTCCTTCCTTCCTTCCTTCCTTCCTTCCTTCCTTCCTTCCTTCCTTCCTTCCTTCCTTCTGCACAACAGATTAATTAGCCATAGCTGATGTGACTGTGGACAGAACAGTGATCACAGATTTTTTTAAAAAAAGGAAGATTGCTGAATATATGTGAAACAAAAGCTAAAAAATGCTTGTTACTCTTTTGTAAAGTACAAGAGGTCTTTGAACTTTGGGGAGGCCAAGTGTCCCACTTTGAAAAAGCACAGTCTTCTCTCTGAAGCCATCCTCTATCTGAACGACTATCTGGATTGGATCTGATTTAAAAATAAAGAACCATCAGAAGAGAGAACAGTGCTCTTGAGGGAACCTATCAGCCAATGGCTCCTTGATCAATCTATTGGTCATTCATTCATTCATTCATTCATTCATTCATTCATTTCAGTCTGCCACAATCAGTCAACTTTTGGTGGTTGTAAACAGCAATTTACAATAAAACGTCCATGGTACCATCAAAAATTAAACTCACAAAGTAACATTAAAAGATACAGTATATCTTCCACCAAGAGCAAACAAATTACAAGAAATGAATAACTAGATGGTTGCATTCAAAGGCCCTCTTCAATAGTTGTTTTTAATAATTTCCTACAACCTAATAAGGCGGAGGCTGTTCAAATTTGATTGGGGGAGGAGACAAGAATGGTCCAAAGTACGGGACCCATGACAGAGAAGCAATGTTTGTGAAGACCCCATCTCCCCCCATCTCCTGAAAGTGGGGAATTCCTAACAAGTTCTCCTGGAAACTTCAAAACAGGAGCCCCAAAATTGGTTGCTTAAGCTATGGTGAAACACAATTCTATTTAAAGGACAATCATTCTTTCTAAATGTACACCGATACATGACAATAGGAATGTGCACATTTTCTGTGCTCTTTCTCTTTTCTTCAATGGTTACCCTTGTAAAAAGATGAGTTTTAATATTGCTATAAGTAAAGATAGGGGGGCGTGGTGGCTCAGTGGGTAAGATGCCAGGCTTGTAGATCGCAAGTTCGGAGGTTCGAATCCCTAGCCCTGCGTGCGGAGTAAGCTCCCGCACTAGCTCCAGCTCTTGCCAACCTAGCAATTCGAAAGCATGCAAATGCAAGTAGATTAATAGGTACCACTTCGGTGGGTAGGTAACAGCGTTCCGCGCGTGTCATGCGGCCACATGACCGTGGAAGCGTCTTCAGACAACGCTGGCTCTTTGGCTAACAAACGGAGATGAGCACCGGCCCCTAGAGTCGGACACGACTGCACAAATGTGCGGGGGGTACCTTTACCTTTACCTTTATAAGTAAAGATGATGTCAAGTATTTCAAAGTAAACCTAGAAACAGTACATTTGAAAGTAAGCTAATTTTTTGCTAGGAAGTTTGTAACTGTCGGGTGAAAATGTCTGGTTTATTTCTAGTGGCAAGAAACCGACTAAAAAGACCATTATCACATTTGAAAACTAATAAATTACAAACTAGTGATAAGACTGGCTGGTTTTGCTGATTTTTCCTCCTGCAGATTTTTCATTTTATTAATCAAAAATTTAACAGTGTCCATATTTTTGCAAGCATTATGTTCTGTCATCTTGGGAATCAGCAAACTAAAATGGAAAGGAATGCCTGGCGTGCTATGGTCCATGAGGTCACGAAGAGTCGGACACGATTAAACAGCTGAACAACAAACAACTAGAACAAATGTTTTTGCAAGCATTATTTTCTGTAGTAAAATGTGTTTTCTTGTATACTTTTCACCATCCTTTTCATTAATTCATGCACGTTTTGAATTAAAAATCACGTCACAAAATCTGCTGATGGTGGTGTTCTGGGTTGGTGTCCAATATTCTCTCTAAGTTCTTCTAATCTATTCTGGAATTTTCAGATTTGATCCACCCAAAAATTCTAATGGATCAAAATTTCCAAGCCATCCCTCACTAATGCTGCCTCTGCATGCTCACAAAGAGCTGAAAAAAAAGTCACAATGGAAGAAACCATTGGAGGGTTTGCTCTCTGAGATAAAGAACAAAATCCTGCCATTTCCGCCCTAGCGATTTCCACCATCACATACAGCTGTTGCTGTAACCATATAAAGTCTGTCTTCATTACTGATACATTAGCCAATTGATCATCGGATGGCTCTCTAAAATGCTAAGATGAGTTTAATTCCTCACTATTAATTGACTGCCTATTCTCTGTTCTCCTACATCTCAACACTGCTAGCCAGGACCCCATTTCTCTAGTCTCCTATGGAGGACCCTCACGTTGCTTAATGTCAGCATTAGCTTTGCAAATAAACGTTTTGTAGGAAAGAGTGTCAGTAATTTTGGGTTTCTGGAGTATTTTGGATCATGCCAGGAAATCATCCCCAGCTTGGTTAGCATTGCAATGGCAGAAGTATGTCACATGGCAGCAGATGCATGTGGTGAACTTGGCCATAACTGTTATTTAAAGCAAAGGCTTGGCAGTATTAATATGTGAGCTGCACCCATCTTCTATCATTATCACCAAACATATATCAAAATTGGGTTATGATGGAGTGTAAAGAAGCCCCAATGAAAGACACTATGCCTTGTTGAGGATACCTTCATGGACTAGATATGGATTAATTGTCACCTTCCTCCTCTATAGTATTTTTTTATGAACATAAATTCTAAGAATTTTCCCTCGCCCCTTTTTTTCTGCTAGACAAATTCTATACAGGAAATATATAAAACACCTTCACCTGTAATCCATCACAAGATTTTTTTGTGGAGGTAAATGCTCTATTTTTCTCCACAGCCTCTAATAAGCAGCTGTGTTCTCCTTTGCTCCTTCCCAGTCATCAACACAATGAAAATTCAATGCAATCCAATCCCAGCCTGCTTGTCTATGACGACAGAACAATATACCAGCTAAATTTAGTGGTTTCACCTGATAGATCCTTTCTTTCACCCTCAATAGTAACTCAATAATCCTTGCTACCACTGGCTTCCTCTTGATCTCCAATAGAGTGAGATCTGTGAAAGGGAAGGACAACCCTATTGTACTCTTTCTAAAATACCTAAGCAGTTTGTAACCTAACAGTCAGATTTATCCATTTCAGTGATTACCTTATTAGACAATGACAAGAAAGCAACTGGTCATTAAAATAGTACATAAAAGTATCCAACATCTTATTCTCTGAAAATCTTCAAATGTTTTATATTCCTTCAAACTTCAGTCACTGATCACATTTGTTAGAGCAATATATGGGTAGGAAGAGGGCACTTTGCTTAGCTTTGGCTTCTGATTTAGTTGTGGCCCTTCCTGGAGAAAGAGGCTTTGGTGAAAGGAACTCATGCCCATGTCGCTTCTTATATTGATTATTGCAATCTGTTCTACATGGGGTTGCTTCTGAGGACCTCATGGAAGGTACAAAATGCAGAAGCCCACTTATTGGTGGTGAAAGCTGCTGCTAACCCATAAAACCAGAGTTGCATGCTCTGTGTTGGTTGTCAGTAGACTTCTGGTATAATTCAAAGTGCTAATTTCGACCTTTAGAGGCCTATATGGCCTGGAACCTGGATACTTGTAGGACCATTTCCTTCAGATGAAGCATGCATCTCTTGAGTAGAACATTGAGTGTTCTTCCCCTGCAGAATATACAGACAGCAAGAAATCTGTGCTTTTCAATTGTGCTACCAGTCTTCAGAAGATACAGATGGTGCCCTTGTTTCTGATATTTAGGAAGACTGTTAACATGGAGCTATTGAGAACAGCCTTTGAAGATGAAGGAAATTGTCATTTGGGACACCTAGTAATTATTAGAAACCTACCTCTTTAATTTGAAGTTGCCCGAATTTGAAATAATTTTTAAAATAAATTGTGATCTCCCAGGGAACCCCTAGTGACCTCTCGTGGAACCCCATGGTTCCATGGAACCCTGGTTGAGAAACCCTGCTGTAGACCATTACTTAGCAAAATTGCAACAGAATTCTTCTTTATTAATATAACATGCAATGCAATGACCACAGAACAGAATAATGGCTGGAACGTGTGGCAATATGTTTGCCTTCCTATCCATATTATAGTCCTCAGGCTTTGTATTTAGTCATCAGACCCCATTATCTCATAATTCTGACAAGAATCTTCCTCCTGCTCTGCTTACTGCCAGCTTCACCAGAAGGATCTAGTCTGTATTTCATGTGTGAATGGATTTCATATTATATTTATATTTTTAAATTGTTTACTATATATTACTTCTGGTTTCTCCTCATGAAGAATACAGATGTTTCAAGAATATTGGTTACATCTGATAGTCAGGGTTTCACAACAGATCTAAATAGGAATGTAATTAAAAAAGCAATCTGTTGTCCCTGTTGTTTGCATTCCTCCCCCTCTTCAGATTCCACCCCAAATTCTATTCCCATTTTGGCAGAGCTGGTAGGCAGGATCTCTCAGGGGTGGAATACACATAGTTATATATTAGGCATTTTCTTTACTTTTCCTTAAATGATTGGTCATGTGCCTTCAATTAAAGTAAATTTGAGACAGAATGCCGTTTGTGGGTTTATAAACTTGTGTGTAGGGAGGTAAAAGAGGCAGTAGATGTGTTCCTTTATTTTCCCATAATCCTTCAGTGCCAAAATAGCAGGTGCTCACAACAGAGAGAACTGGTCTTCAGAGAATAAATCTGGAGACCTTCATTCTTTCTTCTTCTCCTGATCAAAAGATAGATCTTAGATATTCTGTTTCTTCAGTTCTGGACTTCAACATTTGGAAAGGAATCACAGTTTTGCAGTAATATGAAGCAGATGGCATTCCAACCATAATCCACTAGAAGATGAGATGAACCATTCAAATTCATTTTGATGGTAATCCCAAATAGCTGAAAATCCAATTCTCTCTAAAAGAAATTTCAATACATTGAAGCGAATTAGGGTCTCCTGAACTCCCTTATATGTTCTTTAGGTAGCTTTAAGGAAAGTAAACAAAGAAACTCTGCCAGTTAATGTTTTTTACTTTATGAGTTATCATTTAAACTACTGGCTGAAAGATAGCTCAAACTTTTTGTAGTAAAAAAAAAAATTAAGCTCTGGAAGCAAGTCAAAATAAGAATTGTCGCACTGAATGAGCAGAAAGGATCCATTTAGGGTTTCCATTTCATTCAACAATTCAACACAACAGCTGGTCAAAGGCTTCTATAATCTCTCTCCTTTCCACCCCGAGTCCCCAAACGTGGTTATTAAGGTGATGGGAATCCATTGTTAGGAGTCACCAGCATATGGTACCCATAGGTGCCCATTGGTTCTGAATGCAAATGGCTGTAACCCAGTATTATAATCTGTTTGCACTCATTTTTTCACCCTAAATAAATACATAAATGCTAAATGTCTTTCATTACCATTTCAAAATATTGTTCTTAATTACCCTGTAAAATCAGCATGTAATTGTGATGTATGGAAATGCAAATACGGTATTTCATTATTTCACTTCATACAATAGGAAACTCTATGCAGCTGATATTTTTCTTTCCTTTGCTTTGCTTTCCTTTTTATTGTATAATCTCTCCATGACGTGTATTCTACCAGGGAATGTGAATCTTGTCAAAGTTCAAAAGTGGTCGACAGATTAGCAATATTCATGAAAAATGTAAACACACAATGAGCAAGACTCTGTGGCTTGAATCATGTCAACTGGATTTCTATTTTCTTAGTGGAAACGTTTCACTCCTTATCCAAGGAGCTTCTTCAGTCTGAGTGAAGTTAGTAAGGGAATCCTTAAATATGTTTCTAGGCTGGCTGTGTGACCTTGCACCTGGGGCTAGGTCATGGTTATTTTTGAGATGTTTGTTTCTAAGTCCCTTTATCATCTAAAGGAGGATCGTTAAGATTACCCTGCTGCTGTTGAGCTTGTGAAATGGTCTTAATCTTCCTAGGCACAGAAGACAAAGCAGGAAGGAAGATAGGGGAAAGGTTATGCCTGAGGCCCCCACCTCTATTCAAGGAAGGATTTTCCAAGTTGGCATGAATGGATTCCTTGACCCCTCTCTCAAACCACCTATCTTCTCTGTCTAAAATGTGAACATTAATGTCCTCAAATGAGTGTCCTTTTTCCTTTAGATGAAGATAAACTGCTGACTCTGGTCCTGTGGTGTTACTTCTCCTGTGTTGGGCCATCCTCCTGTACAAAGGTTGTTTGGTTTCTCCAATGTAGAGTTCAGAGCACTCCTCACTGCACTGGATTGCATACACTACATTGCTTTCCTTGTGTTTTGGAGTTTGATCTTTGGGGTGTACAAGCCTCTGTCTCAGTGTGTTGGTGGGTTTGAAATATACAGGTATGTGGTGTTTGCCAAATATCCGTTTTATCTTTTCAGACACGCCAGCCATGTAAGGAATGACCAGGTTCTTCCGTTTACTCTGAGTCTCAGCCCTATCTGTTGCTGTTTTAGGTCTGGTAGACTTAGATTTGGTGAAGGCCCAATTTGGATATCCACAGGCCTGCAGAGCTGTTCTCAGATGCTGCTTTTCATTCTTTTTGGAATCCATGGAGGTGGGGATGGTTTCTGCTCTGTGTGACAATGTCCTGATGACTCCTAGTTTGTGCTGCAGTGGATGGTGGGAGTCAAACATCAGGTATTGATCTGTGTGTGTGGGTTTCCTGTAGATCCCTATTTCTAGCTTGCCACCGGTCCCAATGAGGACTTCACAGTCTAGGAATGCCAGTCTGTTGTCCTTGGTGTCTTCTCTGGTGAAGCTAATGTTGGCATCTATAGTGTTTATATGGTCCGTGAAGGCCTGTACTTCCTGGGCCTTGATTTTGACCCAGGTGTCATCCACATACCTAAACCAGTGGGTGGGCACCGTTCCCTGGAATGTGTTGAGTGCTTTCTTCTCCACTTCTTCCATGTATAAATTGGCCACAGTGGGTGACACAGGAGAACCCATGGCACAGCCGTGTTTTTGTCTGTAAAAGTCACCTCTGTATGTGAAATAAGTGGTGTTAAGACACAGGTCCAGAAGATGGCAGATCTGGTTTGGGTTGAGATGGCTTCTCCTTTCCAGGGTGCTGTCCTCTTCTAATCTCTTCCTGACAGCGGATAGAGCATGAGTGGTGGGGATGCTGGTGAAAAGGGAGGACACATCAAAGGAGACCATAGTTTCATCTGTACAGATGAAACTTTACAGATGAAACTATGGTCTCCTTTGATGTGTCCTCCCTTTTCACCAGCATCCCCACCACTCATGCTCTATCCACTGTCAGGAAGAGATTAGAAGAGGACAGCACCCTGGAAAGGAGAAGCCATCTCAACCCAAACCAGATCTGCCATCTTCTGGACCTGTGTCTTAACACCACTTATTTCACATACAGAGGTGACTTTTACAGACAAAAACACGGCTGTGCCATGGGTTCTCCTGTGTCACCCACTGTGGCCAATTTATACATGGAAGAAGTGGAGAAGAAAGCACTCAACACATTCCAGGGAACGGTGCCCACCCACTGGTTTAGGTATGTGGATGACACCTGGGTCAAAATCAAGGCCCAGGAAGTACAGGCCTTCACGGACCATATAAACACTATAGATGCCAACATTAGCTTCACCAGAGAAGACACCAAGGACAACAGACTGGCATTCCTAGACTGTGAAGTCCTCATTGGGACCGGTGGCAAGCTAGAAATAGGGATCTACAGGAAACCCACACACACAGATCAATACCTGATGTTTGACTCCCACCATCCACTGCAGCACAAACTAGGAGTCATCAGGACATTGTCACACAGAGCAGAAACCATCCCCACCTCCATGGATTCCAAAAAGAATGAAAAGCAGCATCTGAGAACAGCTCTGCAGGCCTTTGGATATCCAAATTGGGCCTTCACCAAATCTAAGTCTACCAGACCTAAAACAGCAACAGATAGGGCTGAGACTCAGAGTAAACGGAAGAACCTGGTCATTCCTTACATGGCTGGCGTGTCTGAAAATATAAAACGGATATTTGGCAAACACCACATACCTGTATATTTCAAACCCACCAACACACTGAGACAGAGGCTTGTACACCCCAAAGATCAAACTCCAAAACACAAGGAAAGCAATGTAGTGTATGCAATCCAGTGCAGTGAGGAGTGCTCTGAACTCTACATTGGAGAAACCAAACAACCTTTGTACAGGAGGATGGCCCAACACAGGAGAAGTAACACCACAGGACCAGAGTCAGCAGTTTATCTTCATCTAAAGGAAAAAGGACACTCATTTGAGGACATTAATGTTCACATTTTAGACAGAGAAGATAGGTGGTTTGAGAGAGGGGTCAAGGAATCCATTCATGCCAACTTGGAAAATCCTTCCTTGAATAGAGGTGGGGGCCTCAGGCATAACCTTTCCCCTATCTTCCTTCCTGCTTTGTCTTCTGTGCCTAGGAAGATTAAGACCATTTCACAAGCTCAACAGCAGCAGGGTAATCTTAACGATCCTCCTTTAGATGATAAAGGGACTTAGAAACAAACATCTCAAAAATAACCATGACCTAGCCCCAGGTGCAAGGTCACACAGCCAGCCTAGAAACATATTTAAGGATTCCCTTACTAACTTCACTCAGACTGAAGAAGCTCCTTGGATAAGGAGTGAAACGTTTCCACTAAGAAAATAGAAATCCAGTTGACATGATTCAAGCCACAGACTGTTCCACCTGGATGACTGAGAACCTTCATAGACACAATGAGCAAGAGCTTAATTTCTCTTTAGACTGTTTCATTGTTCAGAAACTGCATCATGTTACAGAGTAGAAACAGAAGGAAACCTTGTTTAAAGGGTCCTTTTTTGGCTCCCCCATCCCACCCCACCCCACCCCACCCCAAGCATACTGCCCATAATTATCATTAAAAGCTTATATAATTACACATTACAAATCTAGCAGGAATAAGTCAATGCACTGCAACTTTCTTTCTTACCTGTGATTATTCTTGAAATAAATTTGACTCAATAATTCTCTTACAAATTACAATACTTAAGAACACTTTAGGCCTGGCATTTTAGACCATTTCAACATTTTGCAAAACTGCCAAGGATAAAGGGAAAGAATTTAAACATAACATTTTGTGAGAAGCTTGCCCCAAAATCTCAGCTCCAAGCTTTCTCTATTAATCCTTTAGTTTCAAGGTGAGATGAGCCCTTTGCTAGGTGTTCCTGAAAATATGGGGAGTCAACCCTGGAGCAGGAATTTTGAATTCTCAAATGTGTGGCTAGTGAATACATCAGGACTAGGAACTTGTCAGCATCGCCTGAGCTCTGCGAGTGTAGCTTTCTCCCGAATGAAGCGTAGAGTGTTTGAGGATCGGGACATTCGCAGGGAGACCAAAATGCTTGTTTACAAAGCCATTGTACTACCAACCCTTCTGTATGCCTGTGAAACATGGACCCTCTACAAACGCCACCTCCAACGTCTTGAAAGATTCCATCAACGTTGCCTCCAAAAAATTCTGCAAATTACTTGGGAAGATAGGCGGGCTAATGTTAGCGTATTAGAAGAAGCGAATACCACCAGCATTGAAACAATGATCATCCAACATCAACTTCGCTGGACCGGTCATGTTGTTCGAATGCCTGACCATCGTCTTCCAAAGCAGCTACTTTACTCCCAACTTAAGAATGGAAAACGGAATATTGGTGGACAGCAAAAGAGATTCAAAGATACTCTCAAAGCTAATTTAAAAAAATTTAATATCAGCATTGAGAACTGGGAAGCCCTAACTCATGAGCGTTTCAATTGGAGGTCATCCTTTATTAATGGCGCTATGGACTTTGAAGAAGCACGAGTACAGGGCGAAAAGGAGAAAAGAGCTAAAAGGAAGGCACGTCAGGCAAACCCTCATCATGACCGTCTCCCACCCGGAAACCTATGCCCTCATTGCGGGAGGTTGTGCAGATCCAGAATTGGCCTTTATAGCCACTTACAGATTCACCGTTAAAATTTTACCTTTGGAAGACAATCTTACTCGGCTACGAGTGATCGCCAATGATGATGACTAGGAACTTGACTTTTGTACTCTCCACACAGTGGATTGATTGACTGATTGATTGATTGACTGATTGATTGACTGACTGATTGATTGACTGATTGCTACAACTTATTCCATTTCCAGAGATTCCCAGTGACTAGAGAATTAGATCAGAAAATTAAAAAAAACAATGAATACAATTATAACCAACCAGTCTGACGCACTACCATTTGAGGTAGCATGATTTTACTTGTCCGCAAATGCCTTTCTGAAGAGCCATATTTTTACAGCTCCCCAAAAAATGTAGTAAGGAAGAGGTGGTCCAGAGATATCCAGTCTCTGAGCCATTTGTTGTTGTTCAGTCGTTTAGTTGTGTCCGACTCTTCGTGACCTCATGGACCATAGCATGCCAGGCCTTCCTGTCCTCCACTGTCTCCCGGAGTTTACTCAAATTCATGTTCATTACATCGGTGATACTATCTAACTATCTCATCCTCTGCCGTCACCTTCTCCTTTTGCCTTCAGTCTGAGCCATGTAGGGCTTTAAATTGACAATCAGCACCTTAAATGGTATCCAGAAACTATCTGGCAGCCAGAACAGGTCCCATAATAGTGGTATTAAATGGCAAAACTCAGTGTATCTAAGACTACCTGGGCCACTGCACGCTGCCCCACTTGAAGCTTCTGGATGGTCTTCAGGAGCAGCCCTATAGAGAGTACATTGCAGTAATCCACCTGTGTCTGTAGCTTGAATCATGTCAACTGGATTTCTATTTTCTCAGTGGAAATGTTTCGCTCCTTATCCAAGGAGCTTCTTCAGTCTGAGCAAAGTTGGTAAGGGAATCCTAAATATGTTTCTAAGTAGCTGTGTGACCTTACCCCTGGGGCTAGGTCATGGTTATATTGAGATGTTATTTTAAGTCCTTTTATCATCTAAAGGAGGATCGTTAAGATCACCATGCTGCTGTTGAGCTTGTGAAATTGTCTTAATCTTCCTAGGCACAGAAGACAAAGCAGGGAGGAAGATGGGGGAGAAGACAGGCCTTCACGGACCATATAAACACTATAGATGCCAACATTAGCTTCACCAGAGAAGACACCAAGGACAACAGACTGGCATTCCTAGACTGTGAAGTCCTCATTGGGACCGGTGGCAAGCTAGAAATAGGGATCTACAGGAAACCCACACACACAGATCAATATCTGATGTTTGACTCCCACCATCCACTGCAGCACAAACTAGGAGTCATCAGGACATTGTCACACAGAGCAGAAACCATCCCCACCTCCATGGATTCCAAAAAGAATGAAAATCAGCACCTGAGAACAGCCCTGAAGGCCTGTGGATATCCAAATTGGGCCTTCACCAAATCTAAATCTACCAGACCTAAAACAGCGACAGATAGGGCTGAGACTCAGAGTAAACGAAAGAACCTGGTCATTCCCTACATGGCTGGCGTGTCTGAAAAGATAAAACGGATATTTGGCAAACACCACATACCTGTATATTTCAGACCCACCAACACACTGAGACAGAGGCTTGTACACCCCAAAGATCAAACTCCAAAACACAAGAAAAGCAATGTAGTTTATGCAATCCAGTGCAGTGAGGAGTGCTCTGAACTCTACATTGGAGAAACCAAACAACTTTTGTACAGGAGGATGGCCCAACACAGGAGAAGTAACACCACAGGACCAGAGTCAGCAGTTTATCTTCACCTAAAGGAAAAAGGACACTCATTTGAGGACATTAATGTTCACATTTTAGACAGAGAAGATAGGTGGTTTGAGAGAGGGGTCAAGGAATCCATTTATCCCAACTTGGAAAATCCTTCCTTGAATAGAGGTGGGGGCCTCAGGCACAATCTTTCCCCCATCTTCCTCCCTTCTTTGTCTTCTGTGCCTAGGAAGATTAAGACTATTTCACAAGCTCAACAGCAGCATGGTGATCTTAACGATCCTCCTTTAGATAATAAAAGGACTTAAAATAACATCTCAATATAACCATGACCTAGCCCCAGGTGTAAGGTCACACAGCTACCTAGAAACATATTTAGGATTCCCTTACTAACTTTGCTCAGACTGAAGAAGCTCCTTGGATAAGGAGCGAAACGTTTCCACTGAGAAAATAGAAATCCAGTTAACATGATTCAAGCTACAGATCATGCCCTTAACTTTTTCACTGCCACACTTGACTTCAGTCATTTTTTTTGTAATTGTCCTTAACCATGTTCAACTTTAATCTGCATTGTTAAAAATGTTTTCTTTGGCATGGTGAGTGACTAAAGTTTAAAAGTGTGGTTTGAAGGTCACATTTGTTTGCATCTCATGACATGAGAGTTTCACTTGAGGAGCACCAGCTCTCTGTTTCGGTCTCAGTCTCAGTCTCTATCTCTCTATTGCTATACAGAATTTAACAATATAAAAATTATATAGAATAACGAGAACCTTAGGTATCAAATACCTTCTTCTTGTGTGTTAGCTGCAAAGAAAAAAAGTATTTTTTCTGTTGTTCTGGAAGTTGTGAACAGGTTGAATTAACAACTGCTTACACAGTCCTTTTGGGAAATCCCAAGTTTGGTGTCAAGTATAATGCCAATTTGTTATCTGAGCTTTATCTTGTTACACTGAAATTTGGGTATCACCATCATCACCATCACCATCACCATCACCACCATCACCATCACCACCATCACCATCACCATCACCATCACCATCACCATCACCATCACCATCTCCTCATAGAGAAGTCAGTGTCTTCTCCCTGACATCTAATGTCGGTTGTAGAAGGACTTATTTCTATAGAAGGGTCCCCTTGTGCAGTTTGACATAGATTTACCCCTTTACTGAGAGAGGCTGAACTGAACATTTCCAAACATGCAACATTGACAAAATGTGGTTTTCTAAGAACTCATCTTTAAAAGTCATGAGTGATGGCTTATGATTCTCTGCTTGGTTGGCCACCCTATGTCTGGTCAATAACATTTGCAAAAGTCATGCTGAGTGCATTTTTTTGATGAACTGCTATTCTTTATGTGATTCATATCTTAAAAGGAAAAAAGAGAGAGAAAGAAATAGGTCTGCTGTTTTTGTTTTTTTTAACAAGCTGAACAGTTTACTGATTTATTTCCTAATTTGCTTCTTCATTTCTTAACACTGTCTCTTGGTGTTCCTTTCTTGATCAATACTGCAGACAGTGTCAACAGGATGAACAGGTTTGTGTATGTGTGCTTGCCCATGCACGTGGTACTTCCTGATTTTTGAAACAAATGAATTTATTATAAAATCCATCATTTCTTGAAGAAACAATACACGCAAGCATATGCTACAGAATTCTGCGAAATATAACAATGAATACTGTGATAGGGAAGTGTAGGCATGCTCAATAGGATCAGTATAAAAATATTCTTTAGGAAGCCCTACTATAAATCTTTATACGACCATCTCTGCTTTTTATACCAGGGCCATAATATGGCTAGATATTATCACCTCTGCAGTTTCCTTTGGATGGCACCACCTTGGAGATATATGGTAACCTTGTTTAAAATATGACAATGTAGGTTTTAAGGCAATTTTATGCCAATAAACCTCAGTTGCTTGTAAGACATAGAAAAGGACTGCATTCCTCATGCTTTTCTTCTAAGCATTTGGTGGTTGGCTCCCCTGGGAACAAAATGCTAAACTTGTTGGATTTTTAGCAAACAATGATCACAAGGATAAGCGAAAACTATGTGCTGCAAATCTCCTGCATGTCCATGGCTTTGTTCTTGGCATGGGAAGTTGCTCCCCGTTAATTGCTCTATTGCACTTCTTCCTTGAAATCTCAGTCAGAGGTTTTCCAGCCCAGGAAGGCCACAAAACACTACTAGACAAATGCATCAAAAAGATGTCTCCCTGTATTCACCTCATTAGGCACAGGGCTCTGCAAGTTCTCAAAAGGAAGTGAAGGAAGAGAAGAAGGTAAAATTGAGGTTTGAATGAATGCAGCAGGAAAGAACTTTGACAAGAATGCAATTCTTCCATTAAGTGCTTTTTTTTTTACAGTCAGGAAGCACAATTGCTTGTATTGACACTACAAATAACCATAAGAAATCTTTGAGCAGCAGAAAGATCATATTCAGGTGCTATGCTTGAGAAGATACAGCTACAAGGACAAATCAGTACATCACAAAGTAGAACATACTGATTTTTCTACACCTTGTGTTAACTGAATTAAAGCGAAACTTTATACACTGCAGCAGGACTTCGTGCCGTATTATATTTATTTATTTATTTATTTATTAGTTCAATTTATTCCCCACCCATCTCCCATACAAGGGACTCTGGGCGGGTTACAACAGTTATATGACTTATTTATGACCTGTTTCATAAACGTATCTTTCAGGTACAGATTTTATTTATTTATTTATTTATTTATTTATTTATTTATTTATTTATTTATCCAACTTATATCACCGCCCATCTCCCCCCCATAGAGGGGACTCTGGGCGGTTGCTATACCTAATCATTGAATCCAACAAGGCCCACCTTCAGGTGAATGTGGTGGCCAGATTGTGAAATCCTATTCTCTCCTGTTTGTGAGGAAGCTCACACCACTTTTGTGTAACATCTAAAAGGTTAGTTGAACTTTGCTCCCAGAAAAATCATTTTGTTTTGACTTAGGCCCTATTGATTAAGAGAACTACATGTATATCAATCCTACATGTGGTTTGAATAAATGGTCCCATGTGGTTTAAAGGTATGGAGAGCCTTTACATGTGATTTTAACAATTGTAAGTGATTGAACATCTCCTCACCTCCACCTGTTAGCAACTGTTAGCAGGTGCCAGCCTTCCCAGGTAGACCAGACAGGAAACAAGACCAGATGAGCAAATTCTACTTTATTGTAAGGCTAAAAAGGTAAAGGTTCCCCCCGCACATTTGTGCAGTCGTGTCCAACTCTAGGGGCCAGTGCTCATCTCCGTTTGTTAGCTGAAGAGCCAGCGTTGTCCGAAGACGCTGCTGCGGTCATGTGGCCGGCATGACGCATGTGGAACGCTGTTACCTACCCACTGAAGTGGTACCTATTAATCTACTTGCATTTGCATGCTTTCGAATTCTACATTAGGAGAAACTTTCAAGTCTGAAAGTACAAATCTTTCGCCATCTATTTTCCAGCCTGATAACTTAGGGAGGCTCCTTTCTGAGTTTCTTTCTCTTCCCATTATGTAGCTGTGAGCTATGCCCTCTTTTATCTGATCATTCTCTAGGCAGCATATCTTCCCCCCATCTCCCAAAGTCATTCCCGCATATCATAACATCAAGCTTCAAAGTCAGCATGAGCACCAGTGTGCCTTCCTCTGGCATGCCAGGGACCTCCCTTGGTACTCAGTGGGTTCTCAGTCTTTTTTTTTTTTTTTTTGGAAGTCTGTTCTAATTTAATAAATAAGTAAATAGGAAGTGGGGGTGTGTGCACGCGCTTGTTTGCATGTTTTAAAGCACAGTTTTAATTCACGAACATGTTCCCCATAGATATTTTTTAGAAGAAAACAAAGCTGACAATGTGTCCACATACATATCTAGGGGGGAAGAAAGGGCAAAGATAATATAAGAGTGTAGCAAGAAGAATCATAGTACATTGGAAGTAGGGAGCAAGGAGAAACTTCAGCAGTCTGTCTTGTCTTACATGATGCTTTTGTGAGTATACGCACAATAGGCACTCAACATTGCAAATGGATTTGCTAGTTAAAAAACGTTGCCTCATTCTACAATCTGTTTTCCCTACTGCTATTTGCCTGGTGGCAATTGAGGAGGCCAAATGCAGAAAGGGACAAGACTCTTGCACATCTAAAGACGAGTGTCTTTTACATAAAACATGCTGAATCTTTTTCTTCATTCCAACAATCCAAGGTGGAGCACCCTTGTCATCTTTTGCCTCTGGCTGTCCTGTGTTAGTAATAGCGATAAATCATTTTGAAGTAATTAGCACAGCTGGGCTAATGCACTGAAAAGTCCCCAAGAAACTGGTTAGAAAATTTGAGGTTTGTCACCTCTAACAGATAGAGTGTAGTCTGTTGTTTGTAGCCAGATGGTTCTTGGTTCAATGGCTGAAATCCAGCCCAAGGGGCAGGGTAAGAAGAAGAGAGATAAGAAAAGTTGGGTAAGAAGAAGAGAGATAAGAAAACTTGGGCCTGGTACATGGATCTGGATTTAAGAAAAAGATTCATAAGATGTTCAGTTGCAACAACTTTGAAGTAAAATACAAATAAACCAAGGAAGGAAGGAAGGAAGGAAGGAAGGAAGGAAGGAAGGAAGGAAGGAAGGAAGGAAGGAAGGAAGGAAGGAAGGAAGGAAGGAAGGAAGGAAGGAAGGATAAATCTACATCAAACAAAAGCTCAGGTATCAAACAAAGCATTGGAATGTTTGTATCTTTTTGCTGCTATCAAGAGGTTACCTGGATTTGTGCAGTCTAGATCTCTCAACCTCCTTCTTCTTCTCCTTCTGCTATTTTTGTGGGGTCTTCTTTTCAGATCCTGAAACACCACTTTGCCCGATCATCTGCATCCTCATGGTGTAGCCCATCAATTTGCATGTCCTTATTGATGGTGTCCTGCCATCTCTGTTTTGGTCACCCATGTGGCCATCAGCCATTGATTTTAAGATGGTAAGCTATTTTGGTGACAGTGGAGGGTGCTGCTCTAAGGACATGTCCATACCAACGAAGCCAGCTTTCTCTCATCTTCTCTGTAATTAATGACGTGCCTAGTTGTTGTTGAGTGGCATCATTTGTGACGTGGTCGAGTAGGGAGATACCCAATATCCAACGGAGCATACGCATTTCCATAACATGGAGACAGCTCTCTACACCCTTTGTTGCTGCCCAACACTCGGTGCCATACAATGCCACAGGGTGGACAATCGTCTTATAGATCTTAGATTTGAGACAGATTGGCATTTGGCATCTCTCAACCTCCTTCAATTGGCCATATATTTATACCTTCTGCCTTCTTTGAAAAAGAATCTTGAAATAAAAATTAAATAAAAATAAACAACAATGAGAGATATTTTTGCCATCCTCCAAAAACAGAAAGATTTCAAGTGGGCATGGATGTTAATATAATCTCTGAATTCTTCCACATTTACTACGTGTAAGAGCTTTTCAGCCACACACATTTAATATGGCCATATTTTAGATGTAGATAAAATTTCAGTGTTTGGCCAAAACTTTCCACTAACATATCACTGAACAGCTTTATTAATGTCAAAGCAATTTCACTCTTTTTTATAGAGCAACTGAGCATATGGCTTATGATCAAATTAGAGAGAAAACCCACTAATTGATTAGAAAACGTCCTTGGAAGCATCTTTAAATGCTTTTCCTTGGTGGGATATATAAGGTAAAATCTCACTGTGACAATCCACTCCTTTGACATTAATTTAGAAACTCTTAGCACAAGCCATGGTAGGATATGAAAAAGTTATTTTATTAATACAAGTGAATAGAATCGATGCAAAGAACAGATTGAGCAAAAGCGCATGCAATCACAACTTTAAACATGTCAGTTCCCACTTACTTCTCACCAAACCCTCCCCTACCGACTCAGTTCCCATAGCTCTAAACTGTTAGTCCTTTGATGCTCCCAGCTGAACAGCCTTGGAGACTGGTTCCTGTCTCTCTACCCCCACATTCCACCGCCCTGCATTCCTTGCCTATCTCTAATGCCCTGCAAGCATGCTAACTTATTTATTTATTCATTCATTCATTCATTCATTCATTCATTCATTCATTCATTCATTCATTCAATTTATTCCCCGCCCATCTCCCATACAAGGGACTCTGGGCGGGTTACAACAATCAAAGTTAAAAACAATACAATAAAAGTCTAAAAAATACAATATAAATAGATAAAATACAAGATGGGGGACGTAGGGAACGTAGCATAGATAGTGTTGCTACGGGGCTAGCCAACCCCAGGAGGCACTCCCGCCTCTTTTTTCCCAGGCCAGGTGGCAGAGCCAGGTCTTAAGGGCCTTCTGAAATGTCAGGAGGGAGGGGGCCAGTCTCACCTCCGGGGGCAAGATATTCCATAGGGCGGGCACTATCGCAGAGAAGGCACGCCTCCTGGACCCCGCTAGATGGAATTCTGTTGTTGAGGGGGTCCGAAGCATGCCCTCTCTGCATGCACGGGTGGGGCGGGCTGACGTTATCGGGACGAGACGGTCCCTCAGGTACCCATAATTAAAATAATTACTGCCCACCTACCTACTAACTACAAACCCCATCTACCTAATAACTACAAACCCCATCTATCTATCTATCTATCCTTGGCAGGATGCCATTGCCATCCTGACACTCACTTGAATCAAGTTTGATTACTGAGAATGTCATGAACATATCTGTGTAGAATGTATTGTCGAAGGCTTTCACGGCCGGAGTTCGATGGCTGTTGTGGGTCTTCCGGGCTGTGTGGCCGTGTTCTGGAAGTTGTGGTTCCTAACGTTTCACCAGCATCTGTGGCCGGCATCTTCAGAGGGCAGGAGCACAGACAGAAGCGATCTCTCTGTGTCCAGCTGAACACAGAGACAAAGAGACACAGAGAGATCGCTTCTGTCTGTGCTCCTGCCCTCTGATGATGTCGGCCACAGATGCTGGCGAAACGTTAGAAACCACAACTTCCAGAACACGGCCACACAGCCCGGAAGACCCACAACAGCCATATCTGTGTAGTTTTCTTAACAATATTATAGAAGCAGTTTGTCACTGCCTTCATCTGTTTGTTGTTGTTGTTGTTTCTACTACTACTATTTTCCATTCAAGCCTATTCTTGGGACTTCCTAGTGGTCTCCCGTTTAAGCACTAACAATAGCTCTTCCTCCCTCACTCCCTCTTTCTCTCCTTCCTTCGTTTCTTGAGTTGTCCAGTATGTAATGTTAGTTGTGAGAAAATGTTCAGTTGAAACTGAGTATTTTTCTTGTAAGATGCATATATATTTCACACACATACACCGCATAAACCTCCAATTTGAATGGTAAACTTCTAGTGGATGAATCATTCATAGACCTGAGGTCCATGCATCTTTTCTTCCATACCAAAAGAATCTTTTTTTTTCCTGGCATGCAGTAGAAACAAAAGTGTTCGCAGCTTGAGATGGGAAGTGGATTTCCACAGTGGCAGGCAGACGTCCCTGTGTCGGCCTGGCAGACACTCGAGGGGTGCATTTGTAATGCAGTAATATATGATTAAGTCCATACCTAGCTCTCTTGAAAGGGACTGGTACATAGATTGAAGCTGATTCCCTGGGATAATTTGCTGGCATTAAGAGGGTAAATGTTTTGATGCTGAATATCTGCTTTCATGCATTAATGGGCTGTGTGAGTTTGCTTTCACATGACAAACCTTCAGATCTCTGGGAAAGCCATTATGGGGTGTTGCACTAATGATCCATGGCTAATGAAAGTGTCTCATTCAGTTCCATTTACATTGTGATGGATCCTTCACAGTGGTGCCACTGAGCATGATAAATTTGTTTTCCTTTTTTGGAAATGAAAAGTGGGCATTAATTATGTCTAAACTGCCATGGATTTCCTAAGGAACAATATACATTATTAATCTGCTGTTGTTTGTTTTTAAGAAAGAAAAATCATTGTGAAGTTTCAAATGCAGTCATCTAACAAAGCAAATGTATACAGTATGTGTGTCTGTGTGTGTATACATACAGTTCCCTGAAAATGTACAGTATTGTATTATTTTCTTCTAATTGTAGACAATGTTCTAAACTTTATCTCACAGGCAACATGGTTTATTGGGCAGTTAAAATCTGACGGATGCATTGATTAACCATTACTTCAGTTTGTGTGTTATTATTATAACATCTTTTCTCAGAATAACACTATATATTGATCATCTATAGTGAGATAAATTTCTCAGACCTCATTGAAAGTCTCCCTCCCTCTCTCTTTCTCTTTTGCATTTTGGCAAAAACAAAATAGGAAATACTACTTTTTTGGTGATGCTGGAGTCCTTTCAATATAAAACAGAATCCAATCTGCGGTTTTGTTTTGTTTTTATACAGGCAAATATCTATGTTTTGTATTTTTGTAAGGTTGCAGTATCATAAGCTATCCCATTCATATTTACCTGAATTCAAAAGGGATTAGATATATAGAGTTGCCTTATAGACTGTCTTTGTAATTTCTAAGATCCTGATATTAGATAAATCAGTAGCATTGCATATGTTTCATAGTAAAGGTAAAGGTCCCCCCCCCCCGCACATTTGTGCAGTCGTGTCCGACTCTAGGGGCCGGTGCTCATTTCCGTTTGTTAGCCGAAGAGCCAGCATTGTCCGAAGACACTTCCACAGTCATGTGGCCGCATGACGCGCACGGAACGCTGTTACCTTCCCACCGGAGTGGTACCTATTTATCTACTTGCATTTGCATGCTTTCAAATTACTAGGTTGGCAAGAGCTGGGGCGAGTGCGGGAGCTCACTCTGCACGCAGGGCTAGGGATTCGAACCTCCGAACTTGCGACCTTCCGATCTACAAGCCTGGCGTCTTACCCGCTGAGCCACCATGCCCTTTTTATATGTTTCATAGGTCCCTGCTTATGTCTCTGAAGTTAGCAATTTCTATTTGTACATAGAAAAGGCAAGGCTACATTTCCGAAAGTCGTTGTGATGACTCACTCCTTTGATATTAATTTAGAAACTTTTAGCACAAGCCATGATAGGATATGAAAAAGTTATTTTATTAATACAAGTGAATAGAATTGATGCAAAGAGCAAACTAAGAATTTTCCCATGCAATCATATTTTAAAACCTGCCAGACTCTCAATCACCCCTCATCCACCCCTCCCCTCCTGACTCACTTCCCATAACTTTACACTGCCAGCCTTTGATGTTTCCAGATGGATGGCCTTGAAGCCTGATTCCTCTATCCCCTCCCTAACACCTAACTTCCTATCTCTAACCTTCGCTCTACTGTCTGGCAAGCAGTCTATCTAATTACTACAGGCTTCTCACTAACTAGTTACTATAAACCCCATCTAGACCTTGCTGCTGGGAAGATACCAAACATTGTTAACCATATTGCTTGGGATATAACTCCAGTAATCCCAGAACATAGCAGATGTCATCACAACCTACTGTTAGCTTAGCAGGAGAAAATGGTTTGTTTAAGTAGGCTATTATATTTATAGATAGATATAGATAATATAAATATGAGAGAGAGAGATCTTATTCACACACATAGAGAGAGGGATTTTATTATTTAGCCTATAACAGTTTTGTACTGCTGTAATGTCATTGCTATAAGAAGTCTTAAAGATGTATTTGAGATCTATATTGCTTCCTTCTGTATTTTGAGAATGGAAGAGGAAATAGTAAGGAAAAAGAGGATAAATTATTTTGGGCAGCTAGAATAGAATAGAACTATTCTATTCTACCTCTCTACCAGTGGGATCATTGGTTGGTGTGAAAGATTGGGGAATGTAGAAGAAGGCTTACTAGCAGGTAATTAGTAAAGCTGAAAGAAAACCCAGCATTATTAAAATGTGTTAGTTTTATGCCTAAATTCTACAATAGGGCAACTTCAGAAATTAGCCATCCAACATCAGGTTATATGCCCTTACAAATGAAATTGCCATGAGCTATATTAATGTTGCCCTTTAAACATCTGGGTTTGTTCCAGCTACAGTGTTTCCTCATTCATTCATTCATTCATTCATTCATTCATTCATTCATTCATTCATTCATTCATTCATTCATTCATACTTATATCTATACCCCACCTATCCCCTTCCTAACGGAGGACTCTAGGCGGCTTACATACATCGTATACATTTCATTTTTATACATTTCATACATTAAACCGCACGCTAAGTAAGTATTATCTTGCTTCTTATATGCTAAAACATGGAGCTCATGTTCTAGCAGTATCAGAACACAAAGGACCAAGGAAGCACTGCAACAAAATAGCTGATTTTGGAATCTCCTCTGTTTTTGGGCATTTAGGGTTGGAAAGCAAGAAAACAGCAGTGAATCTGTGCAATGATGTCATAATGTAAGCGCCACCAATGCATGCTTGCCTCCTTACATCATACATGTATGTAATGGCAGCATTTGTATGATGAACGCACAACCTTGCCTTCATTTATCCCTTCCTCACATGCACTGCAGATGCCCATGTATGGAAGGAGTTTGCCCCTGCTGTCTTCCCAGATGTTTCCTTGACTGTCCAACCTAGCCACCACACAAATGCCAACCTGGACTGACCCTGCTTAGCTTCTGAGATCAATTAAGGACAGTTGAGGTCTGTCACCTTTACACAAATCTCAATTAAAATATTTTTAGTTTCCCCGTAAGTTTAAGCTGATGGGTACAGTGGCTGCTGATGTCACAAAGGCATATTTTCAGTCTCCTAAAGCCTGAGATGAACTTCACTTGAACTTGTGAAGACTTGAACTCATTTCTGCAATGAAGCAGTACCCCATTCCTGTTCTTTCTGAGAATGAGTCCAGTTCTAAACCATCCAAGGCCATAATAAAGTGGGGAAGGTAATGATACTATGCCTTTGCACTACAGTAATTCAGAAAAATGGACCTGCCTCACCCAACATAATAGAGGCACTCTAATAAGACACTGGTTCCTATACAGGAACCAGTGGGAGGGAAAAAATGGAAATGAGGCTAGTTCGACTCCACAATATCCACATTAAAAGAAGTGGGATGCATTTGGATCTGCCTGAAAAGAAATAGGTTGATAATGCACCCCCTTATCCCACTCTGAGTATTGTGCATATGTATCTAGCAGCTCTGCTTTACACCATTTCATCACAACTGGCATGAAAGAATATGGAGCAGAAGGTTTATTTCTGAGCTTCAAAGCTTCTATTGTTCCGTCCTTTTACAAGCACATTTTTCTATTTGCCCAATGTACAGAGGACAGCAAATGTCTCCACCTGAAAAATAAAATAACCGTAAAGCTATTCAGAGTTCTTATACTGCAATTGTAAAGTGTCTGGGAGGTTTGCCAAGTAAAAGAAAAAAAAGGGTAAAACATCATTTTCTCATCTCTAATAACAATGACCCGAAATCACGCTGAAGAGTGTAAGGTCAATTTCCTTCTTAAATTGAAAAAGAAAATAAGAGAACAGATGTGAGGCATTGTTTGGTACTTACATTGCATCTAAGTGAAAGGATGTCATCTTTGCGTGACACTCAGTGTTAAACACACATACGCACCCAAAACAAACTGATCAGAAGGTGGAGTCCTTGGTGCTCTCTGAGCTTTGTTGTTTTCTTGCAGACGTTTCATTGCCAGGCTAGGCAACATCTTCAATGCGAAAAGGGAGTGGGACTTGCTCTCTGTTTATATACCCTGGCTTGTCCTGCTTGTGTTGGTGGAGGTGTTGTTCTCCCCTTAGGAGTTCCTTGATTGGGCTGTTGTTTGTTGCTTTGTTGATTGACTGAGTTAATAGTTTCTTGATTAAGGTATATTGTGCTGTTCGATTGTTCCTCTGGTGCTGATCCTGGTGTTAATCTTTCCATATCTGGGTGTTGATTGCTGGCAAGGAGGTGTTCTGGTCTTCTGGCTTTTCTATTGTCTCTTATGAATGGTGTGTAAGTGTTGTTTACCTCTATGTGTCTGTTGGTGGCTGCTTTTTCTGAGTGCCAAGCTTCCAGGAATTCTCTAACATTTTTGGATTTGGCTTGGTTTAAGATGCTCACAGTTTCCCAGTTGAAAGTATCGTTGAGTCTGTCCATGTGTTGTGAGATTAAGGAATTTTCATCATGTCTTCTGACTGCTAGTTGGTGTTTGTGGATGCCCTCTGCTACTCTTATGCCCGTCTGTCCTACATAGTGGCTGCTACAGTCCTTACACTGTATGTTGTAGATAACTCCTCTTTTTTCTTCTTGAGCTACTGGGTCTTTTGGGTTACCTAAGATGTTCTTAAGGGTTTTGGTTGGTTTATGTGCTATGGTGATGTCATGTGGTTGTAACAGTCTATTGGTAGTTTCTGAGATGTTTCTGATATATGGCAGTGTTATCCTTTTCATAGCTTCTGTTGGTTGTGTTGTCATGGGTTGGGTAGTCAGGCACTTTTTGAAAAAGTTGTGTGGGTATCCATTTTGCTGGAAGATGCTATATAAGTGGTCTGTTTCCTTTTTCTGGTGTTCTGGGTTGTTGCAGTGCATTAGTGCACATCTGAATAATGTAATCCCAAAGCTTCTCTTGTGGGAGGTTGGGTTGTTGCTTTGGTAATAGAGCACTTGGTTAGTGTTGGTAGATTTCCAGTAGACTTGTGTTTCTAGAATGCCATCATTTCCTCTACTGATGAGGATGTCCAAGAAGGGTAGTGTGGTTTTTTTTCCCCTCCCTTGTGAATTTCATTCCATTGAAGATGTTGTTGATGGTTTCATTTGTTTCCTCCAGTTGTTCCTTTTTTATTATGACAATGGTGTCATCTACATACCGGATCCATACTTTGGGTTGTATATGTAGGAGTGCTATGATTTCTAGACACTGCATTACTATCTCTGCTATGAATCCTGAAAGTGGTGATCCCATGGGTGTTCCTTTGATTTGTTGGTATATTTGTCCATCGCACTGAAAGTAGGTAGTGAGGTATAGTCAATGAGGTCCATGATTCTGGATATTTCTATCTTAGTGTATTTGACTAGGTCAGGTGTGTTTCGTAGAACTGCTGCCATGGATTCTTCCGCTAGTGCTGCGTCTATGGATGTAAAGAGTGCAATGACATTGAATGACACCATAATTTCATCTTCTATTTTTAAATCTTTGATTTTCTGGAGGCACTGTAGTGGGGAGTTGATAGAATATTCTCTCTCCTCTGTAAGATGCCTTAGTTTTTTGTGAGCTCTTTAGCTATGTTGTAAGTGGGATTCCCTGGTAATGGTACAATTGGCCGAAGCAGTATGCCAGTTTTGTGTATTTTTGGGTGTCCATAGAAGTGTGGGAGGATGGGTCCACTGCTTTTCATCCACCTCTGTTCTTCTTTTGTGATTTGACCTTTCTTGGTTAGGTCGTTGAAGATTCTTTTTACCTTGTTGTACAGTTTCTGTATGGGATTGGTGTTTACTAGGGTGTAGGTTTCTTTGTCCTCAAGTAATTCTTTAGCCTTTTGTATATATTGTGATCTGTCCATAATGATGGTGGTGCGGCCTTTGTCTGCTGGGAGGATAATGATAGTTTGGTCCATCTTTAGGTTTTTGAGTGCTGCTCTGTCATCTGCTTTCAGTTGGTTCTGTTTCCATGTCCTTCTGGTTTGTGGTATGATTATCTGTCTTAGGTTCTCTTGGGTTTCTGTGGTAAGTCCTGTAGTTTTCAATTCAGCTTCTAAAGCTATCAATCTCTTCGATTGATCAGAAGGTTCCATTCTAACCAGATATTTTAAGTATCCATTTCCTAGATACATAAGTTATAGAGTTGGAAGAAGTGAGGAATTGTTTCTTGAGGAGCAGAAAGGAGCACAGCTGTTGACAGGAAGGGTCCATCTCAGAATTCTAGACCTAGAAACAGCCATTGAAGATGCTGAATCCAGCCACTTGCTCTGTTAAAGAAACTCTGATAAATGGCTGACTAATTTTTCTAGATCTTCCCCTTTGTCTGCCACGGGAGGACCGGATGGCCTCCAAGACACATTTCTGCTTCATTCATGCATATCCCTCCCTTGAAAACTAATATCCAGTGACATTGTCCCTGAGTGTATAAGCTGTTATGGAACTCACGTCCTGAGAAATAATTCATTATCAGCAAATATATGGTCTAGTGAGTGTAGTTCACATTGCCAGTCTCCAGTTACCCACTGAAGTAATGAAATGTAAACTTCTGCAAATAATTCCATCCATCTTACAACCTTCTTCAAGGAATTCTAAGAAACATGAAAGAGAATTTGGCTGGAACCAGGTAGCCAGTGGTGGCCAGTCATATTACTGCATCAATGTTATGCAGCTGAACATCTGATTGGTTCAGCTATCTGCTATTTCTATTCAGAGGAATGCTTGCTTTTATAATGGTGTGCTGTTGCAGTCTTTCAGAAAGCACATCCCCAATTTCTGGGGATTGTTCCAGCAGATAATAAGACAGGAGGAGGGAGATAAATAACAAGTTTTCCCCCTCTCTTTGTTCTAGAATACATATGGATATATATAGGTTGAATTTCTCTTGGCTATTTACATCTGGCAGTCACCATTTTTATACCTAAGACAACAAAATGAAATTGTCTATGGACAGATGCTGTTAGAAACAATGTAAAATTAAGAATAATTGCATTTTCTATCATCTATTTCTATCTATCCATCTATCCATCTATCCATCTATCCATCTATCCATCTATCCATCCATCCATCTATCCATCTATCCATCCATCCATCCATCCATCCATCCATCCATCCATCCATCCATCCCAGAGTCACTGGGAATTCGGTAGCATATAAATTTAATATCATATTGTTATTGTTATTCTACAGAACCTTTTAGCAAGATTTGGAATCTAAGCAGGATTGGCCATAGTCTGGAGTAGCAACTAGGAAACACATCCTGAATGAAGGTAGTACAAACCACTTTTTTTACTGCAGCCAAGAAAATCACATAGATGTTGGAATTGAGTTCAACTTGAAGAGAATTATGTTATAATCAAACATTTTTTAAATAAAGCAAAATGTTTGAATTGTTTGACAACTTCTTCCTTCTCCTCCCCGCACCTCCTCCAATATAATTTCTGAGTGACAGAGAATATCAGCAATTTCAGCTGCAAAGACCTGATGATTCTCTCCAGAATTGACTACTGTATTAGTGGACTAATATCTCTGGAATCAAATAAGAATCATCCTTGATTCCTGATGATTTGCAAGCCAGAATAGGATTCTCATCCAACTGATGAACAATTAGGAACTGGCAATGGTTTAGAAGGAAAAGTTTACCAGGAGCTCTAGTCAAAACCATAACAGCATTCCACTCGCATCATGCAGCCACATGACCGCGGAAGCGTCTTCGGACAACGCTGGCTCTTCGGCTAACAAACGGAGATTAGCACCGGCCCCTAGAGTCGGACATGACTGCACAAATGTGCGGGGGGAACCTTTACCTTTTACCTAGTCAAAATCAAATAGCACTATAAGTTGGGGTAACCTGCAAACTGTTGTTGTTGTTTTTCAGCTGAAAGTCATATTCTTACACAATACATTTGGCCTTTGAGTAATTCCTATTTGTTTCCATGTTTCAATGAAGCAGGTGTACTTATTATAAGGGCTGTTTCCCCTAGTCTTTTATTTCTAAAAGGTAAAGCATTGTTACCTCTAGTCCTCAAATTGTGGTGTAACACAAAAGCACAGCATGAGTTCCAAACACTAGAATCCTGATTGTGATAATCCACTGTTAATGCATTTTATTTGTATTTGTACAGATTTGTATTTTATTTGTAATTCTGGTCTGTGACCGTAATAAAATATTGACATTTTATTTTATTTTATTTTATTTTATTTTATTTTATTTTATTTATTTTATTTTATTTTATTTTATTTTATTATTTTATTTTTTTATTTTATTTTATTTTATTTTATTTTATTTTATTTTATTTTATTTTATTTTATTTTATTTATTTTATTATTTTATTATTTTATTTTATTTTATTTTATTATTTTATTTTATTTTATTTTATTTTATTTTAATTTTATTTTATTTTTTTATTTTATTTTATTTTATTTTATTTTAATTTTATTTTTTTATTTTATTTTATTTTATTTTATTTTATTTTATTTTATTTTATTTTATTTTATTTTATTTATTTTATTTTATTTTATTTTATTTTATTATTTTATTTTATTTTAATTATTTTTTTTTTTAACTGCCTCATCTTCTGTCTCTTGGTTGTTTATATCTGCATGGGAAGAGAGTCATCAGTTCCTGGACAGACTTCCAAACAAATAGCCCCAACCTGGAGCACTAGGGGAAAAATAGCAGTCTAGGGCATATCGGAGCTGGATGGAATTGGGATTTTAGATGTGCTTTTATGGAATGATCTGAGATGTTGGGCATGTGTCTATATGTTTCTGGCTGTGAGAGATGCTGGCTGGGAGAAATTCTTTGAATTAGTTTTCATCTCCTCTCCTTTTCTCCCTTTGTCCTTAATTCCTAGTTTTCTCCTAGCCAAACCATCAAAAAGGCTTGATTTTCTTTCCTGAATTAGTACTCCCATTCTGAAAGGATTTTAACATACTCTCTCTACTTCATTAAGCTACTGAGAAAAGCCAGGTGCAATTTGCCCCTTATTTCCTTACGAACCTGGGTGAACCTGTGCATAGAGGAAATTCTACTTGGAGTAAACTAGATGGTTGCATCATACTTAGGCTGACCATACGTCCCGTTTTGAATGGGACAGTCCCGTTTTTTTAGCATTTTGAATGGGACAGTCCCGTTTTTTTAGCATTTTTCAACCGTCCCGTCATTTTGATAAAAATCTCAATTTTGTCCTGTTTTTTAAACCTGGCGGGAATTGCACGGAAGGAGGATCTGAGCCGGAGCTACCAATTGGAGGCAGCCCAGAAGAGGAAGCCCTCCCGCCTATCAGCGCATGGCAAAGGAGGGTGGAGAGGTAGAGAGGAGGGCAGACCGGGGGCGGGGTTTGCAGGCAGGAGCCAATTGCGTGGGCCAGGGGCGGGGTTTGCAGGCGGGAGCCAATCACATGGATCGGGGGGCGGGGACCCCTGTCTTTTTCATGGATACGGAATATTACATAAGACCCCGTCCCGTTTTGCCATCCCAATGTCCTGTTTTTCTCTCAAGGAAATATGGTCAGCCTAATCATACTGAACCAACTCTCCCCAGGAGTATGAGAAGGTCTAGGTAGTGAGAATTGGGAAGCAAAGGCTTAAGGAAGCCTCCTTGAAGGAGCTAGAAGGGTCAACCTGCCATATCCCAAGCATTCATGGACTCACGTGCTTTGTGTTTACAAACATCTTTAAAAATCACATTTATGTGGATCAATACTGATGCTTCTTCCTTCTCTTTTTTGTTGCACCTGCTTCTGTCCTTTCTTCAGGTACTTTATAATTCCCATTTTCCTACTGATGCTACCACTTTGAAATGTGGGCTGCTTTCTTTCTGTACCCAGGCCTGGGTGAGGCCTACTTTAGTAACTAGCTCCTGCATCAACCAACAGCTTTGGAGATTCACAGAAGTATGGGGAAGACTGCCTACAATGGGATAGGAGGGTCAATTTGTAACCCATAAAGTTGAAATGTTATGTAAAAGCCCTCTTTTAAAGCCATAAGTTCCACTTGCCTGAAATGCGGAATGAGCTTGTTTTATGCAATTAATGGTCATCCTTGATGTGGTGATAGGTTGATATCAGGTTCCCCCCAACCTGTCCAGATGCTGGTGGAGAAAGACATCTGGGCACCAGCTCATCAAACATATTGGGCTACAAATTCCACCACATTTTAGGATGATGGGATTCATAGTCTCACATTTGGAGGAAGGCGGGTTGGGGAGGCTGATCTTGTTTGGGAAGCTCTAACACAAGACCATCACACTGACAACAAAGGTCCGCATAGTTAAAGCAATGGTATTCCCTGTAGTAACCTATGGCTGTGAGAGCTGGACCATAAGGAAGGCTGAGCGAAGGAAGATAGATGCTTTTGAACTGGGGTGTTGGAGGAAAATTCTGAGAGTGCCTTGGACTGCAAGAAGATCAAACCAGTCCATACTCCAGGAAATCAAGCCGGACTGCTCACTTGAGGGAATGATATTAAAGGCAAAACTGAAGTACTTTGGCCACATAATGAGAAGACAGGATAGCCTGGAGAAGAAGCTGATGCTGGGGAAAGTGGAAGGCAAAAGGAAGAGGGGCTGACCAAGGGCAAGATGGATGGATGATATTCTGGAGGTGACGGACTCGACCGTGGGGGAGCTGGGGATGGTGACGGCCGACAGGAATCTCTGGCGTGGGCTGGTCCATGAAGTCACGAAGAGTCGGAAACGACTGAACGAATAGACAACAACAACACAAGACCACAAAAATATATACTTTTCTTAGCACTGAAGAGTTTCACACCATTCCAATCGAGTCATTCCTGGTTTGTCTGCCTCATATATAGAGTATTTATCCTGGAGATGAAAACAGAGGTTAAAATTACTTGAATCTCCAAAATCCCAACTTTCCTGCATTCATTTTTTTTAATTTAAACTCAAAATTCATGATCATCAAAGAGAGTTTCAAAGGATAATTAAAGAATCTACCTCAGTCAATGTTAAGATAAAAGAGCTGAAAAATAATGGGATCTAAGAAATTACTAGTCATTTTGCATTCTGTTTTAAGTAACTCAACTTCTTTTCATAGTGTAATTTGATTCTATTATTATTAAAGTGATTTTTTGAAGTCAAATTGTACAGGTATCTTCTTTGCTCTTCAGTGGCTTCTTTATGACCGACACCTCTTTAGACAAATAGTGTGCAAATATATCTTGACAGCAAATCATCAAATGATCTTTTTTTTATTATGAATTTTATTAAGTTTAAAGAGAAAGATAAAAGCTACGAAAAAAGAAAAAGCTACAAAAAAAGAAAAAAACTAAAAAGGTGTGAAAACAGAAAATAATTTTTACAACATTACAGAAAGATGTGACTTCCGACTTTTAACAGCAAAGATATACAAAAATTTTCCATAATCAATCTCTTACTCTATATTAAACCAAAATCACATTATTTCTATAAATTATTCTCCTTTAGCACATTATAAAAACCACTAAGTACACTTACTCCCTATCCTTATATTAAAATAAAGGAAAAAAATTCATATAAACATCATAAACAACTTCCCGCCCCCAGAAATAACACTTATTTAATTATTCCCTTCCTACTACTATTCTATACATTTCTGTCTTCTATAATAAAAGTCAAACTAAAAAGCACATAAATTTCTGCCTTTATACTAAATAATACAACTGTTTTAATAATCTTAATCTTAATAAACCCAAAAAAGAAAAGCAATTTGAAACAATGACCTTAAATCAAATTCTTAAAACTATCCAAATAAACATTTTATACCCTAATAATCTTAATCCATATCCTTAAAAGCAAATAACATCAGTCAAACCCTGAAAGCGATCCAGATAAACATTCTTTAACCCTTATCCCACTTCAAAATAAACCAAAGCATTTACATATCCCCACAATGTGCACAGAGCTTTTCTCTTGAACAAATCAAACAGCCCAACTGCCCCCCTCAAAAATTCCAACTTCTCTTCAGAAAACCTCCCATACATAATGACCCCTTCTTTTTCATAACATTTCACCAAAAAGTCAATTTTACTTATGGCTTGCACATCTCTCTCTCCATTGAATTTCTCCAACTCCACTATCCAATCTTCATCCAGCATCTCAACAGAAATCCCAATCTCATTTTAAGAAGAAACATTTCTATCACTGTTGAATTCCTCAATTTCATCCACTACATCCCCAACTAGATGACACATTTTAAAACTCATATTTTCCACAATGTTCTGAATGTCTTGTATAAAAACTTGATAGGAGTCAGAAAAGATCTGTTTAAAATCTTGATGGAAGTCAGAAAAAATCTGTATAAAATCCTCCATGTCTCAAGCAGTAGATTATGGCACCCCCTAGGAGATTAATCAGTGAAAGTCGAAGATATGGAAAAATTCTGAAGTATGTTTACACAAAGTGAAAGTGAGATAAACAGACAGTTCCCAAGGGAAAGTAGAAACAGAAACTGAAGATTTAAATCAGCCAATTCAACGTGTTGGAAAATGCTAATATCTTCAAATTTAATACCAAAATAATAACAGGAAGACAATTATTTACTCTCAATCCTCCTTTATATTTGGAAGGGAAATGAATTCCAAAACTTAAAAAAGATTTTTTTTAAAAAAGTAATCCCAAAAACAACGATAAGGACCAAGAGAGCCCACTTCTCCTTCCTGTAGAAAGCCTCTCTTAGGGTACGCATACTTTAAAAATATATATAAATTTAGTGATTTAGAAATGGGTTGGCCAGTCTTAGTGTCCCTTGAAGGCTACAATGCGGCTTGGAAAATGGTGATGTTCCAGCCTCCCAGCTAGCTCTTACCAGTCGAATATGAAACACTGTTTGCGATCTTCTGGCTGCAAGCAGCCATCCAGAGGACAGATGGGGTGATTCCTGGTGTTTTTCTTCATCCAGAGAACACTCCTGGGCTTCAGGAAAATCTGCCTGAGCCTGGAAAAAATTGCTGCGTTGTCAGTTCTGCCCACAGAGTCCACAGGCACAGCTGTTCAGTCCACCATGTCCTCACCGGAAGTCCAGATCATCAAATGATCTTGTTGAGTTTGAACCAAAGAATAGGTAATGGATGATCTAAATACAAATATATACTTAGCAAGGTTAATGAAATGTTAATGTTTGGTGCACTAGAAGGGACACATTGCCTTACAATGTTATTCAGGAACAATAACATTATTTTTTAAAAATGATTTCTTTTGTTAGACTGAAGGAAGTGCCAAGCTCATTATAACTAGATACGTTCTGAAACTGATTTGTTGTAGAAGAAATCATACCCAGGATAATGATAGAAACAGAGAACTTTAACTTAAAATAGGGTTTGCATGACCATGACTGTTAAATAGTATTATTATAAGAAGTATCTTTTCAATCTTACCACTAACGTAGGACTTACATTTTTAAAAGGATACATTTACAGTATTTTACACTCAAGTTGATTTCATTAAACATGAACTAAAAGGAAGGGGGCTTCAACAGTGCTTTCTCATGTTATGCACCCAGGATTTATAATATTTTTATAACCATATACTTTTTGCTAACATTCCTTTTAGATGATGTTTTTGTGTTCCAAAATGTTTATATTGTTCTCTATTAACTGAATTTTGTAAAGTAATCCGGGAGGGGGAGGAATGGGATGGGAGAGAAAGAGGGGAATAATTTTTTTTAAATAAATAAAATTCTATATATTTTTTCTGCCCTAGCTTATTCAAGATTTTGCTCTTCCCATTGTTTCATTATGCCAATTAAGAAGAATAAAACCAAAATATTCTTCCTTTTCTTACTGTAAATCAGGGGTGGGCAACGTCAGGCCCACGGGCCATATAAGGCCTGTGGGGCTCCCGCCTAAGGCCCATGGGGCTCCCGCCCGCAAACCCTGCCCCTTCCATGTGATTGCCTCCTGCCTGCAAACCCCGCCCCCCAGTGCTTGTGATTGGCTCCCGCCTGCAAACTCCGGCACCCAGTCTGCGGAAATCCCAGAAACCCCGCCCCCCAACCCCCCGGTCCCCGGTTATAAATATCCAAATGGCCCTTGCAGAAAAAAGGTTCCCCACCCCTGCTGTAAATGATGAGCACTGGTTTTGCCTATTGCACAAAAAACAGTTCTGCACAATACTGAGCTGTATAATGAATTTCCCCAAGAATTCCTGGAATATGAGCACCATTATCCATTCAAATGTCTTACTCTTTTATTGCCTGTCTGATCTTAACCTAAAAAAGTAAGATCAAATTTGACTTCTTCCTGCAATTTTGGACCAGAAGAAAAAGAATCTCTGTTGAGGTATTTGACAGCTTTTACTGTTGATCTCTGTCTTTTCAAACCTAGGGAAGCAAGAAACAAACACACCCAAGGATGATTTTAGCAATGCAGGAATCCATATCCACACATTCAGTTTTCTAAAACCAGGGTGGGAGAGGGGAGACCACAAACCTCTTGATAACTAAAGACATATTAGCAGAAGGTACTGTATATCATGAAATACTCATGAGATTTATTTATTTATTTATACATCAAATTTCTATCACCACCCATCTCCCCCCAAGGAAGGACCCTGGGACATAAATGAAATTTATGTCAGAAAGAATCATGGGCAATTTATCCATAAAATATCTTGAAAATAGCATAGAATGATGATGTATCCTCTGATCCATTAGGTCCTTGATGTAAAAAATAACAGGCCACGTGGAAAAATTCTTCTAGCTAACCTTGTGCAGATGCAGTGATGATAGGGTTTCTTCATCATTATCACTACCACCCATGAGTCTCAAAAATATTCAGTTGAATTCATACTGAGTCTCTATAGTCTCCCCATTCATTTATTACCAACAAGTTCTCAAAATACTAGAATACAGTCTGGTAGATGGTCAGGAATCAATGATCTGGAATCCAAACTTGATGAAGACCTCATCAGGACCATCAGTCATGCAAACAAAAAAATTCCATCAAAACAAGCAAAATCCATGAAGATTCATAAGCCTCCAAGACCAATCAAGGTGGACTCATTCTGCTGAGTTCCAAATTTCAACCAGAGGTTATTCTAACTAACTAATGATATTTGGGGAGCAGGTGTGATAGTCATATCAAAAACATACTTGTTTTCTCCTGCAACAATTGCTGCTTAGAACTTAGTGATTGCTAAATTGGATAGTTAGATTGGAAACAGGACACATGTTAGATCATTTGAAATCCACTTTTCCAGCCCTTGAGTCTGAACTTGGAAAGCTGACTGGTGAGAAGAGCTGGGAAAACTTCACTTTGTGATCCATATCAAATCAGTTTGCTCCACAAGATCAAATCTTGGATAACTAAGATCTTACTAGGAATCTTAGCCCTTTCCCATAGATTATAATTCAGTTTTTAACATTATTGCTGGGGAGGAATATTATTCTCTTTTGACAATCTGTGTTTACTTTCTGCCCAAGGAATCACCAGGAATTGCAGTGTTGGATTCTTCCAGGTTCAGATCTGTCTCAGATTTTTAAGTGTTTCTTTAATTCCCAAGGGAAAATTGTGTGAATTGGTGGGGGGGGGGGGAGGCTACAGAAAATCTATTTTTATTTCAGTGTAGCTGCAGAATACCATTTTGAATATTACAATTAAGACCACCAACTTGCAAATCTAGGACAATCCAGGAGTCATTTCTTCTATTATGCTTTTGATTTTCTTTTCTTCTAAGATAATGCACAGATAAAAGGCTGGGAGGGTGGGGGCATCCTTCTCCCCCAATGAATCTCAGCTGTTTATTTCTACATGCAAGGTAAGAAGGCGCAAACATACATATGCAGACATGAACAACTTAGAAACAGAAGAGAGAACCTTTAGCATTTTCACAAGCAATCTCTGCTGCTTGAAAGGAAAAGATGAAGAGATTGTACCTTCTATTTTGGCTCAAAGGAAGATACATGGATGGGTGGAACCCTTTGGCTCTGCTGAAAATTCAACCCCGCTTATACTTTTTTTTTCTGACTGGGAATGTGAACAAAGAAGACAGAAGGAGTTTGGTCAGTGTATCAAGCGTGAAGCAAGAATTTGAAGAAATGGAAGGAGACTACAATCTTCCATTGATCTTTAAATTCACTGGAAATCCTGTTCATAGAAAAGCGCATGGATTTCTCTAAGTGTCTGCATGTGTTTGGAATTTCAAGTGGTGCTTCTGATTATCGAATGCACAATTGTTCTCCTAATAACCAGATCTTTAAGTATTTTGTTTATGATGAGATATTTTATCAAGTGCATCATAATAAAAGCACAGTTCTAACTGCATACTTCCATGCACTTTCTGGATGCCGTGCAGCCTGTCCTATAGGAATAATAGGTTCATCTTTTTTGCCTTTTCTGCTGATTTAAAATATAGATTATATTTCCACTGTCCTACTTGTCCTTCATTTCCAACCAAGTAATTGACAACAGCAAGACCCTGGTCAATCAACAGATCCATTATACAGACTTTCATTTGCTCTCACAGAAAGCCACATTCATTAGAAGTCCATTTGTTCAGATTTGACTTATCTTTTGATTTTTCATGAAATTTAATGCAAATCAGTAGTCCTGATGCTAATATTTGTAGGGCCAATGAGAAAGAAATTAAATTCTAACCAGAAACCAAAGATGCATGCTCAGCCAATAAAAAGTATGTTTAAGTCCCACTTTTTAAATAAAATTAATATACTTCACTGCATTAATTTGACTTCTTATCTGGAGCCCGGTCATGTATCTTTAAATTTTCATTTATTTCTATCAAATGTATTTATATATTCCGATCTTCCTTAAAACATAAATATGACAAGATGAAATTCTTATCAAGGACAGATGAAATAAATCATGCTTTGCATATGTCTCATGGTGAACATCATTACAAAGTGAGGATTTCTACTTAAATCCCACAATTCAATTGCAAACTTGGAACCACAGTTTAATGCAGTATAAAACATGGTTAACTGATGAGGGCAAGGGTCTTAAGTCCACATACAGTGCATTCTATATGCATGTTTAGTTACAAGTAGATTCTATTTATTCAAAAGTTTTACTCCTGAATAAAGCATCCATAATACTCCATTGGATTACAGCTAATACAATCTCTATTTTGATCTAATAAAAGCTTTAAATTCCAAAACTCCACTGAGAACTGAGAAAGGTAGGTTTTCCCCTGCACAGTCGTGTCCGACTCTAGGGGAAGTGCTCTAGTGCTCATCTCCGTTTGTTAGCCGAAGAGCCAGCGCTGTCCGAAGACGCTTCTGCGGTCATGTGCCCGGCATGATGCATGCGGAACACTGTTACCATCCCACCTAAGTGGTACCTATTTATCTGCTTGCATTTGCATGCTTTCGAATTGCTAGGATGGCAAGAGCTGGGGCTAGTGTGGGAGCAAACTCCGTCACGTGGGACTAGGGATTCGAACCTCCGAACTTGTGATCGACAAGCCTGATGTCTTAACCACTGAGCCATCGCGCCCCTTGAACTGAGAAAAGAAAACCTTTTTTTTCCATTTTATTCTCCTACTTTTCATCTCCAATTCCCTTGTAAGTTTCAATACTGAATTCTATATCTGTGGCTTTCTGCTGAGTTTTTACAAACAAATAATTTTGGCTAGCTTTTAGCAAGTTCTTCTAACCAAACACAGCCAATCTTCAAAAGCATAAAACTGCTTCAGTGTGAGAGTTGAGGCTGTTAAATTTGGGGTTGGGGGGGGGGGGGAAAGTCGTTTTGGAGTTGAGAGAGAAAGCACATTTTTAGTTACCTAGTTTCACCCTACAATATAGACTGAGCACTTATATCTTCTTACTACTGTACATATTTGAAAGAGATACCCTGTGGTTCTCTCACAGCCTACTAGTTACCAGTATGAAAAAAAAAGACAAAATAATAAGTCCCATTGCACGGCCAAGAGATCAAACAACCTCTTGATCTCCAGTAATTAGCTAAACGTTTCTCTATAACTTATCTTTGATTTCCAACCACGTGGAACATTGGTGGGAGGGAGGGAAGTTCACATGCCACACATTTCCCCTCCTTTTTGATTTCACACACAGTGTGCACCGATCCTGATAAACTTTATTTTTGCTCCATCTGTTTTTCCCAGACCTTCTCACCATCATATATTGAAGAACTAGTTCTCTTAGCTTTTATGTATTGAGGGCTGGATTGTATAGATGAATTTCATTAGCAAGCTTTGTGCTTCTTGTATTCTTCCCTTTGACAGACAGACAAGGCATGGTCACATTAAGAATTAAACTTCAGTCAGATCTGAGCTGATGTTGATTAATCAGCAACGGTCCTGAAAGCCAGGAATTGGCCCAGGTGATGCTACAAGCTTTGTTTTTCATTATTCATACTCTCTCTTCCTGAAAACCAACTTTTTTTCCCTTCGTTACTGATCAGTTGAATCAAGGTTGCTATGGTGACTTTGCCTAAAGGAAATGACTTCTCAGGTATAGGTTCTAAGAAAAGTTAAGGGTCAGATTATTGAGTGTTCCTTTAGAAGACCAACAACCTTTCTCAGAAATTGTTCCATCCATCTAATGACAAATTTCAGAATTAAGTAAATATTTATTTTGAAGTAAAGTATCTCAAAATTGAGGATAGATTAAGAATTTCACCAAGCCAGCAAAATTTATCACTAGAGAATTATTCCATATTCCTCTTTAAGGTCAAACTTGTAAACCAGTAAAAATGTTCCCACAATTGCGTTGTTTTGTTCTCTCCTTCTCCTTCTCCTTCCCCTTCCCCTTCCCCTTCCCCTTCCCCTTCCCCTTCTCCTTCTCCTTCTCAGTAACCAATGCAGTGTCCTTGACAACCTGACACTCATTGTTGCTCCACAATCTTTGGCTGTTACTTTTGGTAAAAAGTTAGGAAGCAGGCCTCATCTGGACTGGAAGTACTGTGGCAGATCAAACTTTCCTACAACCAAGAATAAGCACATTTTATATGTTTCACAGTATGCGTAGTTTGGCCTTTACAAGACTGAATCCTTCTACAGAACTATGAATCATCAGAGTTTAGTGATTTAAAATATGGGAATTTATGCTAGTTCCACACTTCTGCAAGCAGTAATAAAATTCTAGGAGCTGTATTTCCCGGGTTGTTTGCTTAGAGAAATGTTATATATTGTTTATTGTATTTCCAAAGCAAAGTCTAAAACCATGCACAAAGGCACACCCAAATAGCTGCAAATGCCTCATCACATATTGGATTAACATCATGAATGCAAAACTACTGTACCTACAGGTCATCTACATCATTAGCTCTATTTAACATACGGAATATTTTCTTCATAATATTATACATAAGATTGTTTTGTAAATCTATTTTCGAACAACTTAGCACAGAATTTTCAGAATTAAAGCCTATTTAATTTGGGCCTTTGTCTTAATAAATCTATGCAGAGTTTCACTACCAATGAAGTTCTCTTTGGTTGTTCTTATCATAAGTGAACAATGGGGAGGAACAGGAGAGAGCAGACAGCAAGCTTTAGCTGTAGGGCCCACATATATTTTTAATTTTTGTAATGATATTTCAAATATCCATGAAAGTGTACAAATCACCTGGGAGATTCTCTCCTGCAGTGCAGATAGTGAAGATCAATGGAACTATTTATGAGTAAAATTTCCAAAGCTACAGTTTGATGGCAAAGACCCTCCTCGTCAAATTTGGGAGATTCATCAAATTATTGGGCTCTTCCTTCAAAAGAAGAAGTTAAACTGTCTGCATGATTGAAGTGCCATTAGGGATAGGAATGCCTCCTCAACTGATTTCCATAAAAATGCTTCTTTAATGGATGAGAAGCAAAAGTTTGAAGGCCCTCAATCTTGGGTGGAGGGAAAACTAATGGGACAGGGGAACAAAGACAGAGATTACAGTCAGGCCACCTATTGCCAACACAGAACCAAAGACTGACACAATTTATTTTATAAATAGATCCAATCAGCAGAGATCACTGGTTGCCTAGGTGGGTAGAACCTGAAAGGAAACTCGCCGTGGAAAATGTTTGAACTGAATTGCTATCATAAAAGCATCTCAAAATCTGTCTGGAGCTAGCAAAATGTCACTATCAACCTACAACACCACCACCACCCTTACACACATATTAAGGGTCACTAATCCGCATAAATCCAGAGGATTTTGGAATTGTTATATCAAAAGATTCAGGGGATGATACTTTGGTTCATAGCTGCAATCACTTATGGTTCCAGCAATTTACTCACCACTCTTTCCCATTCAGTTAGCTTACAAGGTTGCCATTGTTCACCATTCCAGTCTTTGTCCACTGCTCTGCCCTTTTTGCAGTTAGTCTAAATACTTCACATTTAGTGCCTTTTCCAGTCTCTCTGTCATCATCCCCCACTCTCCCCGATGAATGTATTGATCTAAGTTGATGCCAGAATTTCCTCAATTAGCAGCGTCCCTGGATATAGTGTAGCTAATTCTTAATTTTGTGGATGTATCTTGATTTTGAGCAATTTCCTCCTCCTACAGAAACCCATTCATGTTATATAGGACATTGCTTTGACTCTCTGAACAGGTTTTCATAGAAGCATTGCAAGGAAGAAAGGGCAAGAGGCTTTCCTGTCATGATCTTCTATAGGCAACTAGTGATGGACCCGAGTCCACAACATTTCACTGGGGAAACATGGTCCAGTCACAGTCTTTCACTCCAGCTTTCCTTCAGGCTGTTGTCAGAAGAACAAAATTGGAAGAGAAAGTGCTATATATGCCATCATGGGCTCTGGAGGAAAGGTAGAATATACGTCTAATAAATTAATTAAAGAAAACCCTACTTGTTTTCTTTATGTTTCTCCATGTTCTACTATCGAAGAGAATATTTGTAGCTCAGGGTTGAACTGTGGAGTCCTTGGTGCTCTCTGAACCTTGTTGTTTTCTTGCAGACATTTCATTGCCAGGCTAGGCAACATCTTCAGTGTGAAAAGGGAGTGGGACTTGCTCTCAAGTCCCACTCCCTTTTTGCACTGAAGATGTTGCCTAGCCTGGCAATGAAATGTCTGCAAGAAAACAACAAGGCTCAGAGAGCACCAAGGACTCCACATATTCTACTATGTTTAGAGTCTTTCTCATTTAGTAGAAGTTCCCAAAAAATTCACCCACCAGCCCTAATAAACTTAAACTTTATTTAATGATGTGTCAAGCCAGAAATACAAAGGCATGTGCAGAACTCCTGAACCTGGAAGGTAGCAGGGTTTTTTTCTCAACATTAAAAGAATTCCAAAAGAAATCTCAATGTTGAAAAATCCAGGCATTTTTTTCAACCAGATGGAGAAATATAAGGGAAAATTGGGATCAATGGTTCTGTATTAAGAATCTGTGAGGTTGTTTCTATAAACACAAATGCAGGCTTTCCAACATGGCCATTTTGTGATGGATATAATATATAACTCCTGTGACAGTGATAGTAAAAGAGAAGCTAAACTAAGCTAAATAAGCTACTTCCTTGAATAGCAACCATACGAGTATATAATGAAGATGACATCACCTACATACAAAGGGACTTTCTAGGGCATAGTGGAAAGCTTTTATAAGCTCAAGGTCATTGGACTCAGCCATGCTGAAAATACAACTCCTTTTTTCACTTCCAGAAACACAAATCAGAAATATGGGTTGCATTTTTGCATCTATCTGCTTGCAGAGTAATTTGCCTCTCCCTGCTGATATTACAGATGTTAATTTTTTTAAAAAATACACACAAATGGCACATTTGTTAGGTATTTTCTAGCATTTGCTCTTTGTGTTCTGTTTAAAACTGGGGAGATAAATAAGTCATTTGTGAATAAGACTTTTAGGGGTTGTTCTTTTTTTTTAAAAAAAAAAACAAAAATACAGATTAGGTCTCTTAAATAAAAATAGGAACAAAATCCTACCATTAAATTGCCTGTGCATATGGATTAATAATCAGGCTCCGGGGCTGTGAATAATATGCATCTCCAAGGTTAACGCAGAATTGAAAAGCTTTTATGCAATATTCCCTTAATGTTTTAGCATTAGGTACTAAAATAGAAAATTCTCCTGGTGATAAAGCTATGGGACACTGTAAAACTAGACCAAGAAAATTGTTTGCAGATGTATCTTCCATCGATCATCCATGCAGCAACTAGAAAATCTAGACTCATTTGATTTGAACCACTCTCATCCTTCAAACGTTTGTGTCTCAATTTATCATGCAACATTATAATGTTATCTGATGCCTTTTAACTAACACAATAATTCAGTGCAAAAGAATAATCATGGTTTTCAGAAGAAATGTGTGTGAACAGTGCCTGAAGTGGGAAGGATATCATCATATTCCTTTTCAGGCAGACATAATTAATTCCTGACTAACCACCCCATTTACTTATTTCTCCAACTTTCTCTACTTTTAGGAGCTGCATACTAATCTTTCCCTCTATTTTTTCCCTGAATCTCAGGATGTCGAAACGATCTAAACTCATTTTTAGAACTGCACTAGGGAGTTCATAGTTAGGGGCATGGTGGCTCAGCAGGTAAGATGCCAGGCTTCTCGATCGGAAGATCGCAAATTCAGAGGTTCGAATCCCTAGCCCCATGTGTCGAAGTGAGCTCCCGCACTCGCCCCAGCTCTTGCCAACCTAGCAATTCGAAAGTATGCAAATGCAAGTAGATTAATAGGTACCACTGCGGTGGGTAGGTAACAGCGTTCCACACGCGTCATGCAGCCACATGACCATGGAAGCGTCCTCGGACAACTCTGGCTCTTCGGCTAACAAACAGAGATGAGCACTGGCCCCTAGAGTCGGACACGACTGCACAAATGTGCGGGGGGATCCTTTACCTTTTTAGGGAGTTCATTGTTGTTGTTTTTGTTCAGTCGTTTAGTCGTGTCCGACTCTTCGTGACCTCATGGACCATAGCACGCCAGGCCTTCCTGTCCTCCACTGTCTCTCGGAGTTTACTCAAATTCATGTTCATTACATCGGTGATGCTATCTAACCATCTCATCCTCTGCCGTCCCCTTCTCCTTTTGCCTTCAGTCTTTCCCAGCATCAGGGTCTTTTCCAGTGAGTCCTCTCTTCGCATTAGGTGGCCAAAGTATTTGAGCTTCAGCATCAGCATCTGTCCTTCCAATGAGCAGTCAGGGTTGATTTCCCTTAGGATTGACTGGTTTGACCTCCTTGCAGTCCAAGGGACTCTCAAGAGTCTTCTCCAGCACCACAGTTCGAAAGCATCAATTCTTCGGCGCTCAGCCTTCCTTATGGTCCAACTCTCACAGCCATACATTACTACTGGAAAAACCATAGCTTTAACTATACGGACCTTTGTCGGCAAGGTGATGTCTCTGCTTTTTAATATGCTGTCTAGGTTTGCCATAGCTTTCCTACAAAGGAGCAAGCGTCTTTTAATTTCATGGCTGCAGTCACCGTCTGCGGTGATCTTGGAGCCCAAGAAAATAAAATCTGTCACTGCTTCCATTTCTTCCCCTTCTATTTGCCAGGAAGTGATGGGACCAGATGCCATGATCTGGGGTTTTTTTAATGTTGAGTTTCAAGCCAGTTTTTTTTTTTTCATTGTAAAAAATACTTTATTATATAAAATTTACATATAACATATAACATACAACATATAACTTACATACACCTTGAAACAATTAAACAGGGTGCGGGGAAAAGAAGGAAAGGTGTGTAAAAGGGGAGACAAACAAGGAAACAGAAGGAAAAAAAAAGGGAAAAGGGAAAAAAGGTTTGGTTCTCGATTTCCTTAACTGTGGTTTGTCTCATTACTTAATTGCTTGTTTAAATTACATTTGTTCCTTTTCTATTTCTTACCAACTTAATCATTAAATCCTATATATATTGTATTATTTTTTTGTACATTTATCATATAGTCCAGAAACAGTTTCCAATCATTTTTAAATTTGTCCATGTTCTTATCTTTTAACATTTCTGTTAGTTTTGCCATCTGTGCTAGGTCCATAATTTTTGTAATCCAGTCTTGGATTGTAGGGGTTTCTTCTTTCTTCCATTGTTGAGCATATGTTATTCTGGCAGCTGAAATCATATATAGTAACAAATTTCTGTGTTTTTTCTCCAGTTCATTGTCCATGAAGCCTAATAAGTATAATTCTGGTTTAATTTGTATGTCCATTGATGTAATTGTTTTTATGGTTTCATGTATTGATTTCCAAAATTTTTTCGCTTTCTTGCACGTCCACCATAGATGGTAAAATGTTCCATTTTCCTTCTTACATTTCCAACATTTACTTGATACATTTTTATACATTTTTGATAATTTCTCTGGAGTTATATACCAACGGTACATCATTTTGTAAAAATTTTCTTTTAAGTTATAATTTAATGTAAATTTTAAACCTCTTGTCCACATTTTTCCCATTGAGTTTCAAGCCAGCTTTTGCACTCTCCTCTTTCACCCTCATCAAGAGGCTCTTTAGTTCCTCTTCACTTTCTCCCATTAGGGTGGTATCGTCTGCATATCTGAGGTTGTTGATATTTCTCCCGGCAATCTTAACTCCGGCTTGTGATTCATCCAGCCCGGCATTTCTCATGATGTACTCTGCATATAAGTTAAATAAGCAGGGTGATAATATACAGACTTGTCGTACTCCTTTCCCAATTTTGAACCAGTCGGTTGTTCCATGTCCGGTTCTAACTGTTGCTTCTTGACCCGCATACAGGTTTCTCAGGAGACAGGTAAGGTGGTCTGGTACTCCCATCTCTTTAAGGATTTGCCACAGTTTGTTGTGATCCACACAATCAAAGGCTTTAGCGTAGTCAATGAAGCAGAAGTAGATGTTTTTCTGGAACTCTCTTGCTTTTTCCATGATCCAGCGAATGTTGGCAATCAGATCTCTAGTTCCTCTGCCTCTTTGAAACCCAGCTTGCACTTCTGGTAGTTCTCGGTTCAGATACTGCTGAAGCCTAGCTTGTAGAATTTTGAGCATAACCTTGCTAGCATGTCAAATGAGTGCAATTGTACGGTAGTTTGAACATTCTTTGGCATTGCCTTTCTTTGGAATTGGAACGTAAACTGACCTTTTCCAATCCTGTGGCCACTGTTGAGTTTTCCAAATTTGTTGGCATATTGAGTGCAGCACTTTAACAGCATCATCTTTTAGGATTTTAAATAGCTCAGCTGGGATACTGTCTTCTCCGCTAGCTTTGTTGTTAGTAATGCTTCCTAAGGCCCACTTGACTTCACTCTCTAGGATGTCTGGCCCAAGCTCAGTGACCACACCATTGTATTTATCAGGGATATTAAGATCTTTCTTGTATAGTTCTTCTGTGTATTCTTGCCACCTCTTCTTAATCTCTTCTGCTTCTGTTAGGTCCCTGCCTTTTTTGTCCTTTATCATGCCCATCTTTGCACAAAACTTTCCCTTGATATCTCTGATTTTCTTGAAGAGATCCCTAGTCTTCCCCATTCTATTGTTTTCCTCGATTTCTTTGCATTGTTCATTTAAGAAGGCCTTCTTATCTCTCCTTGCTATTCTCTGGAATTCTGCATTCAGTTGTTTATATTTTTCCCTTCCTCCCTTGACTTTTGCTTCCCTTCTTTCCTCAGCTATTTGTAAAGCCTCATCAGTCAGCCACTTTGCTTTCTTGCATTTCTTTTTCTTTGGGATGGTTTTAGTTGCTGCCTCCTGTACAATGTTATGAACCTCCATCCATAGTTCTTCAGGCACTCTGTCTACCAGGTCTAATCCTTTAAATCTATTCCTCACCTTCACTGTATATTCATAAGGGATATAATTTAGGTCATACCTGATTGGTCTAGTGGTTTTCCCTACGTTCTTCAATTTAAGCCTAAACTTTGCGATAAGAAGCTCATGATCTGAGCCACAGTCAGCTCCAGGTCTTGTTTTTGCTGACTGTATAGAGCTTCTCCATCTTTGGCTGCAAAGTATATAATCAATCTGATTTCGGTATTGACCATCTGGTGATGTCCATGTGTAGAGTCGTCTCTTGTGTTGTTGGAAAAGAGTGTTTGCTATGACCAGCGTGTTCTCTTGACAAAACTCTATTGGCCTTTGCCCTGCTTCATTTTGTACTCCGAGGCCGAACTTGCCTGTTATTCCGGTTATTTTTTGACATCCTACTTTAGCATTCCAATCCCCTATGATGAAAAGGACATCTTTTTTTGTTGTTAGTTCTAGAAGGTGTTGTAGGTCTTCATAGAACCCGTTGACTTCAGCTTCTTCGGCATCAGTGGTTGGGGCATAGATTTTGATTACTGTGATGTTGAATGGTTTGCGCTTTGCATTAGAGACCAATAAATGACACCAGTCATTGTAGTAAATCAGTTGCAGTTGTATTAGCTACTCATACAAACAGATAATATTTACAGTTCTGTTCCAGATCCCTGGAAGTGTTACAAATCCACACACCAGAAAAATAAGAAGTAGTATGAATATGTATGAATGTATGAATGTATGTATGTGTGTGTGTGTTTGTGTGTGTGTATATATACACATACATACAGTATATATGTATATGACTCAAGATCTTAATTATTGCAATTTCTTGCCTGTCTTTGTAATTTCTCCATTGATAGACAAAGCTAAAGAAGTACTAAAACAAAGATTGAGGGATATCGAGTTTCAAAACATAGAAATCATAGAATGCATTGCCATTGGCCCATTGTAGTCATGAATGAAACGTGAATATTTCTCCGCTCTTATTGCTTCCGCAGAATGCCGTCCGACGGCCCTGTTTAAGATTACTCGATCTCTCTTAGGTAGGGTGGAGTTGACCACCCACCTACAGGGCCATGCGGAAGAATTTTCTGAGCATCTGCAGGATAAAATCGCTCGGATTCGGTCTAAGTTGGACTCCATGCGTGAAATGCAGTCTGGGGAGATGCCGGGAGAGTGTTCTTGCCCTATTATCTGGGAACAATTTGATCCTGTTGGACCTAAGGAAGTGGACAAGATCCTCCGAACTGTTAATTCCACCACATGTCAGATCCCTGTCCTTCCTGGCTAGTAAAATCAGCCAGGGAGGTGACATGTGGATGGGTCCAGGCAATGATTAATACATCGTTGTTGGAGGGGGTGTTTCCAGCGACCTTCAAGGAGGCGTTGGTGCACCCCCTCCTCAAGAAGCCATCCCTGGACCCTACCATTCTGGACGATTTTCGTCCAGTCTCCCACCTTCCCTTTTTGGGAAAGGTGGTTGAGAAGGTGGTGGCGTTGCAGCTTCAGAGGACCCTGGATGAAGCGGATTATCTAGACCCTTTCCAGTCAGGTTTCAGGCCGGGATTTGGGATGGAGACTGCATTGGTCGCGCTTACGGATGATCTCTGGCGGGAACGGGATGGAGGTAGTGCATCCATCCTGGCTCTCTTAGATCTCTCAGCGGCGTTCGATACCATCGACGATGGTATCCTTTTGGGATGGCTTAGGGAGTTGGGAGTGGGCGGCGTAGTTTTGTGCTGGTTCACCTCCTTCCTCCAGGGCCATTCCCAGTCGGTGGTGGTAGGGGAGGAGAGATCCAGCCCACAACCACTCCTGTGTGGGGTGCTGCAGGGTTCGGTTCTCTCTCCTCTCCTATTCAACATCTACATGAAACCGCTGGGCAAGGTCATCCGACACCATGGGATGAGGTATCATCAGTATGCAGATGATACTCAACTGTATATCTCCATCCCAGGTGAAGTAAGTGATGCAGTGACCACCCTGTCCCAGTGCCTGGGGGCTGTGAGGGCCTGGATGGGGAACAACAGGCTTCAGTTGAACCCTGGCAAGACCGAATGGCTGTGGATTGATGGCTTAGCGTCTTCTAGGAAAGTATCATCTTTGGTTCTCGATGGGGTAGCACTGCCCCATTCGGAACCGGTGCGCAACTTGGGGGTCCTTCTAGACTCATGACTCTGCTCGAAGAGCAGGTGGCAGTTGTGGCTAGAAGGGCTTTTGCACAGCTTCGGCTTGTGCGCCAGTTGCGCCCATTCCTGGATCGCGATGCCCTCCGAACAATCACTCACGCTCTTGTCATCTCCCATGTAGATTATTGCAATGCTCTCTACATGGGGCTACCCTTGAAGACTATCCGGAAGCTACAGCTGGTGCAGAATGCAGCCGCACGGGCGATTTTAGGTGCGCCAAGATCCACACATATAACACCGCTGCTCCGCGAGCTGCATTGGGTGCCGGTTTGCTTCCGGGTACAATTCAAGGTGTTGGTTATCACCTTTAAAGCCCTACATGGCATGGGACCAGAATACCTGAGGGACGGTCTTATCCCCATATTATCGACCTGCCCCACCCAATCGTTCAGAGAGGGCCTGCTACGAGCCCCATCAATTAAAGAATGTCATCTGATGGGGGCTATGAGGCGGGCCTTCTCTGTAGCAGCACCCACACTATGGAACATCTTGCCCCCAGAGTTGAGACAGATCCCCTCCCTCCCGACCTTTAGAAAAGAACTGAAGACCTGGTTCTGCCGTCTGGCATGGGAGGGAGGAAACGATAGTTCCTCATGGGGGTGGTTAATCCCGTAATTTTATAATGCCCTTCTTTTATTAATACTATCTCCCACTTGGATTTTTATATCTATTTATTATATTAATTGTATAAATTGTTCATTTATATATTTTATATTTCATGCTTTGATCTAATTTTATTTTGTTGTAAACCACCCAGAGTTCCCCGTTGGGGGAGATGGGCGGTTATATAAATTAATTAAATAAATAAATAAATAAATAAATAAATAAATAAAATATTTGTATCATTCCTTCCTCAAATTTTCCCAATAAACATCCTATTAGGTAGGCTGGGTTGAGAGAGAGAGTGGCTGACTTAATGTCACCCCATGAGCTTCTGTGGCTGAGGTTGGGATTTGCATATGGTCTTCCCAGGTCGAGTCTAACAGCGTAACACTATATTACACTAGCCCTCCATATTGCTATATTGAAGTTCAACTTGTTTCTTATGGAGAATTGTGATGGGGATGGGATAAGGCTGTGCCTACAGAGATAGATCTACAGCCTTTTATGGTTCTACATGTTTTTCAGTTCCTTTGGGGTTCCCTTGTTTCACAGTATCTAATATACAGTAGCTCTGTATGAAAACAGATTTATAAAAATCGATTCTTTGATCTGATTCAGAGTGTAAGAGGATGACTCTTCTTACCTTGTGTGAAGCAGGACTTTCCAATGCTTCTGCTTTGCCAGTAGCAGGGCTTAGATTGACAGACCCAAGTTGTATGGCTCTTTTCAGAATTTATTGTATTGTAAGCAAATATGTGATTATTGCATCTTGCACTGTACTGTAAGCAAATCCTTGATCAAAACATTCTTACTTTCTAACAGGTGTTAGACCATATGTGTAAACAAATTAACAAGTGCCAAGTGCCAAAACAGATAAAGAATGGGGTGCTCCTTAAATGAACTCCTGCATTTAATCAAATCTAGATTATGTCTCAATTATTGGAGAATTCCAGTCACTTGTCAGTGTACCAATGTGTCTTTCAGTTTGAGGATAAATAATAGGAAATAAATGGCATTCCAAATATATTAATAGCCCTGTGAATAGCTCTGAAGATCTACTTTGTTTTGCTGATGTTGCTTGACCAAGCAGTGTGGACCCTCAGTTCTACAAGCAAAGAAGCCAAATTGCTTGAGTTCCCTTTTCTTCTGGGGATGCTTCCATTATTTCTTAACCCCAGAAGAGGATTCTGCACATACACTGCCCAGATGCCAAAAGATTTTCCCAACATTTCCACTTGGCTTCTAGTTAAACCATGTGTAGAAATCTCTTTCCCTCTTTGTTAGTCAAACAATCATATACATTCAAATGAAATTCAGATAGCACTATTGGTGTCAGTATCAGTGGTCCTGGTACCTAAGTTTGACCCACCATTCAGCTACCAATGGCATTTCATAATGTTTTATTTATTTATAAATGCAATAATAATAATAATAATAACAACAACAACAACAACAACAACAACCAACCGGCTAGTTTTCAGACTGGCTGGTTTCCAGAGTTAAAGCTTTTGAATGAGTGCCTTTGCTCCAGAAAGGCAGGAATTTCAAAACTAAATGTTGGTGCTTTGAGAGCCATGGCCTATGATCAGTAATGCCATGCAGTTTAGCAAAGTGGGATTACTTACTAAAATAAAACCAGATCAGAGGGGGAGAGAGGTTGCAGTAGTGGGATCACAAAAATTTCCAACATGGATGGTTTTGGGAATCATGTGAACCATCCTTTGTTGCTAGAAGGTGATCCATCCTTGTTTGTTACTTCTGGTAATTATGCCATGACTCTGTTCCAAGACATTCAGGGCAGAGGAGATAGCTCAAGAAATGTGAGAGGTATGTTGCCCAATTAACAAGCCATTCAGGTGTAAGGTCACACAGACACCCTGGAAGACATATATGGGGTCCCCTCACCAAGTTTTGCCCAGACTGAAGAAGCTACTTGGATGAGCAGTGAAACGTTTCAACCAAAAGAAAGAAATCCAGTTACCATGACTCAACCTACAGACAATTCCCCCTGTATGACTGAGAATCTTCATCAACATGTGAACTGTCCTTTGTTGCTAGAAGGTGATCCATCCTTGTTTGTTCCTTCTGGTAATTATGCCATGACTCTGTTCCCAGACATTCAGGGCAGAGGAGATAGCTCAAGAAATGTCAGAGGTATGTTTTCCAGCTCTGGACAGAAAAAATGTGACACAGAAGACCTCACAAGTACAAGTTCATTGGTACATACAGTATAAAGATCCATCACATATCAAGCATGAAGCAAAAAATGAAGTATAGATTCCTGACAAACACTGTGCTTCACTAGAATCAGCTAGTATGGAAAAAGGACCCATAGAAGCACTAATGTGGAAATGCTTCTGATTAAAGCATGCTTATGGCTGGACTTAAGATTCAGTAATTCAACATTCTGTTCATTTGATGTCATTGGCTTATGACATTTTGGACTTCTCTCTAGCTTTGGTTTCCTGAAATCATTCAGCTTTTGACTTTATTTACTCTGCTTGTGAGACCTCTTTATTGCATTTTTGGCTTTTTACAGACTAAAAGGTCTCTTTTGAGTTGAATCCTAGGGTCTTCATGGACACATTCATGTAGTTTGCTTGGCAGTAATACAGAAAATGTTTGCCATTGTCTTCTTCTGGGATAGTTTTACAGCTTCCAAGTCTGATCTATAGTCCTAGGATTTCCTGGAGTTCTTTCATCCAAGACTTTGCTTAGCCAAGGTCATCTAGATGCTGCCAACTAGCTGAATGGTTTATAGACTTCTCAACATAAATGCTGCATAAATGCTGTGTCTTTATTAATAGAGATGTCTGAATGTTCTGATAGCAGGCAGAATGGTTTCAACAAATGGATAGTATCTCTAATATGGTCAAGATATGAGAAATACAGCTCATCTGCCTAGTTAGGAACCCAGCTGGACAGGGTTTTTTTTAAAAAAAAAGAAAAAACAAGAATCTTCTAACCCCAAACATAGTAGGCCACATTTGAGAAGTCAGAGATCTCAACTTGATGCAGATCTTCTGCAAACTCTCAGGAACCAATCTGGTGATGACTGCAAGAGTGGAAAATGCAAAGGTGATCTGATTTTTTTGTTGTCATTGGAGGGGTTTTTTTGGGGAGGGGGGTCTGCTATGTTGGTTTAGGGCAGAAATGTACTGGCAGTTAAGCTACACCATCCTCAAACTCTCTACCCAATCCTCCAAAAAATTCTAAATCATGCAACTGAAATTTGTCTTTTATGCAGCCAGATTTCAGCAGCACAATCTGAGAGTCTTCATATAACACACACACACTCCTCGCCACAAATCAGGGTTTGCCTACTCCTGGAGCAAGAAGAGAACCAAAAGAGAAGCTGGGGTTAATCAAGTGATTCCAAAAGCTATGTTTGTTGCAAAACTGGATTCCTATGTGTGTGTGTGTATGTTTGTACATGTGTCCCTTTTTTCAGAGACATACAAACAGAATTCTCTAATCTTTTCTCTTGGAAAATGTGATTTCCCACTCAGGACACTGAAAAACTAGCTTGTTAACATCTCTTGGCTTAGTCCTTGAAGTACTTTTCCAAACTGCTCACCAGCACACCATGCTTTATGCCAAAAGTTTCCACTGTGTATTCTATGCAGGGAAACAAATCCTGACATGGTGTACAATGTTTGTTTCCAAATGAAGGTCTGTATGCAAACAAGCCTGTGCAAATCACTCCGAAACTAGAGCTTTGAAATCTGAAGGGGACATGATTTGATTCTACTTTTGATGTCAGATCTGATGGCAATCCAATCCAATTAAATTCCATCCACTCTGAGATTCCAGATTTGATTTTAAAAAGAAAGCTTATTTCGTAAGTTAGGAGAAGGGGAAGAATGGGCTACAATGCCATAGAGATAAACAAGCTACAGAGGGAAAAAGCTGGCCCAGAAAATATCTGTAGCCTTGATATCCTACTCTTCTGTAACAGTCTCAGACAGGGTCTCTAAGTGTTAACCTGAAACCTAATCCCTTGTTGCCTTCAGCCTTCACCAATTGTGCAGAAATTTTAATGATATTTATAATGACTTTAAAATACGGTAATTATATTTTATTGCTATTGATTTAAATTTCTAGTTTGAATTTTAATTATATTGATTTTATTGTTATGGTTCATTATACATATAAAACTTCTTTTAGGCTACCTTGATTGTTTACACAAACAGAAAGGATATCAAGCCAATAATAAAATAAAAAGTCATTCATTAAAAGTCACATTATCCTGTGCAAAACAATTTTTTGCTTCTAAGCGGGTCTGTGCTTCGATCTGCAATCTGCTTTGACGGTACGGTTTCACTGAAGTTTTTTGAAACTGAGTCACTGGTTTGAAATTTTGTTTTCCCCAAATATGCGAAAGGATATACATAGGTTAATACAGAACTACGCATTATATTTTCTTGCATGTTCCTTTTCTCTCTCTTTGTCTTTCTCTTCACATATATATGTAGGAGATGGGAGGGTAAAAAAAAGTCTTCTGAACCACAAGCATTTATTTATTTATTTATTTATTTATTCATTCATTCATTCATTCATTCATTCATTCATTCATTCATTTATTTGAAAGCAGAAGGTTTTTGCAAATTTCTGTTACAAATCCTTAAACTTGTTCATTGATTTTTAAGTCCGCTTCCAGATGGGGAGTGGAACTTTTATTACTGCAAGTGACAAAGCATATGGTAAACGAGATAAACTGTATCTCTGCAGTTTTGTTTAGCTTCAGACAAGACTTTTTTAGGGGAGATAATACCCTGCTGTAATTGCTAGAGATTCTCTCAAGCTTTCTGGATTCCAAAATGTCACTTCATGGTGTTACAGGCAGGGGAACTTTTGTGGAAGTCTGCGTTCCATTCACAGATGACAATAAGATGGCTTTCCCAAAGGGTCACCCAAATTAAATTGCCCTATGACACTATCTTTCTTTGTAAATCAAAGAAAATAAATCTGTCTGTCTGTCTAATGCAGGGGTGGGCAACGTCAGGCCCACGGGCCATATAAGGCCCGCGGGGCTCCCACCCGCAAACCCCACCCCTTCCACACGATTGGCTCCCGCCCACAAACCTCGCCCCCAGTGCTTGTGATTGGCTCCCACCCGCAAACTCCGGCCCCTGGTCCGCGGAAATCCCAGAAACCCCGCCCCCCACCCCCCTGGTCCCCAGTTATAAATATACAAATAGCCCTTGGCAGAAAAAAGGTTCCTCACCCCTGGTCTACTGCAAGCTGGGGAAATGAATCTAAGTCCTAATTACCACTGAATGGCAACATAGCTCCAGTATTTAAGAGTGTAATACCTTTATGTACCTGTTGGTGACAATATTTGTGCTCTCTTCAAAAAGTACATTATCAGACTGGAAGGAAGACCAAGCACTCTTGAAATGAAATGAAATGCCCCAGAAGAGCAATTGTGACTCGGAAGAACATGAAGTTTTTTTCACTTGAGTCAGCTACTTTGGACGCTGGCAACATTAAAAATAAAAATAAAAATCTTGCTGTCCTTTTTTTTTCCCTTGAGAAAATCTTAATGTGTTCTTTTCCTAACAGCAACTCCTACATATGAACCTTGCTTGTGGTCTCTCTTATTTATACACCTAACAGCAGGTCAGACCAAAATGACTGAATCAGATTCTATTCTAAGAGTCAATTAAGGGGGGGTTTAAACAAAACATTAGGTACATGTGGATTTTTTTTTTTAATCCATTCAATCATGTCCGATTCTCAGAGACTGCCTGGACTACCTGCAGTTTTCTTGGCAAGATTTTTCAGAAGCCAGGAATTTTCCCCACTTTCATAGATTTAATTGTAGTGACAATTTCTTGAAGGAAAAGAGGTGTAAGCAAAATTAATGACTTGGTCCAATAATAAATACAGTAATTTTGTAATTCTATCATGTCTGATTCTTGGTGACTGCCTGGACAAGTCCCTGCAGTTTTCTTGGCAGGTTTTTCAGAAGTGGTTTGCCATTGCCTCCTTCCCAGGGCTGAGAGAGAGTGACTCACCCAAGGTCACCCATCTGGCTTTGTGCCCAAGGCAGGACTAGAACTCATGGTCTCCCAGTTTCTAGCCCGGTGCCTTAACCAGTAGACCAAACTGGCTCTCCCCATGTGGATTATCACCCATTAAAAGGATTCTGTTCAGAATCTGGACATTTAAAAACCTTGTCATATGTATCTTTTAGTAAAGGCAGAAACTGCCAATATTTTTTAGATATTAGGAGGTCTACATCCAGTAGATGTGCAGGGGAAAACCTTTACCTTTACCTACATCCAGTAGCACAATACAATGGAAATTAAAACATCTTGTTTATATAAAATCACAGAGTTGGAAGGGATTGTAGATGTAGGTCATTTTTTTAAAGAGCGTTTACTACCATCTGCCACATGAATGCACATCTGGTTTTGAGTGCATATAAACATTGAGACAAGCACCCAGCCAGGTATTCTACCATTTCACAACTTACAAGCTCCTGTTGGCTTTCCCAAACCTGCATCTTCCAGAACAAAACAAAAACTTCTGAATCTTTCAGAAGAGGTATGTATGTATGTATGTATGTATGTATGTATGTATGTATGTATTTATTTATTTATTTATTTATTTATATTAAACAAATTTATATAGCTGCCCAACTCACACATGGTGACTCCAGGTGGCCTACAAAATTAAAATCCATAATACAAAAAAATAATAATAAGCCCCCAGCCCCCCACGGTGGCAATATTTATTTATTAAACAAATTTATATAGCTGCCCAACTCACACACAGATATCCTTACTCTAAGGTGCTTCTGGATCATCTGTAGGCAGCTGGGATAGATTTACTAATAATTTTAAAATATTTATTTTATTATTTGGATTTATCCCCGCCCATCTCTACCGTGGTAGACTCTGGGCAGTTTACAACCACAATATAAAAGATAAAACCTATACATTTAAAACTACTATAAAAATAAAAATATATATCCAAAAGATGGTCTGTTCTTAAAAGGAGGAAACCACTAAGCCAACCACCCCCAGGAGGAACTATCATTTCCTTCACTCCAGGCAAGGCGGCAGAGCCAGGTCTTCAAGGACTTCCTAAAGGCCAGGAGCGAGGGTGCCCGCCTCACCTCTGGGGGCAAGATATTCCATAGGGCGGGTGCTATCGCAGAGAAGGCACGCCTCCTGGACCCTGCTAGATGGAATTCTTTTAAAAAAGGGATCCGAAGCATGCCCTCCCTGCATGATCGGGTGGGGTGGGTAGATGTGGTCAGGAGAAGACGGTCCCTCAGATACCCTGGTCCCATGCCATGTAGGGCTTTAAAGGTGATAACCAACACCTTGAATTGAATCCGGAAGCAAACTGGTACCCAATGCAGCTCACGGAGTAGCGGTGTTACATGTGCTGATCTCATAGCACCCAGAACTACCTGTAAAGCCGCATTCTGGACCAGCTGAAGCTTCTGGATACTCTTCAAGGGTAGCCCCATGTAGAGCGCGTTGCAATAATCTATATGGGAGATGACAAGGGCATGAGTAACTGTTCGGAGGGCCTCCTGATCCAGAAAGGGGCGCAACTGGCACACCACCCGAAGCTGTGCAAAGGCCCTCATGGCCACGACTGCCACCTGCTCCTCGAGCAGGAGTCGTGAGTCCAGGAGGACCCCCAAGTTTCGCACTGAATCTGAACGGGGTAGTGCAACCCCATCCAGAGTTAAAGATGACAACTTCCTGGAAATCGAGAGGCCATCAATCCACAGCCACTCTGTCTTACCAGGGTTCAGCTGAAGCCTGTTGTGCCCCATCCAGTCCCCTACAGCCTCCAGACACTGAAAAAGGGTGTCGACTGCAACACTTACTTCACCCGGGATGGGGATGTACAATTGGGTATCATCAGCGTACTGGTGATACCTCATCCCATGGTGACGGATGATCTTACCCAGCGGCTGCATATAGATGTTAAATAGGAGAGGAGAGAGAACCAAACCCTGCGGCACCCTGAAAAACAGGGTCTCACATCCGGTCACTTGTGGAGCAGCGCCCCTTGAGGCCATAAGAGACTCTCAGATGACAACTGCCATCCAGCCTCCCCTGCCCCGTTGTCTCGGCTGATGCCACACTTGAAACCTGGCTGGACACATTTCCGAAAGGGCAACCCCTCCTTCTGGGCCCAGCCAGGTCTCTGTTATACATGCCAGGTCTGCCGCCTCCTCCGCGAGTAAATCGCAGATGAGGGGAGCCTTATTATTCACAGACCTGGCATTAAGGAGAAGCAGCCGGACATCGGGGCCCTCAAAGATCTGCTTACCAGGGCCTGGGTATGAGCTTGGAGGGCCGGAACGCGCCACTGGTAATAAACACCGGGGGCGCCTTCCCCAGGCAGGATGGCCTGCCCTCCAGCTCCCGTCATAACGTCATTTCATAATATGGAAAAGTTCTACCAGGTTATAGTAGCCACTAAGCAAATAACCTTAGCTTTAGTTAAATAATGGATTATCGAAAGTTGGTTGTACTATTTGATGCCTGATATATTTCAGATGTTCATCTGTGTTTTGACCAGATTACAGAATCCATATATTGTCCATCCATCCATCCATCATAATTTGACCATCCAATGTGGTAAGAGAAGAGGCAAATTCCTTGCCGAGATGCTTCTAAGGCAAAAAGTAGATCTGGAAAAATCTTGCTTACACAATCCAGTCCTCTTCACATGCACATATTTTATGTGGGCAAAAATGACAGGCTTTCAAATGATCACTTAACTTCTCCTAATTTGTTGTGAAGTAACAAATCAGTTTTCATTTCCATGATTTTTAAAAAATATTTTTTACTTTTCACTATTTAAAAAAGTTTGTTTGTGGTTGCTTTTAATTTTTTTTCTGCTTCACCAGATTACATTATTTGTTTGCTTAATGTTCATGGAATTATGTCATATCTACAGTGCTTTGAATGTCAGGCTGACTCAGAAGCTGAATAAATGAATGAACACATGAATAAGACTCCATTAGAAAATTTACATAGATGACTGGAGATTATTTATGATTTTGCTCCAGCTTCTGGATGTTTCCTAAGAAGACAGGCTATTGTGTTTTTTTTCTTCTAATCACTCCATGTAAAATAATCTATCAATCTACATCAGAGCAACCACTAATGAGATATAGATGCAGTGAGTCCTTACTTTTACATTTATGTTTCTGCTTTCTATTTGTGGAAATTATTATTGATAATGTGACTGACCTGATTTGAACAGTAAGATCTGCAAAGTCATAAAAATCCAATAAAACTTATTTGGAAAATCTATGCTCCTCCATAGCTTGAATCATGTCAACTGGATTTCTATTTTCTCAGTGGAAACGTTTCACTCCTTATCCAAGAAGCTTCTTCAGACTGAAGAAGCTTCTTGGATAAGGAGCGAAACATTTCCACTGAGAAAATAGAAATCCAGTTGACATGATTCAAGCTACAGACAATTCCACCTGGATGACTAAGAACCTTCATAGACTATGCTCCTCCACTTTCATCTAATCATGGCACACACATTCCCTGCCAGCTTCTTTTTTTTTCCCCTGCTGTGTCTTGATTATATCACTTTCTTCTTGTCCCCAGCCCATGAATGACACGGGCTTAAGTTGCCCTTAGCTGTACTGCTGCTTAAATGGCTTTTTCCCTTTATTCTGACTCTGCCCAAGGGCAGCCTGAAAGAGTAGAACATCTGTTAGGCTTTGTCAGAAATTTCCTTGGAAGGAAGTCAGGGAACCTGAAGGACTCGGACAGGCAATAGAGGCATGAGAAGGAACCTCAGTGGAGACAATTAGTTTCTTGCTGGTACGGTTCCTTGTCAGCTCACAAATGGATGGACAATGCTTTAACTCAGCGGTGAGGAAAGGCTCCAAGAAAGAAACCAAGATGGTTGCTATCTCATCTCCTAATGCCCTCATGGTCAAGAAGATAAAGGATGCAAAGAATGGATGCTTCTGAAGCTGCACCTCCAAACCAACGGGTTATATATCTAAAGAAAGACATCGTATGCTGGGACATTTTCCTCCATAACTTCTGGTAGGAGCTGTTTTCATTTGGAAATACAATTGGCCCCAAAAGCAAATTCGCTACTTTGCATCAAGCACTGGGGCAACCTTTCCTAGAGGTCATGAAGCCTTCTCCAATCTAGAATGCTAGCTCAAGGGTTATGGGAATTGGAATCCCAACACATCCAATGATTGGGGAAATTGCCATTTTGAGTATTAAGCTTGAATCTAACTCAAGTTGCCTCAGGTTCTCAGCATAGATTATGCCACTGTATACCCAGAAGTTAAGTATTTGCTGAACCTCTTGTGAATATATTTATTTATTTAACAGACTTGCTGCACTGGGACAGGTGACTCAGTGTTTAAATTCTGTGGGGGATCGGCACAGCTTCACCAGACTGTTTCCTTGGTGTGAAAAGGCTGAAAACTCAACCCAGTATCTTGATCTAATTCCTGCTTGAAAATGATGAGAAAACTCTCTCTCTCTCTCTCTCCTCTCTCTCTCTCTGTCTCTGTCTCTGTCTCTCTCTCTCTCTCTCTCTCTCTCTCTCTCTCTCTCTCTCTCACACACACACACACACACACACACACACACACACACACACACACAGAGTTTTAAACCAGTGGCAAACAGTAAAAGTGCAGAATCTCAGAATGTTAAAAAAAATCTTACAGATTTTAGCTGCAAAGTTGATTCTAATTGATATTGCTAGAAAGGGTTATAAAGAGTCACAGGATAAAGTATGGATATGTTTCTTGCAAATGTGACAAGCCTCATTAAATGAGCTGTATAATTCCAGCTGGGTTGTTTAGCTGAGATTCAAATTAGTCCAATACTGGTTAGAATTTAAAAAAAAGGGGTGGAAAATGTTTTTAATCAAAGGTGCCTTATTAAAAAAGTAGGATGGATATGTTTATCACTTATGATGGCAGACCTTTACAAGGAGCTGTATCAATAAAAGCTTGACAGTATATTTTAAAAATCTTAGATATGACTTTAAGATAGATAGTACTATAGATTAATACTGCAATTATTGAAATGTTAATTTCTACATTAGACCCTTCATGTTGTTTATTTCAGTAGCATCATATTTGGTAGCTTTACCCAGATGAAATGCAGAACATAAGGGGGGGTTCAGTTTTGTTGATCTTTTTCTTCTGGCATAATTCTTACATGGTTAAGATTTTAATGTGGGTAGGTGAATCAATGCAAAGACATTTATAGACATTTACAGAGACAATCCTACACATACTGCTCAGAATGATGTTCCAAGTCCGTGGATGCTTTTCCATGGTCCAAATTAGCCTGTCCCTGAAACCGGTTTTGTTCAGCATATAAGCTGCAAATCAATCTAAGCATCACACATTAGATTCATGTGAATCCAGACTTGTATTGCAGTTTTATATTGGATGAGGAGAAACCTATTATGCTTTAGGCTTTTTTTGTGAAACTCCAAGGACTTCCTGGCTTGGGCAGGGATCGTGTTCCAGGAACACAGGTGTAAACTGGTTTTTATACCTGTCAGATCTCATGCCCTATGAATGCACAAACTTGGTGGCTGCCAATCTTGTGCCCTGCTCTGCAAAGTTTGATTTAGGTAAATTAGGATTTATGGGGATTGTCTGTCATGTTATGCTTCAGTATCCTCCTGTTTGAAACTGGCCAAGACAGACCTTCTGAGAAGCAACAATCCTGCATAAGATTTTCTTCTCATGGCTTTGATTGATTTAAATTTGCTGTACCTCCAACTACCAATGTCTCTTTTAAACATGAAGAACTCATCGTCAACCATGAACATAAAATCAGTGCTTAAAGTAATACTTTGCAACCCAGGAATCACATGTGTGGCTTTCTGCAGAAGGTGATTTTTGCTTTCTTTCTTTTTTCTCTCTGCACTTTTTATTTTTTATATTTTTCTTACTTTGTAATAGTTTTTTATCTTTGTATTTTTAAAGTTTAATAAAAATTATTATTAAAAAAGGGATGACGTTTGCTTTCTCATTCCCTTCCTCCCTCTCTCCTTTGAACTATCATCCCCTTGGAACAGCAATATTAACAGTCCATCATTATCTGCATATGGGGTTTTTCTGAATATTTATTTTACGAAATGTATATTCCAACCTTCTGCTGTAATCACCATGTTCAAGGATGCTGGCAACAATTGACAAATTAAAGGTCCCTTCCCTTCCCTTCCCTTCCCTTTCCCCCTTCCCTTCCTTTCCCTTCTCTTTCCCCCTTTCCCCCTTCCCCCTTTTATCATAGCTCATTGTGAATTAACTGATCAGGTGGATTTAGCTAAGAAGAATCTCTTCTCTTCTCTTCTCTTCTCTTCTCTTCTCTTCTCTTCTCTTCTCTTCTCTTCTCTTCCCTCCCCTCCCCTCCCCTCCCCTCCCCTCCCCCCCTCTTTCCTCTTTCCTCTTTCCTCTTTCCTCTTTCTTTTTTCTTTTCTTGTAGTAGTGGGTTAAGAAGAAAAAAGAAAAACAAACTTTTAAAATATGAAAATACTCCAGAGTGCAAATAAAATACTTCCTAGAAAGGAAGGATCTTAGCCATATGGCAAAGTACAAGGGGACAAGTTTCCCAAACAGTAAATTCTAAAATATTTTCATAACCACATGCCATGTGTTGTACTCTCCCCACCAGCACAGGCAGGACAAGCCAGGGTATATAAACAGAGAGCAAGTCCCGCTCCCTTTTCTCACTGAAGATGTTGCCTAGCCTGGCAATGAAACGTCTGCAAGAAAACAACAAGGCTCAGAGGGCACTAAGGACTCCACAGTTCAACCCTGAGCTACAAATATTCTCTTCGATTGATAGCTTAAGATGATGTAAAGGAGTTGACTATGGATTACTATTTCATACTTACTATATTGCATTCCTATAGGGATTTACAAGATATCTTCATGCTTCTTCTTGAATACTTACCAAGCAGAGACGATAAAGTATAAATATAATTCCTCTTGGCAGACTGTCTGACTGATATTACATGTTCCATAGACAAATTTTGCTTGGCAAATATGAGAATATATACCTAGGTTCTATCCAGCATAGCAGAGTCCCCAACAAATATTTAAAACTATTCAAACTGCTAACTATACTGTGGCCGCGGGTCTAGAATAATACTAATACTAAGAGTTGAACCGCCCAGGGTCCCTCCTTGTGGGGGAGATGGGCGGGATACAAATGCAATCAATCAATCAATCAATCAATCAATCAATAAGAGTAATACTGATTCTGATGATGAGGATGATGTCTGTAAAAGCACTTAGAGACAAAAGGCATTGATAGAATCTTACATGATCAGTTACAAAGAGTTCCATTAGTGAAACAGCATATATATTACAACAGTAGCGTTAGCTGTCCTACAGACTTGGGAATGATCTGGTAGTCAAAAGTACCAAATCCAGTTAGAACGATCACTTCTGTGTGTAAATAATAATAATAATAATAATAATAATAATAATAATAAAAATAATGTATTTATCTAAGAATACCTGAAGGAAATCAAAAGCAGGTTGAGTTGTCACAAAACTGGGCAATGCCTTCAGATTGGATAAATCAAGAAGGAAACTGGAGGCTTAATATTTGCAGCACAAAAACAAGCACGAGAAACAAATGCCATAAAAAAAATGGAAACAGATAGAAATGGAAACATGACCTCTGTGATGTCAACATGAGTAATTGCTGAGTAAAGTCTAAGGCCCAATGCTGAAAATCTGTACAGCCAAAATAATTCCTTCATGTTACATCAACAGAATGTTTCTTCCCCTTCCCCTTTAGTGATTTTACTCTTTTTATTTTCCATTTTGCACTGACTGATCAACAACCATAAATAAATGTTACTACTACTACTACTACTACTACTACTATCAATTATAAAGTAACGTTTATAAAGTATAACATTGGCAACAGTGCATTTATAATTTGACCCTAGCAATGGCTTTGTGAATAGCCTAGATGACTGAGGTGCAGCTTGTCTTCTAGAAACCATGGGATTCCTTGGATGTTTGTGTGAGATTCCTCTGTCATGGATGTATCAAAATATTTTGTGGGCAAAAGATCCCTCAGAGAGGATTCAATTCAGGCCGACTTTCCTGGAGGTGGAAATGTTGGAAACCAATGTTCAAAACATCACAAAATAAATCCCAAATGTGCCCATGTTAGATTTCCTTTCCAGATGCATGCAAATATTTCTTGTAATTAATAGCCTATGTTATTTACAGCACAGTTAATGGTATTTTGTTGAGTGTCTCCAGTGTGAATTTTGCTAAATGCTCTGAATAAAAATTACTGCATAGCAGTGAAATGAAGTGATCCAGAAATTAATGATTATCTTAAGGTATGTACTGTATATATATATAATAAGTAAAGAAGTTTGCTGACAGAAAAGGAAGTAACAGTCAACTGCATATTATTCATAAAGGAGTATAAACAGGTAGGGATTGCTTGGAGTAAAGAAGTATTACGGTAAGACTACTTAAGAGGCTTGTGCACATTAGCCCTAATTCAATTCAAACTGCAGAACTAAATCCAGATTCAGAGAGGACATGATTTAGTGTGAAGTACAGATTTGAGATTTAATGGCAATCCAATTTGATTAGTTTGGCTTCAAGATTCAAAATTTGATTTAAAAAAATGCAGAGGTTAGCAACTTCAGGGCAGGACTTGGAAGAATGACCACTAATTGATCCTTATGGGATGGTGTATCTTGGCTGCTTCTGGGCTTTCAGAAATGACTGGAGGGATGACATAGCTGGTTAACAAGTTTGGTCCTTCCTGGGAAGGTGTCTTTATCATTGGTTGAGTCAGGGCCTTGCTGGCAGAATTGTACATAAGTTAGTTAAGAGATGGCTGTTGTGGGTCTTCCGGGCTGTGTGGCCGTGTTCTGGAAGTTGTGGTTCCTAACGTTTCACCAACATCTGTGGCCGGCATCTTCAGAGGGCAGGAGCACAGACAGAAGCGATCTCTCTGTACCCAGGTAGAGTGGCAATGTTTGTTTTCTATTTATAGAGCTAAGTTATAGGAGGTTAGGTGGGGTTTTTTGTTGTGTTGAAATGTTAACGAGTGGCTGCTGTGCGTGATTAGCATGTTGTGAGAAGTATTCCCATGTCCTCGTGGTTGAGCTGAGTTCGTTGACCCACAACAGCCATCGAACTCCAGCCGTGAAAGCCTTCAACCATACATTAGTTAAGAGAACTCAGCAAAGTGAGAAGGCATAAGAAGGTACAAGCCAGAAATATAAGCAAGCCAGAGAGAAGAGGGAGGATCATAGAAAATGGCAATTGTAGTCTTGTTACCCTATTTAAATGTTGGGCCAGTGCCTGGATTAGCCTGCCATCCATTCACTCACAGTTAAGAAATGTCAACCTGTCCTGCTCCCCAAAGATGCAGCACCTAAAAGCGAGGCCATCTTGAGTCCAAATGAGTTCTCAGTTGTGCTGGCAGGACCAGCATGGAAGCATACCACTCCCCTATCACAAGACAGAACAAAGTTAGAGCTTATAGTTGGCCACCTTGAGAGCTGAAAAGTGAATGAAATCCCAAAGCAGAGTTAGCCATGTCATACCCAAACAGCCAGGCATGCTGGGATTTTGAATCTCATTGGCCAGCTGCTCATGTCAATGCCAGAGAGCCCATCAAACTGCTCTGGACTCTCCTTTTTAGCCTTCTTCAAATACAGAATTGAAGTTGCAACAACATATATTACTTTGTATTTTAGTATTTTGTATAGGATGTGCTTATAGCTGTATTGTGGGTAGGAATCCCTGAAGGGGCAGAAAACGCATCAGATCTCCAGAGTTGACTGGAGTCTCCCAGTTTGATCTGCTTCAATAAGATGATTTGACTGAAGTTTTAGCAAACTGGATCACCAATGAAACATTAAAGAGCCCTCATGCTTTATCACTTTCTTAATTCTTTGCATTTATTAAGTCTTCCTGAGGCTATCTTGCTTAGTAGAACTGGCCATCAAAATCTGTTATACACATTTCTGTCTAATGCACAGCTTTCTCATGAGAATGGTATATAGAAAAGACATGTATACAAATACATGAGAGCAAAATGCAGCCAATTGCCTAAAATTGCAGGAGTGTATTTAGTACACTCTGCTTCTAGCAATATGTGGCATTTATGTCCAGTTGAATGCCCCTGGTTGTGTGTAACACTTTCCTAATCTATCAGACAAGCAAAATGTTAGTTTTGGGTACCTACTTGATTGGGGAAATGTGCATGTAAAGTGTCAATGAAGATTCTCAGTCATCCAGGTGGAATTGTCTGTAGGTTGAGTCATGGCAACTGGATTTTCTTTCTTTCTTTTGGTTGAAATGTTTCACTGCTTGTCCAAGTAGCTTCTTCAGTCTGGGCAAAAGTTGGTGAGAGGACCCCATATATGTCTTCCAGGGTGGCTGTATTGACCTTACACCTGATTGGCTTGTTAATTGGGCAATTGAGGTGTAGATAGTCTTTGGGATGTCTTACTCCTAAATGTGCATGTAAAGTATTTCACATTGCTTTTCTACATTCTTACCCCTATAGTTTGAGAAATATTAATGTAAAAAAAAAACTATATTGAATATAAGGGGGAAAATATACTCCATATGAATTAGAACTTGATTCAAAATACATTGTGATTTTCCAAAAATTAATAAATATGATGGGTTGGTTGGAATACTGTGCATTCATCCTTGAGTCTCATGAATGGGGAATGGGGAATCTGCAGGGATGGTCCCTTTCGTAGCCCCATGATCCTTTCCCCATCTGCCAGTTAGTGGCATGATAGACTGGCACAGAAAATGATTTGCTGGGAAAGGAAGACACCATGGATGGTTCCTGCAACCTACAGCTGATGGATGTCCTCCTAGGCAGCACTACCCTGTCCCTTTAGCAGGCTGGTAGAAAGTAGAGACTAGCAGATTGGAGTCATCTTCCTCTACTTAATTTGGGGACAGAGTTTGGATCTAGCAGACAGGTTTGCAGCCAAAATGCTCGTCAGTCTCAGCATCAACAAAGCTGCTGGGCTGGGCTGGATTTGATTCTATTATTTTTATTTTGGTAGCTCCTTGGAATAGCTTTGCAAGTGCTGAAATCATGTTTCAAAATACATTATTTTGAAACATTATGCATATTTTGAGGTTGACAGGTAACTTTAAATTCAACATAATTCAGGAAACATTTTTGCTTCCAGAGAACATCTGGGGAAATATTCACTGTCAAAATGTGTTTTTCCCCCAGTATTAGAGATTAATTTCTTTACAGAGATTGTTTTCCAAATCTATAGAAGGTTTTTTTTTAAAAAAAAATCATTTTCTCGACAACTGGTTGCGGACTTCAGAAAATCCCCCTCTTCGTTGCCTGCATGTTCCTGACCAGTTTGCTAATGAGGCAAAGATCTAATTGCATGAGATCTTATATTAGCTTAATAAGGCTATTTTAATTTCCCTTTGACATCTGAGCTATTAGCTGTCCACTATTTATGTTAAGAACGGATTCTCCCTAAATACACTTTTTAAAAGGTTAAGCTCTTTTTAGCAGTGGATCATTTTCAAAACTGTCCATTTCATATCATCACCGATAATTATGTTTACCCTCTGCAGGGGACCTAAATTAGCAGTGAATTCTGGTTTCTGTGACAGATCCAACTGCAGGAATAGGAGATCCACTTTCTTTGTTGTTGTTGTTCTTTTGGTTTTAATGGCCTTTCAAATGTAATTGTATGAGCCGAGGAGATACTTTCCCCTTTTCCCCTGAATTAAAGAACTGAACTGTGGTTAGGGCATTTCTTGGTTCAGACATATTGGATAGCAAACAAAATGTCCCAAAAGAAAATATTTGGAACAGTAAATAATATTTGAATACCAGATTATTTGAAGGACACAAAGCCTACAAGAATATGGTAAAACTGACTTATTTTTCTTATGACAGCTGTTGTTCTAGTTCATCTGATGGGCTCCATCCATCAGGTGGATTTTACAGAATAGTCACTCCTAGCTGAACCTTCTGTGATTCTGAAAATAGGGTGGACCTGGTTAACATTTAACTAGGAGACCACCAGGAAATCAGAGATGTAGTCTAGAGAAGTTGAAAGAAAGGAATGGCAAATTATTTATATTGTTCTCAAGAAAAGTTGAAAAGAAAAAGGGGGCAGTTGCGCCCCTTCCTGGATCAAGAGGCCCTCCAAACAGTCACTCATGCCCTTGTCATCTCCCATATAGATTATTGCAACGCGCTCTACATGGGGCTACCTTTGAAGAGTATCTGGAAGCTTCAGCTGGTCCAGAATGCGGCCGCACAGGCACTCATGGGTTCTATAAGATCAGCACATGTAACACCGCTGCTCCGCGAGCTGCATTGGGTAGCAGTTTGCTTCCAGGTCCAATTCAAGGTGTTGGTTATCACCTTTAAAGCCCTACATGGCATGGGCCAGGGTACCTGAGGGACTGTCTCATCCCAACCACATCTACCCGTCCCACCCGGTCATGCAGGGAGGGCATGCTTCGGACCCCATCAATAAAAGAATTTCATCTAGCGGGGTCCAGGAGGTGCCTTCTCTGCAATAGCACCCACCCTGTGGAATATCTTGCCTCCAGAGGTGAGGCGGGCACCCTCACTCCTGGCCTTCTGGAGGTCTTTAAAGACCTGGTTCTGCCGCCTTGCTTGGGACGAAGGAAGTAATAGTTCCTCCTGGGGTTGGTTAGCTTAGTAATATCCTCCTTTTAAGATCTCACCATCCTCTGGATTTTTTCTATTTATTTTTCTATTATATTTTAAGATGTATAGGATTTAATTTTAATATTATTATTGTAAACCGCCCAGAGTCTACTGCTGTAGAGATGGGCGGTGATAAATTTGAATAATAAATAAATAAATAAATAAAACTACTGTACGTGAACATGTCCATGTAGTCACTCAGCTTTGGGCTTGACTCAATAGAGTTGTTAACTTTTAACTATAAAATGGTCACAGTCCTAGAGTGGATGTGAAAAGCACATAGGTGTACAATACAACACTATCTATACAAACAATTGTGTGTGTTCTTTATGCTGCTATTCAATTATCTTTTAGTGATTTTTTAAAATTAGTTTGGGTGATAAAAAATCAGGTCCCTGTGACTCTTAAAAAAGAGATTCAATCAAATCACTTCTTCAAATCACAATGCTGAATTAATTTAATATATATTAATATTAATATTATTTGAATTTATCCCCGACCATCTCTGCCATGGCAGACTCTGGGCGGTTTACAATCAGAATATAAAAGATAAAACCTAAACATTTAAAACTACTATAAAAATAAAAAAATTAAAATCCAGAAGATGGTCTGCTCTTAAAAGGAGGAAACCAAATTTAAAGTGTTGAATTCAAACAGAGACATTTGAAAACTCTGGGGGAAAAATCAGGGGATTCGGTGGACTTTTCGTTTTGCAGAATTACAAAATTATTACAAGGGCAAAATCTTTGTAAATAAGGAGTCCCATGAACTCTTCCCACCAGCAGTGCTGAAAGGAAGGTATCAAAGTGGGCTCTGGAAAAGGCCCATCTATATTTGCTTAGGGTTAAATTGTATAGATACCCTGCAGTAGAGTGTTTGAGGCTATCTAGAATTTGATGATAGAATTCTGGAGCACTGGTAATATCATTTTGGTGATCAATGTCCCTAATTCTTTCTTTTACTATTGATTTTGTCAAAGGGAATATAAAATAAATTCAAGAGAAGAACTTGTGGTAGAAGGATATAGTTGTCAATCGTTTTCTTATTTATAGTTATCAGAATGATTTAAAGTAGACAAAAGAGTTTATGAACATTGTAACATTACTGAACATTGTAATACTAACTTCTATTGAAATTTGAAACAGAAGAAGAGCAAGTGAAACAATGTATGATAAAGTACATCTCCCATCTTCCATTCTCCTTACTTTCTACAGAGGCACTATAGAGAGTGTACTTACAAGCTGTATTTCCATCTGGTTTGGAGGCTGTAAGGCCTCAGATAGAAAGTCTGTTCAGAGAGTGGTATGGGCAGCAGAAAAGATAATTGGGATATCTCTGCCACTCAACCAAGATTTAGCACATGCACGCTGTTTGTCCAGAGCTCGAAAGATCATCAGTGATGCCTCCCATCCTCATCATGGTTTGTTTTCTTTGTTACCCTCTGGGAAGAGGTTCCGCTGTATCCGATGTAGAACAGCCAGATTGGGAAACAGCTTTGTCCCCCAGGCTATTGGATTCTTGAATGACAGATAGGTTCTTTTAGGTGAAATATGTTGGATGTGTAAAGAATGTGTATTTTATAGTAATTATGGACTTTTATTAGTATTTTAATGTTTGACTGAAATTGTGAGTTAAAGAATGTATATTTTTTAAGAATGTATATTTTATAAGAATGGGTATTTTATAGTAATTATGGTTTTTTATTATTATCATTAGTATTTTATTGCTTGAGTGAATTTGTGAGCCAACTGCAACGAAATTTCATTCTATTGTGCACTTGTATAGTGTATAGAGGGATGACAATAAAGTTATTATTCTATTCTATTCTATTCTATTCTATTCTATTCTATTCTATTCTATTCTATTCTATTCTAAAGTGGGCTAAAAGTTTGGTTATAATATACAGATGGAACAATGGGAAAATATGTGGTTGAAAGAATTGAAATTTACAATTAGGCAATTCTTGAAGAATTACACAAATTACAATTCTTGAAGACAATTTTTTTGTTATAATTATATAACAAAATATATTATATTGTTTATAATAATATAATATATTTTATATCTATTATAATATATAAAATATTATATATTATTTTGTTATAGTATTTTGTTGCAATAATATATTATCTTGTTATAATCTTGAAGAGAATAAAATGATGTAGCATTGGTATATATTACCAAAGAAATTGTCTGGAATGTAAAAATAACACTTCAAAATATGGTGGGTGAAGATGATGGAACTTGCTGAGACAGCTAAGTTGACTTCTTTAAGCAGAGAAAAGACAATACTGTATCTATGTTTAATGCTGACTGGAAACCCTTTATGGACTCTTTGCGTAAAACAGAAAAAAATGAACTTTTGATTTGTGGTTTTGATGATTAGACAGGATACTACAGAAAGAAGAGAGATATTTTGTAACCATAGAGTAAGAAGTAAATTTATAATTGTACTTATAATTGTTGTAAAGAAGATCGGAAGCTACTTCTTTGTACCTTTTCCTTTCTTTTCTGTTTTTCTTTTATTTTTCTTACACTTTTCGCTTTCTCTTCGGTTTCTTTCTTTCTTTTTCTTTTTCTTTTCTTTTTCTTACTTTATATTAGTTTGTATTAGTTTTTATCTCTATCTCTATCTCATCTATATCTATCCTACCCTAGTTTTCTCCCCTGAGATTTTAAATATTTTTGACCTAAACAAGGCTGTTTCCAGTTATGAAAAGGTTTATAAACCTAGATGACTGTACTCATTCTCCATCATCCTTAAGTAATCTTTTCAATTATGGAATTCTGATATTTGTCTGTTTAAGAGCTCTTCTACTTATGAGAGAGTAGCTAAATTATTTTGCTTTTCCACTGAGAGTACATTAAATCACTGAAAATTAGAAGTTCTCTCATTGGTGTCCTCTATGAATAGATCTGTGCTCTTATTATATATTAACTTATTTTATTAGGTTTTATCAGTTTTACTGTGTTAACCTCTATTGGTCTGTGACTGCAATAAATGGCTTATTTAGAAAGCACAGGAACAAAACATTCAATCAGTTGTAACTCTCAATCATAACTTCTTTTTTTCCTTTGTGGAGTTTATTATTGGTGCATTATAAACATTTATATTCCATATCTTCACCATTCAGTGATAGGAACAGCTTGTATGGCAATATTGTTTATTAGCCATTCATCCAGCCACACACATTAAAAAAAAAAAACTAAATCAGAGAAGTAAAGCACCACATAAGAACTAGTTAAAAAAATGGCCCTCCACAGAAAGAACGAAAAAAAGTAACCTAAATTACAGCTGGGGAAACTTTGATGAAAATTCTCAGGAAGGTAACCCAAAATTGGAGCACCATGGCAGAAAATTTTAATCTCCTGTCCCTCACATTCGACATAGCAGTACCAAAAAACAGCGTCTGTATTTATGACCTTGGGGACAGAAAAGGTTCAGATATAATCATAACAAATTATTTAAGGCTTGAAAGTATATAAATGGATGGATGAGGAGGGGGGTGGGGGGGGAGAGAGAAAAAAAAACTGTAAATGTTTGTCATTTTGCTGAGAATTTGGCCTTTACTATTTCTCAGAATTAAAATATTAATGCTACCTAGAACTGTATTAAGGACCAGTGGGACATGAGAGAGGATAGCGGATAGAGCATAGAGGATGGATGAATGGATGACAGAATAGCCAGCCAGCCAGCAGTGGTGCATTTATCTAACAGTAAACTGTTGCTGTTTCCTTGTCCAGTTGTCCTTGAATTACGAACTACATTATCTGATGGTATAGAAAAGAATTGAGCCTAATGACTTTTCAAGAGTTTCACAGGCTTTTTTTTTTTTTTTGCAAGATTCTGGGTAAATGGATCATATTATTTAAAGAAATAGGCAAGAGGGACCTCAGTTTATATGTTTCCAGTTCTGTTTAGTAGCTTTCAAAAAATGGAATAAAATATGTTTGATCATGAAGTAAAAAGTGTCATTGTTAGATCTGTGAAGCACTTCAGATCTATTATACACAGTACAATTTAATGTTACTTTGATTTTTAATGTATTATAGCTTGTAAATCTCTTTATTTCTTTTGTTATTTCTTTTGTTATTTTTTATTATGCTTCTAAATATTTACTAAAAGAAAATAAAAGGAAGTATTTCAAAAACTATTTCAAAAATTGCTCACAGCCCCTACTTGCAACTCTTTAAAGCGGCTGCATCTCTTCCCAGCATCTCATGGCTGTCTCTGCAGCCATGTGATGAGGCTACTTCAATGAGTTGTAATCAGGTTTTGTGTTCAAATCCTTATGTGTTCCAAAGTCCCTTTGGGGAACTGAATCCAAAGTGTTGTACAGCCCTATCTGTAGCTTGAATCATGTCAACTGGATTTCTATTTTCTCAGTGGAAACGTTTCGCTCCTTATCCAAGGAGCTTCTTCAGTCTGAGCAAAGTTAGTAAGGGAATCCTTAAATATGTTTCTAGGTGGCTGTGTGACCTTGCACCTGGGGCTAGGTCATGATTATTTTGAGATGTTATTTCTAAGTCCTTTTATCATCTAAAGGAGGATCGTTAAGATCACCATGCTGCTGTTGAGCTTGTGAAATGGTCTTAATCTTCCTAGGCACAGAAGACAAAGCAGGGAGGAAGATGGGGGAAAGATTGTGCCTGAGGCCCCCACCTCTATTCAAGGAAGGATTTTCCAAGTTGGCATAAATGGATTCCTTGACCCCTCTCTCAAACCACCTATCTTTATCTAATGATAAAGTTGAAATGAAAACTATCAATTTAGATGATAAAGGGACTTAGAAATAACATCTCAAAATAACCATGACCTAGCCCCAGGTGCAAGGTCACACAGCCACCTAGAAACATATTTAAGGATTCCCTTACTAACTTTGCTCAGACTGAAGAAGCTCCTTGGATAAGGAGAGAAACGTTTCCACTGAGAAAATAGAAATCCAGTTGACTTGATTCAAGCTACAGACAATTCCACCTGGATGACTGAGAACCTTCATAGACTTGTACAGCCCTAGTTATTATGCCAAATGGCTTTGCATCATGACACGGTCTGTCCTTCACCACTCCAAAGGTCATGGCCATTTCTACATGCCTCAAAATAGCTTATAAAACACAAGACAGTAATATAAAAAGCAGAACAAGAACAAAGCAATCCTAATGTATTATAAATAAACAACGAAACAGTTGAACATATTTAGCCCATTAAAATTTCTAGAATAAAATAGCAGCCAATTAATTTAAAAGGGAAAGAATATCATAAGATACTGTTAAAACACTTGGAGAACTGGACACACACCACACCTGGTGCCCAAAAATTAATAATAAAGGCACATTGGTATGGAGCCAACAGCTTAATCGCATGGGACAATGGTGGTTCTCAGGAAGACTATAATTAGGAAGTAGATTCATGTGACATTGGCAGTAAAATTAGGTAAACTATACTGTCCCAAATGGCACCCATATTCCAGAAATCTAGTCCAAAACAGCTGAAGGAACCAAGTTGGAAAATGGTGAATGAAATAAACAGAAAACTAAAAAAACAGAATGATGTTCCTTTTTTAAAAACCTGGATCTTAGCCATATCTCTCAGCAGTGAGCCGCATTGATGTCAATAAGACTATCATCCACAAAAGCTTCCCTGCAGATGATTTTGACAGATGCTTATTTGAAAGAAAAAAAATAGTTATGCATGGGATTGAAACTTCAGCCAGATCTATTGTACATTTCCTTTGAAGCAATTTGGGGTAGCTTTTTAAAGATTTACATCTAGGTGTATACAGCAGGTACATTTTTTCTCTTTACTTCTTATGACTAATCTGAACAGGATATTGCTGGTATTATAATTTACAACCACCTCCAACATTCTCAAAATGCCCTGTCCTTTGTCACATTCTCATTAAACACTGTTGAAGACTGTGGATGATGAATATTTCTCATTAATACTTTAGTTGCTGAGTGATCTATGTCTTTTATTGGCTCAACATTTTGCTTTTTTTCCCTGCAATCCTGCCCCTTTCAGGGTTGTGCAAGGAACACCTATCTCCAGAAACAGCCAAAAGCAGTCTGGATTGCTCCCGAACCAGTTCCGTTTGACTCAGATTGCTCTCACTTTTTTGAATAGTAGCAGAGTGGGATGAAATTTCCCAATAAAGTTACTCGAAAATATGCCCAGTTTTATAGAAATTGGTGCAGAGGGTTTTGAGCTACCCTTCTGTAAACCTGTATCTGAATTTTGTGGCACTTGCAAATATGGAGAACATCATTGCCTGGTTGCTGACAAAAGGAAGGGGTGTTTGAAGGAAAGATGATGCTCCATCTTGAAGTCAGTGGAATAAGGCAGAGTGCCTTTCCATAAAAGAAATCCAGCTTTTGGTTTTGTCCACTTTCAAGCTTCCATGTCCTGTCCGGAAGATAGGTCTGATTTCAGAGGAAATGTGTTGGCTAAAGGAACTAAAACTGAACTCAAAATTCCTTAATTCCTTCCTTCCTTCCTTCCTTCCTTCCTTCCTTCCTTCCTTCCTTCCTTCCTTCCTTCCTTCCTTCCTTCCTTCGTTCCCCTTCTAATATTTAGTTTTGTTGTCCATAATTTATTTATTTATTTCATCATAGTTTAACCTACTCTTCATTGCTCTCACTTTTCTTTCCCATTACCCTGTTTGATATTCATTGATATTTTTTACCATTTATTTGAGAACCATTCGTTCCACTCTCAAAATATCTCCCAGCATGGCTAGAATAGCTTCAAACAGAAATAAAACATGACATGAAATAATTAAATATAATTATGACAGTTGATTAAAATTATGAAACAACATTAAAAGGTAAGGACAATTTCAGGAGATCAAATACTTTAAAAATACAGAGATCAGCATAAATAATATTTTTTTAGAAAACTTAGCCTGGGTTTAGGTGTTTTTTAACAGGGGAATTTAACATTTTAGCAGGTGAAGCTTTTCCTGGAGTGAGATACTGTATGCAATGAGGAAAGCCAAGTTTTGGTGTACTGTCTAAGACCAGTTCAAGAGATGGTAAAGGTAAAGTTTCTCTTGAATTAATTTTCTTGCTTAACAGGAAGGAAGTGGTTGACCATTGCCTCCTATTCTAACCTAGAGCCCTGGAGTAACTAACTAGGTCCAATCCTATGTTGTCTTTTCGACATCAGTCAGGGTCAATAAGTGGTGTGACATGTTATGACAAATACAAGGTAGGTATTGGTGGCAAAATTCTTTTTCTATCAGACTTTGTCTATAACATCTACAGTATATGATCAGGTCTGAAGAGGGGAAGTTTCTTTTCTCATATCCTAATGTTGATGATGGCTCAGCGGTTAAGATGCCAGGCTTGTCGATCAGAAGGTTGCAAGTTCGTAGGTTTGAGACCTGAGCGCCGCGTGATGGAGTGAGCTCCCGCACTAGCCGCAGCTCTTGCCAACCTAGCAATTTGAAAGCATGCAAATGCAAGTAGATTAATAGGTACCACTTCGGTGGGAAGGTAACAGCGTTCCGCATGCGTCATGCCGGCCACATGACCGTGGAAGCGTCTTCGGACAATGCTGGCTCTTCTGTTAACAAACGGAGATGAGCACCGGCCCCTAGAGTCGGACATGACTGTGCAGGGGAAAACCTTTACCTTTTTTAAATGTTGAAAATATGAACATGAAGACATCTAAAGCCGACTGGTCATTCTTCAGAGCAGTGCCTGTATGGTGATGGAATGCCTGAGCTGTCTTTTGAGGAAACAGACCCTTTTTTTTTTGTTCTACCCATTATATGTGTACTTATTTAAGACAATAATTTAACCCTCCAGTATCCACATTCTGGGTAGCATACATCAGCAATCATGAAAGCAAAACCTACAACATATCACCCATTCCACAGATAAACATCAGCATACTGTAAATACAAAAATGATAAATGGAACAGATTTTGAATTCCATTACAACCTGAGATATTCTTATTTAATTTCACTAAACCATATATTCCTTCAAAATTCACAGAACTAGTATTATACTGTATACAGTATGCTAAAAGCTGCAAGGTTTTTATATGCTTTCTACTGGAAAAGATATTTGATTCCTTCTTTGGAAGAACAGCCAACTAAATTGTGAGAGTATCTTCTATGTCAAGGATAACTTCCCATATAAAAATAAATCTGATGCAGAATTTAATTCTAATTGGAAACCATTCTCAGGTTGTGTTATATATTAATATGCCCCATACCTAAAATTTGGGTTCTGTTATCTATAGAACCATATCTTAATTGCAAGGAGCAACTTGTAAAATCAAAAGTATATTCAAGTAGTGCAGATAACCATAATCCATTTTATGGTAAAAAAAGGTAAAGGTTTCCTCTGCACAGTCGTGTCCAACTCTAGGGGCCGGTGCTCATCTCCATTTGTTAGCCGAAGAGCCAGCATTGTCCTAAGACACTTCCGCGGTCATGTGGCCGGCATGACACGCATGGAACGCTGTTACCTTCCCAACGAAGTGGTACCTCTTCATCTACTTGCATTTGCATGCTTTCGAATTGCTAGGCTGGCAATTTATGAATAAAGCAAAATATGATCAATATCTGTGATGTTTTGAATAGGGGCTGTGTTTTGAATCACAGGGTAGACACATTAGAAGCTCAGCCTGCAGGCTTACTGTAGATTTCATCTTGCACGTTGTAAGATGAACTTTCTTGAAACTTGTGATTCATCTGCCTGGTTTGTGTGAAAGGCTAAGAGAAACTGTTCAACAAGGGTAGAGGGAATTAGGGAGTGATGTTAATTGAAGCAGAGCATTTTATTAATACTGTATCAGGCACTGACTCTAGTCATGCCTGAAATCTAAATAATACTCAGACACCAAATGCTAAACAATGTTGTGTTCCTTGTTGCACACCAAAGTCACATTAGCTTCAGCCATACTGGAATATTGATTTGACATTTCCTGCAATACAATATTACTATTAAAATGTAATTTTGCTTATCCAGACCTTCCTTCCTTCCTTCCTTCCTTCCTTCCTTCCTTCCTTCCTTCCTTCCTTCCTTCCTTCCTTCCTTCCTTCCTGTTTTTGTCTGTATGCAAGACAGACAACTTCTGTAACTTCCAGAAATGAAAGATATACAAAATAGATGCAATGGGAGAATGAGTATGTCATGAGCAGTGTGGGTGGCAGATACCTTAGCTGCTGTAGCCAGACCCTCCCACTTTAATAACTTTGCATTCTTGCTCAGCAACATTAAATTCTGCTTTCCCAGATAGGAAATCCCCACAAATACAGGTAATCCTTGCTTAACTACCACAATTGAGACCAGAATTTTGGTTGCTAAGCAAAGTGGTCATTTAGTGAATCCAATCCGATTTTATGACCTTTTTTGCAGCAGTCATTAAGCGAATCACCATGTCACTAAGCAAACCACATGTTGTTAAGCGAATCATGCAGTTCCCCATTGATTTTGTTTGCCAGATACAGGACTACCTGTATTTGTGGGGATTTGTGAGGGGCTGCAAGAGAGAGAAAGAGGGGCATGAACCAATGGCCCTGACCCTTCACCACCTCATTAACTACTGACCAAAAGGGGCAGAGGGGTGTGGATAAAGAGTTAAGGATTTTCTTTGTGCCTTCTCTTCATTTATCACTCTGCTGCCTCTTTGTTTAAAGAGATTGCCAATCTGAAGTCACTTTCTTTGGCCTTTGTTCACACATGGTTCACATGCTTGTTGATTCTCCTAGTAGCATGTAGTTAGCTACAAGCATGATTTATTGACAAAGTGCCTTTTATGTATGACTTGTCAAATTATCTGAAGACGCCTAATGTTGGCTTTAGCTCCCCACCGCCCATGTGAGTGTGAAGAGGTTTTTTTCATATGCTTTGATTCACGTGAAATAATACAGCAGAAATATAAAATAAGAGTAAAGGTAAAGGTTCCCCCCACACATTTGTGCAGTCATGTCCGACTCTAGGGGCCGGTGCTCATCTCCGTTTGTTAGCCGAAGAGCCAGCGCTGTCTGAAGATGCTTCCACGGTCATGTGGCCGGCATGACGCACACGGAACGCTGTTACCTTCCCACCAAAGTGGTACCTATTAATCTACTTGCATTTGCATGCTTTCGAATTGCTAGGTTGTCAAGAGCTGGGGTGAGTGCGGGAGCTCACTCTGTAACGCGGGGCTAGGGATTCGAACCTCCAAACTTGCAATCTTCCGATCGACAAGCCTGGCTTCTTACCCACTGAGCCACCATGCCCCCTCAAAATAAGAGTACCCGTAGCTAAAGTGAGTGGGGAAAAAAATGCTTTCTAGACATGAGCTTGAGACACACAGAAATGCAACTTGTTGAATATTATTTCATTTAGTTTAATTATAAACAGCTACTTATAAAATGAAAATGAGCATCTCAGGAATGAATTCAGAACACCTACCCAGGTTATATTTAAGTTCATGGGCAAATTGTCATTCCAAATAAAAATTACATGTTTGATGCTTTGGAGTTTCAGAGCTAAATACATTTCGTAGGGTATACATAAAGGAAATAGGAAATCATTTTGGAATAACTAAAAATTAAGCTAAAGTGGATCTTTTGGGTGGTATTTTCTTAAAATAAAAGCTGTTGTGGCTTCAGGATAAAAGCTACATGCTAAGCAGATATGTACATATTTATCAGGTGTGTATGAAACAATCAAGATCCAATTCAAATTTGAGATTTGAAATTGGCACAATTTGATTTAAATGTGTGTCTCAAGGTTTAAAGGCATTAAAACCTGATTCAGATTGATCCAAAAGTCAAGCACCAATTCAAGAAATTATTCAACCAGAAATTATAATGGAGAAAGATCAACTCTGCAGCTGCTTAATTTTGGATAGAATCAATGACAATACTAGGGATGATAGATCCTTTAGAACACATTAATCCTCTCCAGCAAAAAGCAAAAGAGAAGTTGAGCTTAATCAATGCAGGAAGTGTCTTATTCCAAATTTTAAATTAAAAAATATTTTTTTAAAAAAAACTTTAAAAAAAATAAAACTGTTATTGAAGACAGACATGTCCAACCACCCTTTGATCACTTTTGGGGGAGCTAGTAGCCTCACATTCAGCCAATTCTATATCCATGTCAAATAATAAACCCAAAATATTTCACAGAAAATTAATTAGATCACTTCTGTCTCTAGCTTTGCTTTTTCTACAAGGTTTCAAAAGGCTCTCATAGTAAATTTCCACACATTTGCACATAATATAAAATTTAGTATTATGTATTAGATTGTTGCCCAGCTTTCTGGCACCACTTAGCCGATTTTGACCAGTTTCCAAAATCTAAGCATGGTTCGACATAGTTAGGTCGCAAGACTACCAGGAAATATTACAGCTGAAGTTTACTTTGGGAAATAACAATAAAAAATCCTCAAAAACAATGGAAAACTATCAATGCGAAGAAAACACCATAGAGTCTCCGTGAAGTCATCAGGAGAAGAACTTAATTTGAAGGCCAAGGGAGGGTTTTTTGTTTTTTGTTTTGCTTTGTTTTGTTTTTAGTGGACCCTCACAGATACATCGGTGGCTCCTTTGGGCAGAAATATGATTCATAAATTCTTTAATAAATATCTAAATATGTCCATCAATGTCTGTGATTGAACCCTAGTCAGATTAAGAGAAACAGCCCATTCTTATGAGAATGACACAATTCCGATTCACCACATCGTTCATAATTTTATAAATTTTCTTTCATTGTGTTGGTCTTTAGGGTAGTACCAACTGTAGTATAGCTTATTATGCTTATCTATGTTTTCCTGCTGTGATTACCTTGTATGTATTGATTACAGAATTCAGAATGTTTTGCAGCTAGAGAGAAAGGGAGAAGGAAGGAGTCTTGTCAAGTAGATATTAGCTTTCAAATGTCACCTTTTAAATTGGCAGTGCTAATAGGGAGCAAGTGAATATCTTTTCATTGGTTGAAAGGCCAAATTCATTCTTTGATGCACCACTTGATATGAATCTCCCCAAAGGTTAAATAAATTTATTAACACTGATGTGTATTAAGATAGATCAGATCAACCAGAAATTTTAAAACTGCAGCCTTTTTATACATGAAAATACCACATTTTACCTCCAGTAATTATGACAATTGAAGGGGGTGTGGGAGGGAATTTATAAGATACAGCAATCTCCCATTAAAAAAAAAAGTAAAAAAATAGAGACAGTTTGGTGTAGTGGTTAAGGCATCAGGCTAGAAACCAGGAGACCATGAGTTCTAGTCCCACCTTGGGTACAAAGCCAGCTGGGTGGCCTTGGGCCGGTCACTCTCTCTCAGCCCCAGGAAGAAGGTAAAGGCAAACCACTTCTGAAAAATCTTGTCAAGAAAACTGCAGGGACTAGTCCAGGCAGTCGCCAAGAATCAGACACGACTGAATGGCAAAAAAGAAAAAAAAAACCTCAATCCTCAATATAACTTACTTACTTACTTACTTACTTACTTACTTACTTATTTATTTATTTAATGTACAGATCAAACTTTACTCTGCCAAAATGTAGCCACCGCCACAGCTTTGTCATTAGCTTGCTGTAGGTCGTCGGCAGTACAAGGCTCCAGCAGTAATTGACACACCATCAGATGCGCCGGGTCTTGGGTTTCTCCACATTCACATAATGTATTGTCGTCAGCCAACAACCCCCACTTAAATAAATGCGTCTTGCACCCCACCCTCATCCCGTTCATTGTCCTCCAAACTGTATAAGGGAGAGTGTTTCCAGCGGCCATTTCTTCCTTCGGTAAAATACTCAAATCGGTGAGCTCATTCCTCCATTTACTTATTCGATTCCTCAATATAACTGATTAAATTTCAGTGAGTTTTGCTGAAAAATAAATACATAAGTTATCAAAATTGATCATATGTGCCTGAACTTGCTTGGGGGAGTTCAAATATGTTGTTTTTATTACATATTTATTTATTTATTATTATTTATTATTTCTAACTTATATCACCGCCCATCTCCCCCCACAAGGGGACTCTGGGCGGTTTACAATCAATTCAGCAATTAAAAACATATAAAATACTTTATACAATTATTAAAAATATAAAAATATAAAATCCAAGAGGCTGTATGTGATGTTTGCGAACCAAACTTTACGGTACATATTTTATTGGTGCAGGTGGCCTTGAACTAGCACCCCTTTAAAACAATGTTGTCGTTTCCTGTGATTTTTTAAATTTTGGGACAGATGCCAAACTTACAGGAATGGGCCTGTATTATTGCCAGTAAAAGTTAAAGGTTCCCCCCGCACATTTCTGCAGTCATGTCCGACTCTAGGGGCTGGTGCTCATCTCTGTTTGTTAGCCGAAGAGCCAGCGTTGTCCGAAGATGCTTCCACGGTCATGTGGCCAGCATGACATGTGCAGAACGCTATTACCTTCCCACTGAAGTGGTACCTATTCATCTACTCGCATTTGCATGCTTTCGAATTGCTAGGTTGGCAAGAGCTGGGGCGAGTGCGGGAGCTCACTCCATCACGTGAGGCTAGGGATTCGAACCTCCAAACTTGCGATCTTCTGATCGACAAGCCTGGTGTCTTACCCGCTGAGCCACCACGCCCCTTCAATTATTACCAGTAGCTTGACAATAAGTTAAGTCAGCTACCTAATACATTCACAAAATACCATCATACAAATGGTCAGAATGAGAGACTAGACCATGCAACAGTGAGTTACAACACATTCTAAGCCTAAGGATCCATCCCAACCCTAGAATCACAACTGTACATATGGGTAAATGAAAATATTTGCTGAATTACCCACATCTTTTGACCTTAATGCAATGAATGTCTGTAGTCCCAGAAAAGTGCAATAGGAACATCAGAGATACTTCTAATTTCTTCTTATATTTGGTGCTTTGTTTATCAATACACAAGGAAAATCTACTTGAACAATGTCATCTCCTAAAAGCTAATATCACAGCCTGATAAGAAATGCTTACAGCCTCCCTAATTCCCAATTTTTCCTGTCTCTCTGTGTGGGAATGGAAGGGAACACAGATATAAACAATCAAAAGATCATGGGGTGGGTGAGTCAGCTGACAGTTTATCTCATAAACAGCAGTTTAACCGAGATGGAAAAATCTAGGCAGAAGCATTTCAAATCACTGAAATAAATTCCTCCTTAATTAACTCACCATACATGAGTGTGAGAAGCTCCTCTTACAGTTTTCAAGGGTTTATATTTGCCCCTGACTAGCATTAAAGATATCTTACTGTTATCTGTAAGGCTGTTGCTTCATTTATCTCAACGATCTGTATGAGTTTTGACACTCTGAATCCCTTTTTAGCATTGGGGGGGATCCCAAATCAACACATTCATTTGATCAATCCAGAACTACACATTCATATGCACATGTTTTTATTTTTTATTTGTTTATTTTTATCCCACCTTTATTATTTTTATAAATCACTCAAGGCGGCAAACATACCTAATACTCCTTCCTCCTCCTCTTTTCCCCACAACAGCAACCTTGTGAGGTGAGTTGGGTTGAGAGAGAGTGACTGGCCCAAGGTCACCCAGCATGCTTTCATGCCTGAGGCAGGACTAGAACTCTCAGTCTCCTGGTTTGCCATTGGCTCCTTCCTAGGGCTGAGAGAGAGGGACTGGCCCAAGGTCACCCAGCCGGCTTTCATGCCTAAGGCTGGACTAGAACTCACAGTCTCTTGGGTTCTCGCCCAGCACCTTAACCACTAGACCAAACTGGCTAAAGTACTAATGAACACACAGGGATGAGATAAAGAGCCAATCATATGACTACTATATATTAAATGAATGTTCCACAAGCTTTCTAGCTCTGCCTAATAAAGAAGGAATAATCACTAGTTTTCTCATTCTCTGGTACCAGTTTTATCTTGGAAAAAAATGCCACTTTCTCCAAGCTCATATGGTTATTGCATTCCAGAAGGTGAAGAAATACCACCATCTAGAAACATCAATTGGACATAGATGCTTTACAACTTAGCTTTGTAAAAGATGGACTGTTAACCTTGGGAGTAATGTTTGACATTCAATGGTATTCCATAATGTTGAATATAGAATTTAGGGCCCCCATTTGATATTATGTAATATTAAATGGATCTTGCCAATCTACCTTGCAGATAAGTATTTGGAGTTTAGCTACACTAGGATATAAAGTATTCATATCATCAGGAACTTGGGAATACTTGTCAAATACATTATAATTAATAGGTTTGCTTATAGTTGGACTAATACAGAACAGTGGATGTCAGACTTTATTATATGTATTGATTCACCTAAAAGGCTCAACATAAGTGTCTCTCCTATCAGGTTTACAAAAAGAAATGCATGATTATATGAACATGAAACTATGTATGTATGTATATAATGACCCAAACTATAAAAGAGTCAATAACTAAATTTAGATCACTTGACATTCCTATCTATGATGTTCCTGTATGCTGTGATAGTGCAACTTTTGTGTTTTTTAATGACTATGAAAACTGAATTAATATTAAACTTGTAGAGGGATATATACTGTACTACAGCACAGTTCCATTCTTCAAGTAGCTATGTACTGTAGTTCTTTTTCTTTTTAATTATACTTGATGGGTCAAATCCAGGGGAAATGTGAGCAATGTCCTTGAAAAACTGTAACTAGATCTTTATAAATATTACAAAAACAATAATTTTCACATTAGTATGGTGCACCAGTAGCATAGAGCTTGAAGAATATAAATTGGATGTTCCCTAGAAGAATTGGAAAAGGTTAAAATTCATCATTCTAACTGATTGGCTTTCTTAAAGAAATAACAAGTACACTGAATACAAAATGCAGTGTTAATTTTTAGATTCCTTCACTGTGAGTATTCCTTTTTCAGAAAATGTATTTTACATAAATCCATATTTAATGTAGTTGGACGGGAACACACATCATCTAGTCCCACCCTCTGTAGAGTGCAGGAAAACCAAGTAAACCATCCATAAGAGGTGGCTGTTCAGACTCTTAACAATCTCAGGAGATGGAGAACTTACAGCCTCTGTGGATAGACTGTTCCACTGTCGTACAGACCTTACCATCAGGAAGTCTTTCCCCATAGTTGACTTCCGGTGGGGACATGGCGGACTGAACAGCTGTGCCCGTGGGCTCAGCAGACAGAACTGACAACGCGGCAGTTTTTCGGGCTCAGGCAGGGTTTTCCTGAAGCCCAGGAGTGTTTTTCTGGAAAAAGGAAAACACCTGGAATCACTCCATCTGTCCTCTGGATGGCTGCTTGCAGCCAGAAGATCGCAAACAACGTTCGTGTTTGACTGGTAAGAGCAGCCGGGAGGCTGGGACGTCACCATTTCCAAGCCGTGCTTTAGCCTTAAAGGGACACTAAGACCGGCCACCCCATTTCTAAATCACCCAATTTATATTCCTTTTAAGTACGTATACCCTAAGAGAGGCTTTCTACAGCAAGGAGAAGTGGGTTTTCTTGGTGCTTATCGTTATTTTTGGGATCTGTCGATTAAGGTTCTCAGTCATCCAGGTGGAATTGTCTGTAGGTTGAGTCATGGCAACTGGATTTCTTTCTTTTGGTTGAAACTGTAGCTTGAATCATGTCAACTGGATTTCTATTTTCTTAATGGAAACGTTTCGCTCCTTATCCAAGGGGCTTCTTCAGTCTGAGCAAAGTTGGTAAGGGAATCCTAAATATGTTCCTAGGTAGCTGTGTGACCTTACACCTGGGGCTAGGTCATGGTTATATTGAGATGTAATTTTTAAGTCCTTTTATCATCTAATGGAGGGTCGTTAAAAACACCATGCTGCTGTTGAGCTTCTGAAATGGTCTTAATCTTCCTAGGCACAGAAGACAACACGGGGAGGAAGATGGGGGAGAGTTTGTGCCTGAGGCCCCCACCTCTATTCAAGGAAGGATTTTCCAAGTTGGCATAAATGGATTCCTTGACCCCTCTCTCAAACCACCTATCTTCTCTGTCTAAAATGTGAACATTAATGTCCTCAAATGAGTGTCCTTTTTCTTTTAGATGAAGATAAACTGCTGACTCTGGTCCTGTGGTATTATTTCTCCTGTGTTGTGCCATCCTCCTGTACATAGGTTGTTTGGTTTCTCCAATGTAGAGTTCAGAGCACTCCTCACTGCACTGGATTGCATAAACTACATTGCTTTTCTTATGTTTTGGAGTTTGATCTTTGGGGTGTACAAGCCTCTGTCTCAGTGTGTTGGTGGGTTTGAAATATACAGGTATGTGGTGTTTGCCAAATATCCGTTTTATCTTTTCAGACACGCCAGCCATGTAGGGAATGACCAGGTTCTTTCGTTTACTCTGAGTCTCAGCCCTATCTGTCGCTGTTTTAGGTCTGGTAGATTTAGATTTGGTGAAGGCCCAATTTGGATATCCACAGGCCTTCAGGGCTGTTCTCAGGTGCTGATTTTCATTCTTTTTGGAATCCATGGAGGTGGGGATGGTTTCTGCTCTGTGTGACAATGTCCTTATGACTCCTAGTTTGTGCTGCAGTGGATGGTGGGAGTCAAACATCAGATATTGATCTGTGTGTGTGGGTTTCCTGTAGATCCCTATTTCTAGCTTGCCACCAGTCCCAATGAGGACTTCACAGTCTAGGAATGCCAGTCTGTTGTCCTTGGTGTCTTCTCTGGTGAAGCTAATGTTGGCATCTATAGTGTTTATATGGTCCGTGAAGGCCTGTACTTCCTGGGCCTTGATTTTGACCCAGGTGTCATCCACATACCTAAACCAGTGGGTGGGCACCGTTCCCTGGAATGTGTTGAGTGCTTTCTTCTCCACTTCTTCCATGTATAAATTGGCCACAATGGGTGACACAGGAGAACCCATGGCACAGCCGTGTTTTTGTCTGTAAAAGTCACCTCTGTATGTGAAATAAGTGGTGTTAAGACACAGGTCCAGAAGATGGCAGATCTGGTTTGGGTTGAGATGGCTTCTCCTTTCCAGGGTGCTGTCCTCTTCTAGTCTCTTCCTGACAGCGGATAGAGCATGAGTGGTGGGGATGCTGGTGAAAAGGGAGGACACATCAAAGGAGACCATAGTTTCATCTGTATCCAGTTTCAGGATCTTTGCTTTGGAAACAAATTCTTCCGAATTATGGATGTGGTGTTCAGAGTGTCCAACTAGAGGTGCTAGTATGGTAGAGAGGTGTTTGGCAATGTTGTATGTTACCGAATTGATGCTGCTGACTATGGGTCGGAGGGGTGTTCCTTCCTTGTGGATCTTAGGAAGTCCGTAGATGCAGGGGATGGCTTCTCCAGGATACAGACGGTGGTAGGTAATCCTATCGATGGAGCCATCATGTTCCAATTGTTTCAAACTGTCTATTGCCTTTTTCTTGTAATTGTTGGTGGGGTCTCTTTTCAGTTTTTCATATGTATGGTGATCCTCCAAAAGTGAGGTAATTTTATTGTGGTAGTCTGCAGTGTTTAGAACCACTGTACATCTTCCTTTGTCAGCAGGTAAAATGGTGATGGTTTCATCTTTGCTGAGGGCTGTCAGGGCTCTCCTCTCTTGGACGGTAAGGTTGGGGGGAGGAGGTTGAGCACTGGACAGAGCTGCAGATATTTTAAGCCGGAGTTGTTCTGCTTCTTCAAAAGGTAGGTGGTTGTTGTGGATGGCAGATTCTGTGGCTGTAATGAGCTCCACAACCGGAACTTGCTTGGGAGTGATGGCAAAATTAAGACCTTTGGCTAGGACATCTCTCTCTGGTTGGGTAAGTTCTCTGTCTGAGAGATTTTTCACCCACATGTTCTTTTTGTCCTCTGTGGTCCTGTTGTTGTTGTTCCTCCCAGTGGTTTCTCCAGTTCCTTGTTTCTGCTTGCTGCGAGAAAGAAGAATGTCAAATTTCTTAGTTTGCCTCTCCTTTGTCTTGTGATGCTGGGCCAGCTGTACTTTATTGCCAAGCTGAATAACTCTATCCAGGATTGGGTCAGGAAGGGTGGCTGTGAGTTCCTGGTGAAGGTTTTCAAAATTGTATTGCAGGGCATCAATGGTGAAGTGGACTTGCCTTATTCTTTCATTTAGAAGATGTCTTTGTGCCTGCTGCAGGATCTGATCTGCTCTGTGACCCTTAACTGTAGATTGCAGGCGTAGGCTTGTCGGGATGAGTCTCTGTTGTCTGCATCTGAGGTTAAAACGTAGGTGGTTTCTATAGTCTGCCACCTTTCTTGCTGTCTTCTCGAATTTCCTTACCAACTTCAGGGTTTCATCCCCAAAATGTATGGCAATATGTCTATGAAGGTTCTCAGTCATCCAGGTGGAATTGTCTGTAGCTTGAATCATGTCAACTGGATTTCTATTTTCTTAATGGAAACGTTTCGCTCCTTATCCAAGGGGCTTCTTCAGTCTGAGCAAAGTTGGTAAGGGAATCCTAAATATGTTCCTAGGTAGCTGTGTGACCTTACACCTGGGGCTAGGTCATGGTTATATTGAGATGTAATTTTTAAGTCCTTTTATCATCTAATGGAGGGTCGTTAAAAACACCATGCTGCTGTTGAGCTTCTGAAATGGTCTTAATCTTCCTAGGCACAGAAGACAACACGGGGAGGAAGATGGGGGAGAGTTTGTGCCTGAGGCCCCCACCTCTATTCAAGGAAGGATTTTCCAAGTTGGCATAAATGGATTCCTTGACCCCTCTCTCAAACCACCTATCTTCTCTGTCTAAAATGTGAACATTAATGTCCTCAAATGAGTGTCCTTTTTCTTTTAGATGAAGATAAACTGCTGACTCTGGTCCTGTGGTGTTATTTCTCCTGTGTTGTGCCATCCTCCTGTACATAGGTTGTTTGGTTTCTCCAATGTAGAGTTCAGAGCACTCCTCACTGCACTGGATTGCATAAACTACATTGCTTTTCTTATGTTTTGGAGTTTGATCTTTGGGGTGTACAAGCCTCTGTCTCAGTGTGTTGGTGGGTTTGAAATATACAGGTATGTGGTGTTTGCCAAATATCCGTTTTATCTTTTCAGACACGCCAGCCATGTAGGGAATGACCAGGTTCTTTCGTTTACTCTGAGTCTCAGCCCTATCTGTCGCTGTTTTAGGTCTGGTAGATTTAGATTTGGTGAAGGCCCAATTTGGATATCCACAGGCCTTCAGGGCTGTTCTCAGGTGCTGATTTTCATTCTTTTTGGAATCCATGGAGGTGGGGATGGTTTCTGCTCTGTGTGACAATGTCCTGATGACTCCTAGTTTGTGCTGCAGTGGATGGTGGGAGTCAAACATCAGATATTGATCTGTGTGTGTGGGTTTCCTGTAGATCCCTATTTCTAGCTTGCCACCGGTCCCAATGAGGACTTCACAGTCTAGGAATGCCAGTCTGTTGTCCTTGGTGTCTTCTCTGGTGAAGCTAATGTTGGCATCTATAGTGTTTATATGGTCCGTGAAGGCCTGTACTTCCTGGGCCTTGATTTTGACCCAGGTGTCATCCACATACCTAAACCAGTGGGTGGGCACCGTTCCCTGGAATGTGTTGAGTGCTTTCTTCTCCACTTCTTCCATGTATAAATTGGCCACAATGGGTGACACAGGAGAACCCATGGCACAGCCGTGTTTTTGTCTGTAAAAGTCACCTCTGTATGTGAAATAAGTGGTGTTAAGACACAGGTCCAGAAGATGGCAGATCTGGTTTGGGTTGAGATGGCTTCTCCTTTCCAGGGTGCTGTCCTCTTCTAGTCTCTTCCTGACAGCGGATAGAGCATGAGTGGTGGGGATGCTGGTGAAAAGGGAGGACACATCAAAGGAGACCATAGTTTCATCTGTATCCAGTTTCAGGATCTTTGCTTTGGAAACAAATTCTTCCGAATTATGGATGTGGTGTTCAGAGTGTCCAACTAGAGGTGCTAGTATGGTAGAGAGGTGTTTGGCAATGTTGTATGTTACCGAATTGATGCTGCTGACTATGGGTCGGAGGGGTGTTCCTTCCTTGTGGATCTTAGGAAGTCCGTAGATGCAGGGGATGGCTTCTCCAGGATACAGACGGTGGTAGGTAATCCTATCGATGGAGCCATCATGTTCCAATTCTTTCAAACTGTCTATTGCCTTTTTCTTGTAATTGTTGGTGGGGTCTCTTTTCAGTTTTTCATATGTATGGTGATCCTCCAAAAGTGAGGTAATTTTATTGTGGTAGTCTGCAGTGTTTAGAACCACTGTACATCTTCCTTTGTCAGCAGGTAAAATGGTGATGGTTTCATCTTTGCTGAGGGCTGTCAGGGCTCTCCTCTCTTGGACGGTAAGGTTGGGGGGAGGAGGTTGAGCACTGGACAGAGCTGCAGATATTTTAAGCCGGAGTTGTTCTGCTTCTTCAAAAGGTAGGTGGTTGTTGTGGATGGCAGATTCTGTGGCTGTAATGAGCTCCACAACCGGAACTTGCTTGGGAGTGATGGCAAAATTAAGACCTTTGGCTAGGACATCTCTCTCTGGTTGGGTAAGTTCTCTGTCTGAGAGATTTTTCACCCACATGTTCTTTTTGTCCTCTGTGGTCCTGTTGTTGTTGTTCCTCCCAGTGGTTTCTCCAGTTCCTTGTTTCTGCTTGCTGCGAGAAAGAAGAATGTCAAATTTCTTAGTTTGCCTCTCCTTTGTCTTGTGATGCTGGGCCAGCTGTACTTTATTGCCAAGCTGAATAACTCTATCCAGGATTGGGTCAGGAAGGGTGGCTGTGAGTTCCTGGTGAAGGTTTTCAAAATTGTATTGCAGGGCATCAATGGTGAAGTGGACTTGCCTTATTCTTTCATTTAGAAGATGTCTTTGTGCCTGCTGCAGGATCTGATCTGCTCTGTGACCCTTAACTGTAGATTGCAGGCGTAGGCTTGTCGGGATGAGTCTCTGTTGTCTGCATCTGAGGTTAAAACGTAGGTGGTTTCTATAGTCTGCCACCTTTCTTGCTGTCTTCTCGAATTTCCTTACCAACTTCAGGGTTTCATCCCCAAAATGTATGGCAATATGTCTATGAAGGTTCTCAGTCATCCAGGTGGAATTGTCTGTAGCTTGAATCATGTCAACTGGATTTCTATTTTCTTAATGGAAACGTTTCGCTCCTTATCCAAGGGGCTTCTTCAGTCTGAGCAAAGTTGGTAAGGGAATCCTAAATATGTTCCTAGGTAGCTGTGTGACCTTACACCTGGGGCTAGGTCATGGTTATATTGAGATGTAATTTTTAAGTCCTTTTATCATCTAATGGAGGGTCGTTAAAAACACCATGCTGCTGTTGAGCTTCTGAAATGGTCTTAATCTTCCTAGGCACAGAAGACAACACGGGGAGGAAGATGGGGGAGAGTTTGTGCCTGAGGCCCCCACCTCTATTCAAGGAAGGATTTTCCAAGTTGGCATAAATGGATTCCTTGACCCCTCTCTCAAACCACCTATCTTCTCTGTCTAAAATGTGAACATTAATGTCCTCAAATGAGTGTCCTTTTTCTTTTAGATGAAGATAAACTGCTGACTCTGGTCCTGTGGTGTTATTTCTCCTGTGTTGTGCCATCCTCCTGTACATAGGTTGTTTGGTTTCTCCAATGTAGAGTTCAGAGCACTCCTCACTGCACTGGATTGCATAAACTACATTGCTTTTCTTATGTTTTGGAGTTTGATCTTTGGGGTGTACAAGCCTCTGTCTCAGTGTGTTGGTGGGTTTGAAATATACAGGTATGTGGTGTTTGCCAAATATCCGTTTTATCTTTTCAGACACGCCAGCCATGTAGGGAATGACCAGGTTCTTTCGTTTACTCTGAGTCTCAGCCCTATCTGTCGCTGTTTTAGGTCTGGTAGATTTAGATTTGGTGAAGGCCCAATTTGGATATCCACAGGCCTTCAGGGCTGTTCTCAGGTGCTGATTTTCATTCTTTTTGGAATCCATGGAGGTGGGGATGGTTTCTGCTCTGTGTGACAATGTCCTGATGACTCCTAGTTTGTGCTGCAGTGGATGGTGGGAGTCAAACATCAGATATTGATCTGTGTGTGTGGGTTTCCTGTAGATCCCTATTTCTAGCTTGCCACCAGTCCCAATGAGGACTTCACAGTCTAGGAATGCCAGTCTGTTGTCCTTGGTGTCTTCTCTGGTGAAGCTAATGTTGGCATCTATAGTGTTTATATGGTCCGTGAAGGCCTGTACTTCCTGGGCCTTGATTTTGACCCAGGTGTCATCCACATACCTAAACCAGTGGGTGGGCACCGTTCCCTGGAATGTGTTGAGTGCTTTCTTCTCCACTTCTTCCATGTATAAATTGGCCACAATGGGTGACACAGGAGAACCCATGGCACAGCCGTGTTTTTGTCTGTAAAAGTCACCTCTGTATGTGAAATAAGTGGTGTTAAGACACAGGTCCAGAAGATGGCAGATCTGGTTTGGGTTGAGATGGCTTCTCCTTTCCAGGGTGCTGTCCTCTTCTAGTCTCTTCCTGACAGCGGATAGAGCATGAGTGGTGGGGATGCTGGTGAAAAGGGAGGACACATCAAAGGAGACCATAGTTTCATCTGTATCCAGTTTCAGGATCTTTGCTTTGGAAACAAATTCTTCCGAATTATGGATGTGGTGTTCAGAGTGTCCAACTAGAGGTGCTAGTATGGTAGAGAGGTGTTTGGCAATGTTGTATGTTACCGAATTGATGCTGCTGACTATGGGTCGGAGGGGTGTTCCTTCCTTGTGGATCTTAGGAAGTCCGTAGATGCAGGGGATGGCTTCTCCAGGATACAGACGGTGGTAGGTAATCCTATCGATGGAGCCATCATGTTCCAATTCTTTCAAACTGTCTATTGCCTTTTTCTTGTAATTGTTGGTGGGGTCTCTTTTCAGTTTTTCATATGTATGGTGATCCTCCAAAAGTGAGGTAATTTTATTGTGGTAGTCTGCAGTGTTTAGAACCACTGTACATCTTCCTTTGTCAGCAGGTAAAATGGTGATGGTTTCATCTTTGCTGAGGGCTGTCAGGGCTCTCCTCTCTTGGACGGTAAGGTTGGGGGGAGGAGGTTGAGCACTGGACAGAGCTGCAGATATTTTAAGCCGGAGTTGTTCTGCTTCTTCAAAAGGTAGGTGGTTGTTGTGGATGGCAGATTCTGTGGCTGTAATGAGCTCCACAACCGGAACTTGCTTGGGAGTGATGGCAAAATTAAGACCTTTGGCTAGGACATCTCTCTCTGGTTGGGTAAGTTCTCTGTCTGAGAGATTTTTCACCCACATGTTCTTTTTGTCCTCTGTGGTCCTGTTGTTGTTGTTCCTCCCAGTGGTTTCTCCAGTTCCTTGTTTCTGCTTGCTGCGAGAAAGAAGAATGTCAAATTTCTTAGTTTGCCTCTCCTTTGTCTTGTGATGCTGGGCCAGCTGTACTTTATTGCCAAGCTGAATAACTCTATCCAGGATTGGGTCAGGAAGGGTGGCTGTGAGTTCCTGGTGAAGGTTTTCAAAATTGTATTGCAGGGCATCAATGGTGAAGTGGACTTGCCTTATTCTTTCATTTAGAAGATGTCTTTGTGCCTGCTGCAGGATCTGATCTGCTCTGTGACCCTTAACTGTAGATTGCAGGCGTAGGCTTGTCGGGATGAGTCTCTGTTGTCTGCATCTGAGGTTAAAACGTAGGTGGTTTCTATAGTCTGCCACCTTTCTTGCTGTCTTCTCGAATTTCCTTACCAACTTCAGGGTTTCATCCCCAAAATGTATGGCAATATGTCTATGAAGGTTCTCAGTCATCCAGGTGGAATTGTCTGTAGCTTGAATCATGTCAACTGGATTTCTATTTTCTTAATGGAAACGTTTCGCTCCTTATCCAAGGGGCTTCTTCAGTCTGAGCAAAGTTGGTAAGGGAATCCTAAATATGTTCCTAGGTAGCTGTGTGACCTTACACCTGGGGCTAGGTCATGGTTATATTGAGATGTAATTTTTAAGTCCTTTTATCATCTAATGGAGGGTCGTTAAAAACACCATGCTGCTGTTGAGCTTCTGAAATGGTCTTAATCTTCCTAGGCACAGAAGACAACACGGGGAGGAAGATGGGGGAGAGTTTGTGCCTGAGGCCCCCACCTCTATTCAAGGAAGGATTTTCCAAGTTGGCATAAATGGATTCCTTGACCCCTCTCTCAAACCACCTATCTTCTCTGTCTAAAATGTGAACATTAATGTCCTCAAATGAGTGTCCTTTTTCTTTTAGATGAAGATAAACTGCTGACTCTGGTCCTGTGGTGTTATTTCTCCTGTGTTGTGCCATCCTCCTGTACATAGGTTGTTTGGTTTCTCCAATGTAGAGTTCAGAGCACTCCTCACTGCACTGGATTGCATAAACTACATTGCTTTTCTTATGTTTTGGAGTTTGATCTTTGGGGTGTACAAGCCTCTGTCTCAGTGTGTTGGTGGGTTTGAAATATACAGGTATGTGGTGTTTGCCAAATATCCGTTTTATCTTTTCAGACACGCCAGCCATGTAGGGAATGACCAGGTTCTTTCGTTTACTCTGAGTCTCAGCCCTATCTGTCGCTGTTTTAGGTCTGGTAGATTTAGATTTGGTGAAGGCCCAATTTGGATATCCACAGGCCTTCAGGGCTGTTCTCAGGTGCTGATTTTCATTCTTTTTGGAATCCATGGAGGTGGGGATGGTTTCTGCTCTGTGTGACAATGTCCTGATGACTCCTAGTTTGTGCTGCAGTGGATGGTGGGAGTCAAACATCAGATATTGATCTGTGTGTGTGGGTTTCCTGTAGATCCCTATTTCTAGCTTGCCACCGGTCCCAATGAGGACTTCACAGTCTAGGAATGCCAGTCTGTTGTCCTTGGTGTCTTCTCTGGTGAAGCTAATGTTGGCATCTATAGTGTTTATATGGTCCGTGAAGGCCTGTACTTCCTGGGCCTTGATTTTGACCCAGGTGTCATCCACATACCTAAACCAGTGGGTGGGCACCGTTCCCTGGAATGTGTTGAGTGCTTTCTTCTCCACTTCTTCCATGTATAAATTGGCCACAATGGGTGACACAGGAGAACCCATGGCACAGCCGTGTTTTTGTCTGTAAAAGTCACCTCTGTATGTGAAATAAGTGGTGTTAAGACACAGGTCCAGAAGATGGCAGATCTGGTTTGGGTTGAGATGGCTTCTCCTTTCCAGGGTGCTGTCCTCTTCTAGTCTCTTCCTGACAGCGGATAGAGCATGAGTGGTGGGGATGCTGGTGAAAAGGGAGGACACATCAAAGGAGACCATAGTTTCATCTGTATCCAGTTTCAGGATCTTTGCTTTGGAAACAAATTCTTCCGAATTATGGATGTGGTGTTCAGAGTGTCCAACTAGAGGTGCTAGTATGGTAGAGAGGTGTTTGGCAATGTTGTATGTTACCGAATTGATGCTGCTGACTATGGGTCGGAGGGGTGTTCCTTCCTTGTGGATCTTAGGAAGTCCGTAGATGCAGGGGATGGCTTCTCCAGGATACAGACGGTGGTAGGTAATCCTATCGATGGAGCCATCATGTTCCAATTGTTTCAAACTGTCTATTGCCTTTTTCTTGTAATTGTTGGTGGGGTCTCTTTTCAGTTTTTCATATGTATGGTGATCCTCCAAAAGTGAGGTAATTTTATTGTGGTAGTCTGCAGTGTTTAGAACCACTGTACATCTTCCTTTGTCAGCAGGTAAAATGGTGATGGTTTCATCTTTGCTGAGGGCTGTCAGGGCTCTCCTCTCTTGGACGGTAAGGTTGGGGGGAGGAGGTTGAGCACTGGACAGAGCTGCAGATATTTTAAGCCGGAGTTGTTCTGCTTCTTCAAAAGGTAGAAGTTGGTAAGGAAATTCGAGAAGACAGCAAGAAAGGTGGCAGACTATAGAAACCACCTACGTTTTAACCTCAGATGCAGACAACAGAGACTCATCCCGACAAGCCTACGCCTGCAATCTACAGTTAAGGGTCACAGAGCAGATCAGATCCTGCAGCAGGCACAAAGACATCTTCTAAATGAAAGAATAAGGCAAGTCCACTTCACCATTGATGCCCTGCAATACAATTTTGAAAACCTTCACCAGGAACTCACAGCCACCCTTCCTGACCCAATCCTGGATAGAGTTATTCAGCTTGGCAATAAAGTACAGCTGGCCCAGCATCACAAGACAAAGGAGAGGCAAACTAAGAAATTTGACATTCTTCTTTCTCGCAGCAAGCAGAAACAAGGAACTGGAGAAACCACTGGGAGGAACAACAACAACAGGACCACAGAGGACAAAAAGAACATGTGGGTGAAAAATCTCTCAGACAGAGAACTTACCCAACCAGAGAGAGATGTCCTAGCCAAAGGTCTTAATTTTGCCATCACTCCCAAGCAAGTTCCGGTTGTGGAGCTCATTACAGCCACAGAATCTGCCATCCACAACAACCACCTACCTTTTGAAGAAGCAGAACAACTCCGGCTTAAAATATCTGCAGCTCTGTCCAGTGCTCAACCTCCTCCCCCCAACCTTACCGTCCAAGAGAGGAGAGCCCTGACAGCCCTCAGCAAAGATGAAACCATCACCATTTTACCTGCTGACAAAGGAAGATGTACAGTGGTTCTAAACACTGCAGACTACCACAATAAAATTACCTCACTTTTGGAGGATCACCATACATATGAAAAACTGAAAAGAGACCCCACCAACAATTACAAGAAAAAGGCAATAGACAGTTTGAAACAATTGGAACATGATGGCTCCATCGATAGGATTACCTACCACCGTCTGTATCCTGGAGAAGCCATCCCCTGCATCTACGGACTTCCTAAGATCCACAAGGAAGGAACACCCCTCCGACCCATAGTCAGCAGCATCAATTCGGTAACATACAACATTGCCAAACACCTCTCTACCATACTAGCACCTCTAGTTGGACACTCTGAACACCACATCCATAATTCGGAAGAATTTGTTTCCAAAGCAAAGATCCTGAAACTGGATACAGATGAAACTATGGTCTCCTTTGATGTGTCCTCCCTTTTCACCAGCATCCCCACCACTCATGCTCTATCCGCTGTCAGGAAGAGACTAGAAGAGGACAGCACCCTGGAAAGGAGAAGCCATCTCAACCCAAACCAGATCTGCCATCTTCTGGACCTGTGTCTTAACACCACTTATTTCACATACAGAGGTGACTTTTACAGACAAAAACACGGCTGTGCCATGGGTTCTCCTGTGTCACCCATTGTGGCCAATTTATACATGGAAGAAGTGGAGAAGAAAGCACTCAACACATTCCAGGGAACGGTGCCCACCCACTGGTTTAGGTATGTGGATGACACCTGGGTCAAAATCAAGGCCCAGGAAGTACAGGCCTTCACGGACCATATAAACACTATAGATGCCAACATTAGCTTCACCAGAGAAGACACCAAGGACAACAGACTGGCATTCCTAGACTGTGAAGTCCTCATTGGGACTGGTGGCAAGCTAGAAATAGGGATCTACAGGAAACCCACACACACAGATCAATATCTGATGTTTGACTCCCACCATCCACTGCAGCACAAACTAGGAGTCATCAGGACATTGTCACACAGAGCAGAAACCATCCCCACCTCCATGGATTCCAAAAAGAATGAAAATCAGCACCTGAGAACAGCCCTGAAGGCCTGTGGATATCCAAATTGGGCCTTCACCAAATCTAAATCTACCAGACCTAAAACAGCGACAGATAGGGCTGAGACTCAGAGTAAACGAAAGAACCTGGTCATTCCCTACATGGCTGGCGTGTCTGAAAAGATAAAACGGATATTTGGCAAACACCACATACCTGTATATTTCAAACCCACCAACACACTGAGACAGAGGCTTGTACACCCCAAAGATCAAACTCCAAAACATAAGAAAAGCAATGTAGTTTATGCAATCCAGTGCAGTGAGGAGTGCTCTGAACTCTACATTGGAGAAACCAAACAACCTATGTACAGGAGGATGGCACAACACAGGAGAAATAACACCACAGGACCAGAGTCAGCAGTTTATCTTCATCTAAAAGAAAAAGGACACTCATTTGAGGACATTAATGTTCACATTTTAGACAGAGAAGATAGGTGGTTTGAGAGAGGGGTCAAGGAATCCATTTATGCCAACTTGGAAAATCCTTCCTTGTATAGAGGTGGGGGCCTCAGGCACAAACTCTCCCCCATCTTCCTCCCCGTGTTGTCTTCTGTGCCTAGGAAGATTAAGACCATTTCAGAAGCTCAACAGCAGCATGGTGTTTTTAACGACCCTCCATTAGATGATAAAAGGACTTAAAAATTACATCTCAATATAACCATGACCTAGCCCCAGGTGTAAGGTCACACAGCTACCTAGGAACATATTTAGGATTCCCTTACCAACTTTGCTCAGACTGAAGAAGCCCCTTGGATAAGGAGCGAAACGTTTCCATTAAGAAAATAGAAATCCAGTTGACATGATTCAAGCTACAGACAATTCCACCTGGATGACTGAGAACCTTCATAGACTTTTGGTTGAAACGTTTCGCTGCTTATCCAAGTAGCTTCTTCAGACTGAAGTAGCAAAACGTTTCAACCAAAAGGAAGAAATCCAGTTGCCATGACTCAACCTACAGATATTTTTGGGATCATTTTTTAAAAAAACCTTTTTAGATTTTGGACTTTGTTTTCCATCAAAATATTAAGGAGGGTTGAGAGTAAATAATTGTCTCCCTATTATTATTTTTGTACTAAATTTGAAGATATTAGCATTTTCCTACACGTTGAATCGGCTGTTTTGAACTTTCAGTTTTCTGCTTCTACTTTCCCTGGAGAACTGTCTGCATATCTCACTTTCGCTTTTGCTGGTTAAGCTCCTAGGGGGCACCAAAATCTACTGCTTGAGACATAGAGGATTTTAATCAGACTTTCTCTGACTTCCAACCAGATTTTAAATAGATTCTTTCTGATTCCTACCAAGTTTTTATACAAGGCATTCAGAACATTGTGGAAAACATGAGGTCTAAAATGTGTCATCTGGTTGGGGATGTCATGGATGAAACTGAGGAATTTAACAGCGACAGAAATGTCTCTTCTAAGAGTGAGATCGGGACTTCTGTTGAAATGCTGGATGAAGATCAGATAGTTGAGTTGGAGAAATTTAAGGGAGAGAGCGAGTTGCAAGCCATAAGTGAAATTGATCTTCTGATGGAATGCCATGGAAAAGAAGGGGTTATTATGTATGGGAGGTCTCCTGAAGAGAAGGCCGAGTTTTTGAGGGGGGCAGTTGGGCTGTTCAATTTTTTAAAGAAAAAAGCTCTGTGCACATTGTGGGGAAATGTAAATGTTCTGGTTTATTTTGAAGTGGGATAAGTATTTAAGAATATTTATCTGGATTGCTTTTAGGGTCTGGCTGATTTCATTTATCTTTAACGATTTGGATTAAGATTATTAAGGTATAATAAAAAATAATAAATGCCTGGTTTTGGGTTTAATATTATTAAGCTTATTAAAATTGTTGTATTATCAAGTACAATGGCAGACAATTTATATCTTTTTTTTAGTTTGATCTTTACAATAGTAGACAGGAATGTATAGAATGGTAGTAGGAAGGAAATAATTAAATAAATGTTATCTTTGGGGGGGAAGTTGATTATGAGGTTTATATATTTTTTTCTTTTCTTTTAATATAAGGGGAGGGAGCAACTGTATTTAGTGATTTTCATAATGTGCCAATGGAATTATTTATAGAAATAATGTGACTTTGGTTTAATATAGAGTAAGGGATTGATTATAGAAAATTGTTGTATGTCCTTGCTGTTAAATGTCGGAAGTCACCTCTTTTTGTAACTCTAAAAAGAAAAATTCTCTTGTGCTTTCACAGTTTTTTAGTTTTTTAGTTTTTCTTTTTCTTTTTAGTTTTTTGTTTTTCTGTAGCTTTTAGCTTTGCTTGAAACTTAATAAAATTCTTATAAAAAAAAAAGGAAGTCTTTCCCCATAGTTAAATGAAAGTTAGGTAGATACAACTTATATCCCATACTTCTGGTCCTAGTTTGTATGGCAATGGAAAATAGTTCCTGAGCATCTTCCCTTTTATGTACCTGAATGTCAATATTCCGTCTCCCCTCACTCTTCTTTTCTCCAGATTGAACATCCCAAGTTCCTTCAGCCTGTCCTTGTATGGTGTGTCTGCAAGACCTTGTATCATCTTTGTCATCCTCCTTTGAACATGTTCTAACCTGTCAAAATCCTTCTGGAAATATGGTGCCCACTATCATACACAATACTCTAGGTGTGGTCTCTTTCATGCAGAGGAGAAAGGAATCATGATGTACTTTCCATTCTTAGTGAAATGAATTTCATTCTCCTTTCTAAAGTTGGCATCTTTGGGAAACCCAAACCATTGTTGCTTGCTGCCACGTCGCAACCAGGAGTTAAACTGAAAGTTTTTCCTTTCTCTCACTGGATTTAAGTCTTCAACAAAGACTAAGGTTTTCAGTTATTGAAGAGGACATCACATGAACCCCAATATCCTTCATTTCCCTCCCCAAAGGCATGAAGTTGCTCTTCATATGCTGGAGGTCATACCTTGCCATATTATTTATGCCCACATACAGAACTATGATGAGTCAGTTTTTAATACTTGGAAGAAGCAGCCCTGTAACCGTAACCTGCTAGTCTCATTGCACAGTATGCTTACATCAGAGTAAATATGTATAAGATTGTAGGCATTCATTTGAATTCTATTCTCTTAAAATGCAGATAGCCTCTCTCTCTCTCTCTCTCTGTTTCTCTGTCTCTTTCTCTCACACACACTTGCTACGACAGAAGTAATCATATTCTATTTTGTAGGAAACACATTGTGATTTCTACCTTTCAGAATTCATTTACAAATAAAATTAAACACAAGAGATTGAATGTGAGTTTTGTCCCACTGAAGAAAATGTAATTAAAACATCTTATCAGTTCTAATTTGCTTGGGAATGAAGCTATTCAGCAGGTCAAAGCTGATATTTAAACTTTGTATTCGTTTCCAGCATTTATTTATTTATTTGGTCATTCTCTCATTCTATTTCTTCCTGCCACGATTAAAAGACTCTTGGAAGGTTACAATCTCATCAAATTATGCTAACCTGTACGTGGTGCAAATCAAAATAAGAATATGAATGAATGAATGAATGAATGAATGAATGAATGAATGAATGAATGTATATATATGTATATATATATATATATATATATATATATATTTGTTGTTGTTCAGTCGTTTAGTCATGTCCGACTCTTCGTGACCTCATGGACCATAGCACGCCAGGCCTTCCTGTCCTCCACTGTCTCTCGGAGTTTACTCAAATTCATGTTCATTACATCGGTGATGCTATCTAACCACCTCATATATATATATCATATATATATATATATCATACACACACACACACACACACACACATATATATATATATATATATATATATATATGTATATATGTATATATATATATATACATATATATCTTATATATATATATACATATATATCATATATATATATATACACACACACACACACACATAAATACATATATATATATATATATATATCATATATATATATATATATATATATACACACACAAACACATAAATACATATATATATATATATATATATATATGTATATATATACATATATATATCATATATATATATACATACATACATACATACATACATATATACATATATACATATATACATATATACATATATACATATATACATATATACATATATATATATATATATATGCTCATATAACTTGATGGCTAACACATAGCCAAAAAAACCCCACTCAAAAATTACACCCTGTTTATAGATGGTGTAAATAAATTTATTAGAGCAAAACAATAAATAATAATTAAATAAAACTAAATAATTAAATTAAATTAAATAAGTAAAAAAACAAGTAAATAAATTTATTAGAGCAGCACAATGCTTTTGATTTATGGGTCACCAAAAAGTGTTCTGGAGCCCTCTGCTAGGTCTTTCCAGAGCTGACTTTGAGTTGAGTGTTCCCAGGAAAAATCCAGTCTTTTCTCCAAAGCACCTTTTTATTTTTGAACCCAAAGCACTGCATAACTATATTATTTATGCTTTGGGTATATGTACACATGATCCAAATCCTACCAGTTAATAAACTCAAACCAGACAAATTAGCTGGGAGAAAAAAAGTAACAGAGATTGGCTCCATGTCTTATTCTTCTCAGTCTCCAGTTGTTGTTTTTAACTGAGTCAAACTCTGTGCTTACTTTTTTAATATGTAAGGAAACTTGTTGCTGTCATTTCACTAGCAGGAATCCCATATTTGATGCACCAGTTGTATTTATTCCAAGAACTTTTGTTTTCCTGCAACAAACACACCAATCATATCCAGAAAGAAACATGCATTCTCTTCAACACCTGTGCCCATGTGCCTATAAGCCCAGAGTGGACAAGGGCTCCTAAGTGAATGTACACAGGTGCTTAAGTGCACTCAGAATTGAGGTACTTTCTTGGAAAATACAGCTGTACATAAATGATGGCAGCATAATGAATATATTTTATTTCAGGCATAGAAGAATTCAGGAAAGTGTCCTTCATCCATGCCAGGCTGGTTTAGAAACAAAAGATATTTCCAGAACTATCTGAAGAAAGTTATTCAGATACTGAATCTGGGAATTCCTGCATGCAAGGGAGGTGTTTCAGCACCAAGATGCACAATTCATATTAGTATGTGAGCTTTTTAAAAATTGACCTGACTCAATCTGAGGTTTTGTTCAGGTTTCTCTGACCTCAATAACACTTCATAAATCTATCATTTTTTGACTCAGCTCAGCTTCTTGGGTTGATTGCCACTAGACTCATAGACATGGGTCAACTAGATAAGAATCTTTATTATGGACAAGAATGAAACCATGCAAAACAGTTGGCTAGTGAGAGGGTACAAATTACTTTTATGCCCTTGCTAGCTTAAACTCATTTTTTTCCTCCTATACATCCCAATAATTAACAGATTGTTAAAGAAATCCTTGGTCACCTTGAAGGTGAATGATTGTTGCAGAACTGCTGGCTTCTGCCTCAACTTTCAAATATTTGGATGATTGGTTTGGACATCTGAATGGTATCAGAGAATCAGATCTGTTCCATTGTGATTTTTCTATCATATTTTTTTTAAAAAAACAAACAAACCAAAATATCCTTGCGCGTGTGCAGAAGTGTCCATATCATTCAAATCAATTTGAAGACATCCATTTGAGATAACAATTCAAATGTTAGGATTTGATAAATAGATTCAGTGCAAAGGTTTGATTGAAACAAATATTGAATTGAATATTCACCCAACTCCAATGCTTGCTGAATTAATTCTTGATATAACAACGGGGCTGGGGGCGTGATGGCTCAGCGGGTAAGACGCCAGGCTTGTCGATCGGAAGATTGCAAGTTCGGAGGTTCGAATCCCTAGCCCTGCGTGACGGAGTGAGCTCCCGCACTTGCCCCAGCTCTTGCCAACCTAGCAATTCGAAAGCACGCAAATGCAAGTAGATTAATAGGTACCAGTTCGGTGGGTAGGTAACAGCGTTCCGCGCGTGTCATGCGGCCACATGACCGTGGAAATGTCTTCGGACAACGCTGGCTCTTCGGCTAACAAACGGGGATGAGCACCGGCCCCTAGAGTCGGACACGACTGCACAAATGTGCGGGGGGAACCTTTACCTTTATAACAATGGGGCTATTTCAAATATACCAATAACATCCCTAAACACAACACAACATTGTATTTTCTCTGTGAGGTGTTGATCATATAAATCTGTCTGTTGAGAGAGACACACAGAGAGAGAGACAGACAGAGAGACAGACTTATTTGAAAACTGGGAAAGATACTTTGTGCTTCATTATAGCTCAGTCCTATAACTTCCATCCGAGACTGTTACCAGCTGTTGCTACCATCTTCTCATATTTTCTCTTTCAATTCCATTCTGCAATAAGTATAGAGCAAAGTATTCACGTCTATGTCCCACTAAATAACTGGAGGGATCGGGAGAGGGAAGGCCTTACTGCAGAAGACTGCAGTACTGCCATCCTGGACCTGAATTTCAAATTATCATGAGAATGGTGTTAATATTTATTTATCACTCTGTGGTCCAACAAATGAAAATCTCTCCTCAACTTTCAATCTGTAGCATTTTGCTTTGATTGATGACCTCTATTAAGTTGATAGTGCTGGTTAGCCTTAAAATGCTGAAAGGATAGTCATCTGGTTAAATCTGTAAATGTTACTGACACCACCTCTTTAGCCCTCTGAATGCTTCCAAGGAACAATGATTGAAGATCTTATCAATCATTACAATTAAATATGTGTGTACTTCTCATTTCATGAACCATCTGCTATGGTGCTTTAAGCATTCATAGCACTGTTAATCTAACACGGCAATCTAACATTCAAAATAACATTTTCCTCGCACAAGGGTGAAGCTAGAGAAAGGAAATGTTGTATTTCCAATCATAAGGAATACTTTCTATGGTACAGTATAACTTTTCTCCCTTTTGCAATGCTCGGGGCCTTTTCCAAATCAAAATGCCTCAAGTTAAAACAGCAATTAATGTCAAACGACTAACCACAAAAGGCCCAATTTAATTTTAAAAAGTTCTAACCTTTGATTAAACCTTATCACACCTCTTCCTGATTGGAACCTGTTGTCTGGAAAGTGAAAGTAAATAGTTGCATTATCTATTGTCTCTCTCCTAATTGATGCCTGCTAATTGTCTTAACAGAAAATGCTTTGCAACTGCTCAGTTCAGTCTGAAATTGGGATTCTTAACAAAGAAAAAATGATGAATCTATACAAAGGCAGGACATGTCTCCCCAATTCCATCTCAGAAGATTTTTGCTGCTCTACTCCAATGTGTGAGATATAGAGTAGACCAAATTCACCACTTGTTGCAAAGCTAGATTAATTTTAAACTACTTGGAAGCTGGGAAAGGGAGAAGGAAAGAGAAGAGAAGAAGAGGACAACCAGCAGGAAGGTGGATGGACTTAGTTACAGTGGCGATGGGTGCACCATTGGAAGACACGAAGGACAAGGTTAGGGAGAGATCATCATGGACAAAATCTATCTCAGTGGTCAATCCAAGTTGCCAATTATTTGATGGCATATAATCAATCTATCACTTGGAAGCTGTTCTATGTTTTTCATTGAGTCAGAACTTTAGCTAGCATTGTCAGGAATTTCAGTGTGCATTCACAGAAATCCATTCAGCTGATGAGTGAGGTTGTAGACCCCTTGCTTCCTACTCCTCCCTGTACTGATTACAGGTAGTCCTCCTTTAGCCACTGCCTCGTTCAACAACTGTTCACAATTAGGACGGTAACTTTACAACCAATCCTCGCATTTACAACCTTTGCAGGTCTGTAAAGCAAAGGAAAGCTATAGTAGGATCATAGGCCCAGTCTCAGTTTCAGTTAGCAACCATTTCACTTAACGACTGACTTGCCAGTCCCAATTGTGGTCGCTAAACGAGGACTACCTGGACACAAACACTGCATTTGTTTCTTGCTGTAGGCTTTTTGTCCCTTTGCACTCTTCTGGAACGAAGTTCTTGCTCTTAATATTCTCTTAATCCTCTGACTTGGAGACCCTTTCCAGAACAACCCTAAGTCTGGAACCAAGGCTGTTCTGCCAGGAAAATCAGTACAAGGCCCAATGTCATGTGAATGGAAGGCACTAAGCTGCTCCAAGATATCAGTGCCAATTCATTTTCTCATAATGAAATAAAGCTTTGGCTATGACTCTGGGCAAGGGGGCATGGTGGCTCAGCGGGTAAGACGCCAGGCTTGTCGATCGGAAGATCGCAAGTTCGGAGGTTCGAATCCCTAGCCCCGCGTGTCGGAGTGAGCTCCCGCACTAGCTACAGCTCTTGCCAACCTAGCAATTCGAAAGCATGCAAATGCAGGTAGATGAATAGGTACCACTTCAGTGGGATGGTAACAGCGTTCCTCGTGCGTCATGCCGGCCACATGACCATGGAAGCGTCTTCGGACAGCGCTGGCTCTTCGGCTAACAAACGGAGATGAGCACCGGCCCCTAGAGTCGGACACGACTGCACAACTGTGCGGGGGGAACCTTTACCTTTTATGACTCTGGGCAGATCCCAGAATGTTCGAAAGCAATGCTGATCTTCACTGTTAAGTATTGTTCATTTAGAACTTTGCTTCAGGATGATGTTCTCAGCTCTTCTGTACTGTTTCCTTCTCAAACTACAAAAGCAGGTCTTTGAGGCACGAGCGAGTCAGCGCTTCGAGAGTAACGGTCTAAATATTTTGACTGAAAGCCTCTTTTTGGAGAGATAATTCATAATGCACCAGAACAGCCCACTGTCTTTTTCTATTTTTTTTCCCCTAGCATATGTCGGAGCCAAATTGGAGTAATATTTCAGCGAGGCAGCACAATATATTTACATATTTAATTTTAAATAATTTACACTGCCTTTTACTAAGATAGTTTTACCCAGGCTGATGTATTAAGCTCTATGTGATTTATTGACTGCGCAGTTTATCAGAATTGCATTTCCCTATGCAAAAGGCGCTTACGTAGTCACTGTCAGCCAATTTTTCTAGCTGTGGAATCACTGATGAAAAAAAGAAAGGAGAGGACAAAGAGCCATTTCCCATATTGAAAGCATCAAGTGTAGTCCCAGAATTTTCCCTTGTAGTGACTTGTGTGCATTTTTTTTAGTTTCATCCTGTGTTACTTGTTTGACTTGTTAATGTTGCATGAGATTGGAAACACATTTACATGAAGTGCTTGCTTTGTAAGGAAGAAGAGCAGCTGACCCAAAGATCCTTTATTTTTCCCCCACCCACCCCCTAATTTTATGGCTGGATGGCTTTCTTCTTTTGAATGCATTTTTAATATCCACCAAAAGCCAATTCCTACAAGCTAATTGCAATACACGTTCAATACGATTTCATGTGATTTTTTATCCTCTGCTTCTTCAAACTAGTACATACTGTAGGTCCTAGATAGGTAGGTTGAGGGGTCCAGCCCTGTGGGAGGTTTGAGGGAGGCTGAGAAATATGTGCTTTTCTGCAGTGGCATCAGCCTCCAGAAATAGCCTCCCAGTAGAGAAGGTACCTTCTCTCCTGACCATTAAAACAGATTTGGCTCAGAAGGCCCTTTCATCGAGATGCTTATCAATGGTAATAACAATAACAAATGTATTACGGTTTGTACGACAATATGACAATGATTTCTTAAAATAATGATTTCTTGTTATGCTTTTTAACTGTACAGTATATCACCTTGAAAAGGGGCATGGTGGCTCAGCGGGTAAGATGCCAGGCTTGTCGATCGGAAGATCGCAAGTTCGGAGGTTTGAATCCCTAGCCCTGCGTGTGGAGTGAGCTCCCGCACTCGCCCCAGCTCTTGCCAACCTAGCAATTTGAAAGCATACAAATGCAAGTAGATTAATAGGTACCACTTCGGTGGGAAGGTAACAGCGTTCCACGCGCGTCATGCGGCCACATGACCGTGGAAGCGTCTTCAGACAACACTGGCTCTTTGGCTAACAAACGGAGATGAGCACCGGCCCCTAGAGTTGGACACGACTGCACAAATGTGCAGGGGGAACCTTTACCTTTTATATCACCTTGAGTCCTTTTTGGGTTGTTAGTATAAAAATATAGTAAACAAATAAACTAACTAACTACAATTCCCAGAATGCTTTGAGGTAAATTATAACCATCAAACTGAACTTAAAATATCTTCCTTCCTTCCTTCCTTCCTTCCTTCCTTCCTTCCTTCCTTCCTTCCTTCCTCCCTCCCTCCCTCCCTCCCTCCCTTCCTTCCTTCTCTAGATCTGTCTGTATCTTGCAGATATATATACCCTGGTTCAGTTTAGATGTAGCTCTCTCTACCTAATTTATGATGTTCTCAGGTTCATCTTCTTTTGTTGTGACTGATTCATTACTAATTTCCCCCCATGAGGTCAAAGATTTGGATTTAAGGTCAAAACATGGTCAAATCTGTGTTTCAGACTGGTTAAGCTCATCCATGTTCAGTCATGGTCAAGACTCATCCTGTTAATTGCCCATAGAAGACCTTACCCAAGTGATTCTTGTTTCTTGAGTTTCCCAGGGCTAGAGAATGTCCCATCAGGTGTGTTTCATAAATAGGAATAAAAATAGATGCATAGGAATAGATAAAGGGTAACAATAGCGATATAAATATTTTTATCTCTTATGGGCCTGTGCTATCAGCCCCACCACATGGACCAGACCAGGGAGTCAACTTTGCAGGAAGGCTAAGACTATTTTTATTGAGATTGGCTCTAATATCTTGCAAGTCTGATTGTGTTGTATCTCATTCTCCTTTTTTTCCAGTGAATTAGGGAGGTGTCTCCCTGAGCCTCTTCTGCATATTTTCTGCCTGTGGTGGACTAAAGATATGTTTCAACCCTCATCGCTTAGTAATGGAGCTTGCATATCTACATCAAGGTCATCTTCCTTACACTTTACAGGAAAAGAGTTCCTCTGAGAAACTCTTCTTATTTGCGTAAGTCTTTGTCTTGGTCATGACTTAACTCCCATTCTGGTTCCTGGTTCTGAATGGTCTTTGATGGCTCTAGCCTTAAAGTGGGCATTTGGTCTTTAGATGCCATGTAATGCCTCACTCTAAAAATGAGAAATGGTGGGGGGAAGAAAAAGAGAAATATTCTGAAAGGAGATATATAAATTAGTATAGTTAGAGATAGTGATAGTGATAGATGTATTGTATATATGCATCCATTTGATTAATTTACATTTAAATCATACATTGGCTTTGTTCAGGTTCATTTTCACTTCATTTTCTTTTGGAAGCACTGACCCAACAGAATCCAAGGACAGCCCTCAATCCTGCTTTTTTATCCCATAATTTGTCTAAGAAGCTTCAGGGTGTCATATACCGTTTTCCCCCTCCTCCTTAAACTACTCTGTTAAATAGATTTATTTTAAATATTTATTTTAATTATTATTGTATAGTATTATATGTTGTTTTAATTGTTGGATTTTAATTGCTGATTTTTGTAAACCGCCCAGAGTCCCCCTGTGGGGAGATGGAGCGGTGAATACAAATCGAATTATAAATAAATAAATAAATAAATAAAATAGATTCATCAGATTCTCACAATCTAGTGCCAACGTTATAAGGACCGCAACACAATATTTTAACAGTCAATGATTATAATGACATAAAATCTCCCTGCATTAATGTTTGCTAAACCTGTGCATTGTAAATGTCCAGGTAAATTATATACCTTGGAATTATTCTCAGGATTATTACAGCTTAATGGAACGTTTTCTGCAGAAACAGAAGAAGACTTTCTTTCAGAATCTTATTTTCAAGGCTGCACAATTCACCAATGGGGGAAAATCATGTCCCATTTATGTTTTCTAATTCTAACCCAGGATTGTAAATAGAGTCTTGCCAAGAAGGAAATCCATCCCATTAAAACAAATGGAATTTTTGTCACCACCTTCCACTGATGAGAATTAAGACCTTAATTAGAGTGTGCCAGAGCTTGCAGCCAATTGACTTGTGCTGAGATGGATGGGAAGACTGCACAGTTCCAGACAAGGCATCACTACTACAGCTTGCAGAAACGTGAGATAGTAGGTGCTGAGTCTAGGAATAATCCCTTCACCCAAAAGAGGTTTATTTCAGAGAGTTTTTCCCCCCAGATTTCAAAATAGAGAGATAATTTGGTACAATTTGGCGACTCTCTATATGCATATCAATTCTATAGGTAGGTCCAGTGTTTCTGGAAACAAATGGGCATTAGGGAAGATATTGTCCAGTGGGTCCCTGAAGTAAAAGGCTCTCCGCCTTCTTGACTGTTTGCAAATCTCTGAGAAGCCAATAAATTAAGGCCTTGGCAAACCTGGCTTGATTCAAGAGAAACAGGTTTCGAAGATTTAGAAATGCAATGAAAAAGGTTTTTAAGGAGGCACCTGGTCATACCCAGAACAGCCCCAGATAGAGAGGGACACAAAATATATTTTATACTACAGTATATGCAGCCTAGTTATATAATCATTCTGCTTAGAAAATTTCCTTGGCAATATCCACATCTACAGATGCCTAAGTACGGATGCATCCAGAGCAAGTCCCAATTTTGTTTTATTCTCACAGCAGAGGGCAGTATCTAGCTGATCTTGGCTGGTTTCCAAAGAGTTAAGGTGAATCAGGCCTGATTAGATGGAAGACCACCAGAAAACCCGACAATTACACTGGGAGGTTAGAAAAAAATCCTAAAAGAAGTTAAGGCAAATCATTTCTGAAAACAACATGGACATGTCCAGGAAGTCAGCAGGAATTGAACTTCATCCACGTTTTTAACCATTAGTGTAATATTTGGTGTAAATCCCTGCCATCATTGTTCCAACCCCTATTGCTCATGGCTTATTTTATTTATTTATTTATTTATATTTCTAACTTATATCACCGCCCATCTCCCCCCATTCCGGAGGGGACTCTGGGCGGTTATTATTTTCTCTCCCTTGGCCCAGTCCAGACCATTGTTCAGAAGAAGGAAGGAAAGAAAGTGAAGCCTCTCACGTGTCTTATCATATTAAGAAAGCACAGCAGGCGGGAAGCAACTTTTAGGAGGAGTGACATGCAAAGCATGCTTGTGGATCAGCACTGAACTTCTTGCTGGGGAATGGGGCTCATGTCAGCTTGTTTGGAATTAATGCCATTAACTCTGAGTTTTTGTAATCCACAGATGGGTGGGTGTTTTTGGCACCCACTTCATAGCACTTCATCCTTAAAGCTACTGCTTTCCACCTATGTAGCAAGTCACTTGGTAAAGTGAACTGTGCTGCCCTTTTATGTGCCTTAAAGCTATGGCAAACCTAGACAGCATATTAAAAAGCAGAGACATCACCTTGCCGACAAATGTCCGTATAGTTAAAGCTATGGTTTTTCCAGTAGTAATGTATGTCTGTGAGAGTTGGACCATAAGGAAGGCTGAGCACCGAAGAATTGATGCTTTTGAACTGTGGTGCTGGAGAAGATTCTTAAGAGTCCCTTGGACTGCAAGGAGGTCAAATCAGTCAATCCTAAAGGAAATCAACCCTGACTGCTCATTGGAAGGACAGATGCTGAAGCTGAAGCTCAAATACTTTGGCCACCTAATGCGAAGAGAGGAGTCACTGGAAAAGACCCTGATGCTGGGAAAGACTGAAGGCAAAAGGAGAAGGGGACGGCAGAGGATGAGATGGTTAGATAGCATCACCGATGTAATGAACTTGAATTTGAGTAAACTCCGGGAGACAGTGGAGGACAGGAAGGCCTGGCGTGCTATGGTCCATGAGGTCACTAAGAGTCGAACACAACTAAACGACTGAACAACAACAACAAATTCCCTTTCTTGCAACATTCAGTGCAGATACCACCTGTTACCTTAGAGGAAATTTTTCACCCTGCCTACCCTCTGTTGATGATGAGAATATTAGAGAGTGAGTTGGAGGAATGACATTTGCTTTGAGGAGAACTAACATTCTAGATTGGAAGAGTTCTGGACACACCATCCTCAGTGTTCCAGCCCAAGATGGTCTAGCACTACATTGTACTTATTCTCTAATATTCTCATCATTAACAGAGGGTAGGCAGGGTGAAAATTTCCATCTGAGGTAACAGGTGGTATCTGCACTATAAGAACTGGGAGTGTTAGCTACATTGTAAGCTATTTTTATTTCTTCCACAATGTTATATTCTATGGATGTTTTCAACTCTTGGGCAGTTGACTCAAATCATTTTCTCAAAGGACACCGAGTCTTCTTAACATGATTTATTGAACTGAAAGGGATAGAGTTTCAAGTATTTTAGCAACAGAACAATTTACCATTTAGAACCAATTTATTTCCTAAGATATCAGGGCAGTGCCCTTCATAAATTCCTTCTAACAGCTTTACTGTGGAGGCAGGTTCTTTTATTGACAAAGGATGAGCTTTCAGGTATCTGTTTACAAAAATGTCTCCTGAATCCTTACCAGCTTGAGAACTAACCCACATGTTTTGCTAACCTTTTACTATTAAAAGTAATTGTAAAAAGGACAATTCTTTTTATTATTGTTGTTCTGGTGGTAGTGGTGGTGACAATGTTTAGGATGAAAATGAAGATCATGGTGTTGGTTTTATTCATCAAGGAATAATATAGTATAATGAAGAAACAAAAAGAATGACATGTTTGACTGGTGTTCTTTCAAAATTTGAGTTCTAGCCAGGAATTATCCAAGGGAGGAGGAGGAGGAAGAGGAGGAAGATATTTTAGTTAATGAGTATGAGTCTGGGCATGGGTGTGGTGGCTCAGCGGGTAAGACGCCAGGCTTGTCGATCGGAAGATTGCAAGTTCGGAGGTTCGAATCCCTAGCCCTGCGTGCGGAGTGAGCTCCCGCACTAGCTCCAGCTCTTGCCAACCTAGCAATTTGAAAGCATGCAAATGCAAGTAGATGAATAGGTACCACTTCGGCGGGTAGGTAACAGCGTTCCGCGCGTGTCATGCGGCCACATGACCGTGGAAGTGTCTTCGGACAACGCTGGCTCTTTGGCTAACAAACGGAGATGAGCACCGGCCCCTAGAGTCGGACACGACTGCACAAATGTGCGGGGGGTACCTTTACCTTTTTATGAGTCTGGGCAGGGTAAGAGTGAACGTGGGTTAGATCTCACCACACAAGTGGTGGGGCTGTATTTTTTCATTGTTATTCTAATTCTGTGTGTGTGTGTGGTGCGTGCACGTGTACATGCAAACCTTCAAGTCAGTGCTGACTCCTGGTGACTGCCATCTCAAGCTGGTAAGGATTCAGTTTTCTTGGCAAGATTTCAGAAGTGTTTTGCCATTGCCTCCTTCCTAAGGCTGAGAGTGAGGGACTGCCCCCAAGTCCCCCAGCTGGCTTTGTGTCTACGGGAAGATTGGAACTCACCTTTCCAACCCAATATCTTTAAACGCTACAGCAAACTAGCTCAATTCTAACTCTAATCCAGGAATATTTTGTTGTTGTTATAAAGTGATGGTTTTATTAAAATGTATGCTTGGAAATGGCTGTAAACCACTAATATTCATAGGTTGTCGCTGTATTTTAGCAATTATGGGCTGAGAGGGATCACTGGGAACCTACAACTGTGATTTACCCACATGCACTAGGTGGCTTATTGCTGCTGTAAGCCAAGGTGGAAACTCAAAAAACATTGATATGGAAACATTTTCCTGAGGAGAGAAAATGTAACAGTACCAGTCACTGCAATGTACTAGTATGTATACAGTTCAGAATCTTACATTTAATTTACAATGTGGCAGCCGCATTAGTTTTTGGTTCTGCATGAGGAGACCATATTACACCTACTCTTAAACCATTGCATAATATATTTCCACACAAAATAGAGTGTTTAAAATCTTAATAGCTTAAGCCCATTTTACGACTGTTTTCTGTATGATTCCCCACTACTCATTAGTTCATCAGGGAAGGTCCATCTCCAAGTGCCACCATCTTGTCTAGTACAAACCTGTGACCAAGTCTTCTCAATTGTCACCCATGAATTGTGAACCATCTTCCTTGTAGATATCATGGGTCCATCTTCTGCAGAGGCCTTCAAGTGATCCATGAAGACCTTTGCCTGGCTTCTAATAATGTTTAACAACTCTACATAGTTTTAAAATTAGGGTTATGTTATTTGCTTATTTCGCTTTAATGTGTTTAAATGAAATTTTCATTTAGGAAATATAAGAAAGACATGAAATGTGGTAAAAGTGCACATTGCAAGTCAATTCATGCAGCATGCAAAAGTATTCTGAATTACAGTAGAGTTAGTTACAACTATAATTCAATAAAATTTGAGCTGAATTGGGGAAAACCATGCATCATTTTGAGGACATTTTAAAAAATAGTTGGATAAAATCAACAATTATTTTCAGACAATAAATTTCTTCCCTTCCTAATATGTCAGTCTGGAAGCTCCTATCTCTGCATTGGGTACAGAAGTCCTGGACAATACATTTAGAAGAAGAGAAGTCACAACATTTGAAAAATTCTGACCTTCATTGCAATCCTACACATCACTTCTGATCAAGATTCCTTTTTTCACCATATTTCCAGCTTTTCCATGACTATTACTACTTACAGTATATTATCCATGGATTTGTGGATAGTCTACTACATTATCCAAATTGTGTATTACAGAAGAATTCAAATGACCTTCTCAAGATGTATTCTTAGATTGGAATAAAATAATAATAAAATAAAATAAAATAAAATAAAATAAAATAAAATAAAATAAAATAAAATAAAATAAAATAAAATAAAATAAAATAAAATAAAATAAAATAAAATAATAAAATAAAATAAAATAAAATAAAATAATAAAATAAAATAAAATAATAAAATCAACAACAACAACAACAACAACAACAACAACAAAACAAAATAAATCCCTTCAGGCCTCTTTAACACTGAACCTACAGCAAATTTGCCAAGAATATTTCTATTACAACTTTGATAGATTTCATCAGCATCACAGTTAATTTCATTGATTAAAATGATAGATGTCCATTATAACTGATGAGGTTGCTGAGTAGATAGCTGCTTCCTTGCTGAGATAATTTCCCATCTTCCACTTACCAAAACACAACCACCATCTTTAAAGGTAGTTTAATTTTAGGGCTATTTCAGAGCAGAACCAAACACTGTCAGTCTTTCCTTCTAACAGTGCAGGTAATCTTTATTTACAATTATTTCTTCATTCTCAGAATTCCTTCAAGAGTGGGGCAGTGTACAAATAAGTACCTGTATTGAAATTTTCCTAATGGGAAAATATATTCTCAATTAACAAAGTCATACATTAATTAAAGGCATATGATTAGATGGTTAACATAATTTAAGCAGTTTACCCTACCCCTGAAAAGGATTGGTAACTCACCTCTTAATTAAAATACATTTATTTATTTAATGAATTTCTTGTCTGACCTTCTGAGTGCATTGCTGTCATATGATGGCTTTTAAAATGGCCTTTTAAAACACATAAAACCTCAGAAGCACAATAATTGCAACAAATGACAGTTTAAAACCATTAATTAAAACAAGCAATGGGTAGAAAGTTTGAAGCCCAGCATGTTAATCGAATGAACACCAGAATAAAAACTTTTTCAATGATAGTATGGAGTTCCAAAGATGTGGACCACCACCGATCCTTACTACAACTCTTGCTGAAGAGCTGAAGAGCAACTTTCAAGATTAATATTAATTCTAAAGTCAGGCAGCTCATATTTTTTACATCAAGCCACTAGCTTGAGAATATTCAGAAGTTTCATTACAGGATTTTGGTAGCCAACATATTGCAAGGATATCTTTGTTCCACAGTTGCTCTATGGTAACTAAAATTATCCTATAAGTAGTGTCTGGGTTTTGAAAGAGCAACAAATGCTTTTTTAAAACAGCTAAACTGACCTTAAAGTGATCTTGGGGAAAAAAAACAGATCCCAGGGTTGTGGGCTGGCCTGGGACAACTCCCCTGGAAAACAGCATTACTTTTATATATAAAATCACTTCATTCAGATCCAGCATTAGTTAGTATAGACAACCATTTCTCATACTTTTCAATAGTATCTTTCAATTAGTATGCACTATTGTAACTTCATCCTGTTCATTAGGATTAAGTCAAGCATTGTTATGGGATTGTATTTGTTAACCCAGATAATATTTCAATGTTTCTCAGAAAGTTTGTGGATCTCTCTTGCAAAGTCAGGGAAAGTTTGATCAGATACCTACAGTAGATCAAGAGTAACTCAGTGTTCTTGGTGGGAACTCCCAGCATCTCTGGAGGGAGAAAAACAGACTAGGATATGGACACAAACAATTTTTAGCATTAAGTCAATACACCGTTACAGAGCTCAACATCAGGAGCACTTAAAACCAAGAAACACATGTACATCAGTATTTGCGGTCTCAGAAAACCTGCCATTGTCAGGCTGAGTTGAAGACCTATCATTCTTATTAATGAAAAGTTAGAAGAGGTCATTGTTCCTTAAAGAACATAATAGCAGGTAAGTTTCTAAGAGATGCATATTCGACATATTTGTAAGCAATTAAGTTTTTCATTAAGAATTCAATGTACCTCTGCATCAGCTGGATGACCTGAGGTACTTCATACAGTCATGACAGCAAATGTTATATTTCAGAAGCATTCATGTCAGTTCTGTGGGTTGTTTCAATCAATACAGTTTCCACTTTACAGCAAAATTAACTAACCTTCCAGGCTAGCACTTTACATTAAGTTTCCCAAATATGTATTTAATTAAGCTTGAATACATCCATTTCTGAATGTTGCCTATTGACTGGTTTTTGATGTAGAGCAAAATGGAAAATCTTAATCCTTGAGTGGCAATGTTTAAGCCTGAATAAATGTGCTTTAGGAGTTTTCTATATTTTATTCATGTACAATAACTGTCTGATCAAATCTGTATGACAACTCGATGGGAAGCATAATTTAAGATGCAAGTCTTCTTCCAAACAATATTCGGTCTGTTATTTTATAACACAGTGGACTCACTAGTAAGGAAACACATCAGTGATGTGGCAATAATCCTAAACTAGCTATTTGGAAGCTTTAAACTGTCACACATACTAAAATAAAACAAATTGTCCACTCTATGTGTTTGTGTGAGTGAGTGAGTGTTCTGTACTTATTTTCTCTGAAAATCAATGTCTTAAGTAGAATACAATTTCTGGATCCTAAACTCTGGATTTCTTTTTAATCAAGGCAACTTAATCTCTCTTTCCCATACTCTACTGCAATCAGACATGATTTAGCTCTCCCCAAACATTATATGAGTAACTTAACCTTATTTTTATCTTTAAAACCTCATACTTAGAAATTCTGAGTGGGTGTTCAGAGCCATGTCATTTGCACTTTAAATTCTCAGTGTAGGAAACACCAGTTGGAGGGTAATTCCAGCAGCAATTATTCTGTCCTTCTCCACTGTCTGTATTAGATATTTTTGTGGGGAGGGGGCACTATATATAATGGCAGCAGCCATGGTTGTTTATTCACATAGGAATGGAGATGCTTATTGAACAATGAGACCCACACAGTCCTTATAAAACATCTATATTTTTGCTTCTTGCAAAGCAGTCATTTTTTTTAATCCTCTGCCTAAATTCAAAGGAGATTTGGGCAAAATGCTGAAAGATCACAACACTCATACCTCAGTAGTGCACATTGGAAAAATATATTTTAAATCGTTTGGGGAGGGGAGAGAATTAAATATGAAAGGAAAAAAATCAGCATCATGAAAATAGATTGGAAATTGGGTCATTTTACTGAAGGTGAGAACTAGATGTTACAGCAACTGAGTAAAACTATAGTACAGATTAGATGAAGCGAGCTTGCATTTGTCTCTTGTAAATGTTACTTAGTCCAATCTGCACTGTTGTTGTTTTTTCAGTATGATAAATACACAATTTGAGAAGACGTGTGCCCACCTCACAATACATATTCCAGATGTTCCCTGCATTTCCAAAATCCTTACTGCCATTAGGGAGCTACAGGTCCTCTTCTTGTTATGGCCTTACTTTTGAGCCTGACTCTCACCATTTTCAGTCATTTGCCCTCCTTTCAAGAGTGATCAGTGCAGGATGGATAAGCTGTGTGTTGAGGTGCTGGACCACACCTTTAACATCAGTAGGGTGGTCCTGGATGTCAAGGCTTCATACCAGGATGGTACAATCAAGCTTTTCCCCTGCTCTGTATTCCCCATGAAGATCCATGATAGGTAGATGTGTAGATTTATTGCAGAGAATTAGGAAGCCATACATGGATAACCTTCTCTAACAACACTGAGGAATCCTGCTGTCTATGTATTTTAGTCCCAGGGTTTTCTACAGTGGAGGATTTTTGAGACGACTGCCTCAGTGGCTAACTTCCTTGGAGTTTTCTGCCACAATTACCCTTGTTTACAAAGCATCTTTCTCTAGCATGAGAATCAGAGATTCTCACCTCAGCAGCTTCAACTGCTGTTATTCTGGAGGAGTGCAATAGTCATGAGGAATGACATCACTGTATGCAGGATACCATGAAAGGACCAAAACATGGCATGGGACCAGGTTACCTGAGGGACTGCTTCTCCCCAATTACAACTACCTGTCCCATCAGGTCTGGCAGGAGGAGTATGTTGTGGGTCCCGTCAGCTAAGGAGTGTTGTCTGATGGGGCCTAGGACAAGAGCCTTTTCTGCCATGGCACCTGCCCTGTGGATTAGATCGGCCCTGACCCTGCTAGTCTTTCAAAAGACCCTGAAAACATGGTTTGCCAATACAGGTAGTCCTCGCTTAATGATCAAAATTGGGATCGGAATTTTGGTTGCTAAGCAAAGCAGTCATTACGTGAATCCAACCTGATTTTACAACCTTTTTTGCAGCGGCTGTTAAGCAAACCACCAAGGGCGTTAAACTAGTTTTTCCAGCACCCTCGTAAGTCCGAACTGTCACTAAACAAATGGTTGTTAAGCGAGGGCTACCTGTAAGCATGTGGACTAGGGAATGTGGCAGAGCCAGCACAGTGCTTGTATTGGGTGTTATTGTTAGATGTGATGACCTCAACTGGGAATTTTATGATTTTTTTTTATGATGGTTTTTCATATGCTTTTATGTCTTTTTTGTTTTTTTCTAATAGTTGTATTGTTCTTTTTTGTTGTTCTTCTATTTGTTTTAATTGTTTGCAAGCTACCCAGAGTCATACATATGAGATGGGTGGCTATATACATTTGAATGATAGATAAATAAATAAAAGCCATTGTTTCACAGAATGCGTTGCTTGTGGATTTTGGGGTGTATTTCCAGAATTCTTCCAGAGGAAGATGCAGTCTTATCAATGGGGTGAACTGAGCACTCAACGGATCAAAGGAAGTCACAGCCAGAGCTTACAACTGTGAGAAATTTCAACATATCTTGGTGCTGTATTTGTGCAAATGCATTTTCAAGGCAGTGAATGCAATTTCAGGAGTGGCACAGGATAAACACCTTTTATTTGTAGAGCCACTCTATGCTCTCACTTAAAGAGCATTCTTAGTTCACCCTGCAGCTTGTAGTAGTACCTGCTGACATGATTAGGTAAAGCAGCCCAAATGCTGGGTTGCCAGCAAGCCATCATTAGGAGTTTCACAGTTAATAGAATCTTGCAGCAATGGGAAGCACAGAAATACTGCAAGCAATTTATTCTCTTTTATTTTTTGTAAAGAGTGAGAAGTAACCTCGTATTTACTCCCAGACCTCAAGGGGCAGGACAAGGCACTCAGTCACTGGCTTCAATTGAGCACTGATTGGCTGCAGTTTTCTGTGCTCAGCTATTGGCCAAAAAGAAAAAAAACTGCTTGTCTGGTGGTGCTCGGCAAGTTCTCTAGATTCAGAATCATGCAACCAGGCCCAGACTCATAGCTTGCTGATGTCAAAATAGATCTGGAAATAGTCAGAACAGCTCAAGCCCATTTCAGGTACATTTTAAGCTGGTTTTGAAGGGATAGAAAAACTAGGAACTTGGATCATTTTCTGGCAGGAGCAATGCAAGCAAATTAGCAAGTCAAGCACCTTCTGATTGCCATCATCCCAATGTTCTCCTGAGATGCATGGCTACTTCCAACCATACAGGTCTCAGTCACTCCATGGAAAACAGTAAGGTGATTTGCTCGACAGGCTAAATCTGTAGGTGGGAACAGGCAGGAAACAGGCTGGGGAAATGACAGCAGCCTCTGCTCATGGGTAAGTGCCCTAAAGAAAGAAAGAGGCCATGTGGGCATGAGTCGCTAGTTGATTGGATAGTCCTACAAACTGAATAAATACATATAAATAAAGCTAGAGCAGAGCTTTCCAATCTGTGTGTCGCGTCATGTTAGTGTGTCGGCTGTAGTGTCTGGGTGTGTCGCGGCTGCTGCTGCCTCTGAGCCCTGCCAGGATTCCACGCAGGTCCTAGTGCCTGCCTTGTGCCCTGCTGCCTCCAAACCTGCCCTGCCAGGATTCCAGGTAGGTCCTAGTGCCTGCCTTGTGCCTTGCTGCCTCCAAACCTGCCCTGCCAGGATTCCGTACAGGTCCTAGTGCCTGCCTTGTGCCCTGCTGCCTCCAAACCTGCCCTGCCAGGATTCAGCACAGGTCCTAGTGCCTGCCTTGTGCCTGGCTGCCTCCAAACCTGCTGTGATTCCACGCAGGTCCTAGTGCCTGCCTTGTGCCCTGCTGTAAGAGTGTGTCGCGAAATGATGCATGTCTAAAAAGTGTGTCACCAACATGAAATGTTTGGAAAGCTCTGAGCTAGAGAAATCACTCAGGAGTCCTACATAGGGTGTCCATTATGTACAACAGATGTCTTACTGGCATTGAAGGTCTGGGTCAGTCCGATGATTACTGATGGTGGAATTATATCTGCAAATACGTCAAAGTTTTATCCCAGCTTTAGGCTTGCAACATGTTTGCCAGGCTGCTAATTGGTATATATTCCTCAGAAGAGTGAAAATTCTAACCTTTTACTTGACAGATATGTGGGTAAAATGCCACCTAACAATTTGAAAGCTTATCTGCAGTATGCTCTTTACCATTTGTGTTATTGTTGTTGTTGGTTTGGTTTTGTTTACATTGGAAACTCACACAAGAATATACAAATATTGAGAAGGACAGGAGGGAAAAAAAAAGAGTCAAACAAAAGTCGAAGTTAAAAAGGTTGTTTCAACAAATGCTTAAACAGCCTCTGGTAGCTCTTTTTCAACTGTGTTATCAAACATGTGCACTTTGCCTTTCCAGAAAATAGATAATAATATGACAATATTTGAATGTTTGAGTGATCTTGCACCTATTGCATGCCAGATTAACCCCAGAGGTCGATCAGGAAGAGGGTTTAGTCTTAGAGCAAGCAAGGTCCCCCTAACATAGATAAGAAAGACAATACTCTATTTATATAAGAGAAAGTATTGGGGAAACAGGCTTAAACCAGGATAATATAAAGCCTGAGACAGAGTAAGAACCTTGCTCCCCACTCAATGAAGGTGGTCAAGATATTTTAGCACCCAAAGCAGAAAATCAAGTTCAGAACTAAAACAGAAACTTTTGGAGGGATTTGTGATATTGTTTGGAATGAGGTCCTTGTGTAGAACGGTCAGAGTAAATCTTTGAGTTGATCTCAATTCCTGGTGAGTCCATGGACAGTCCATGTAGTTTTGATTACTTTGATGGTTTGCCTTGACCTTTTCTAGGACTTTTTCCCCCTGATTTCTCAATCTAACCAATAGCTTTGGGATTCCCCAGTGTCCCAAGTGTACCAAACCTGCTTAGCTTCCAAGGCCAGACAAGGTTATCCAATGAACCCTGTGGCTGAATGGTGACTTGACCGAGCAGAGCTTTCCAAACTGTGTGTCGCGACACAAAAGTGTGTCGCCACACACAGCGTGGTGTGTCGCCACACCACCCGGAAGCACACACCCCGTGCCGCCGCACGCCCCCCCGCGCCACCACCGTGCGCGCGCGCGCGCCGCCACACCCCCCCCTGCTGCCACCGTGCGCGCGCGCCGCCGCACACCCCCCACGTTGCCACCATGCGCGCGTGCCGCTGCACGACCCCCCCTGCCCCGTCGCCGCCGCCGCTGGCATGTCGCCAGCGGCGGCACTTTGGAAAGCCCTGTGACCGAGGATCTCCTGGTCCAGTAATATTAACCACACTGTTCCACTGACAGCCTGCCCCAACTAGGAAAATCTCTAGTTGGCCACACAACAAAGATGCACTAGAATTGAAACAGAAAAATCTTCTTGGTTGCCCTCACTACCATAGAGTAGGCTTTAAAAAATAAGGTCTTGCCTTTATTTGCTCAGACTTGGTCTTTTTTCTCTCTCTCTACCAGCATTGTAACCTTTGTTCTTAACTCTGGAGTGTACTCAGAAGCTGCATGGGCCCTGGAAAATATCTCAATCTGATGCCTATCACTCTCTGGAATCTGCCAAAGTCCACTGGCTTCAGGGGGTGGGCCATTTTAATAGACCCCCTCATTCTTGAGAGGGGAGAAGTTCCTAAAACGTTTAAGCCATCAACTGGAAATAACCAGGCAAACCCCCCATCTTCTGATCCAACATTCTCCTGCCCAGCTGATGAACTGAAGATAATTTTAACCTTTCAAAAAATTGGATTCAGAGCATGTCCTGCCATAATTCTTGGGTGGAGAACCTCTAGGAATAGCCCTATGCTGCTCCTCCAATATTAATAGCTTGCATCTGTTTGCTGGAGTCCCCTTGGCAGTCCTCTGCATGAAAGATGTAACGAAAGGGAAAAGAGATGGGGATGGAAAAGGAAAAGGAAAAGGAAAAGGAAAATACGACCAGCTGGTATGGAAATATTTCATATGGCCTAGTGGAACAGTGACTGCAGTTAACTGTAACCTAGTAACAGTAGAGAAAAGGCCAACAACAGCTGTTCTTAGCCACGTGCTCTTTTGCTGGAGCCACAACTTTTCTGATTTTGCCACCGCATGATAATCCTTTCCCATTCTGATGGCAGAGATTAGAGAACCCTAAAACAGCAGGTCCAGATTTATGTTCCAACGTCTACACTTTGTAGGTGAAGGGAACAAGGGTAGGTAGAGGAGGTGTGATTGCGGAACCTGCCCCTTCAGGAATACGTAATTACCTCTCTCTGGAGTCAAACCTTGTATAATAATCCACATGTTGAGTGCTGATCCCAGGTGCAGCTCAGAGAGACCCCAAAATCTGGACTACTATTTTTGACAAGAATCCAAACTTGCAAGTGCAATATGATACAAGTGAAGTGGACATCTTCTATACTTTTACTGTAAACTACTGTACCTACTTTAGAGCCAGTTAGTTCACATTGAACAGAAATGGTCTTAACCTTAAAGTCTGCTAGGGCTTTTTTTTTTTTTTGCTATTGTTTGTGTGAGCTCTACTAAATACTACTCCTACTTTCTTGCCCCTTAGTTGTTTGAACTTCATGTTTTGGTTGCTGGTAGTGGATGTGTAGTAAAGGTAAAGGTTCCCCCCGCACATTTGTGCAGTTGTGTCCGCCTCTAGGGGCCGGGGCTCATCTCCGTTTGTTAGCCGAAGAGCCAGCGTTGTCCGAAGACTTCCGCGGTCATGTGGCCGATCATGCCGAACGCTGTTACCTTCCCACTGAAGTGGTACCTATTCATCTACTTGCATTTGCATACTTTCGAATTGGAGCTGGAGCTAGTGCGGGAGCTCACTCCGCACGCAGGGCTAGGGATTCGAACCTCCGAACTTGTGAGCTTCTGATCGACAAGCCTGGCGTCTTACCCGCTGAGCCACCACACTGTGATGTGACATACCCCAAAAGCAGTAGTGCTAATTCTGTACACTAGAGGGAGCCATATCCAATTGCATTATGGCCTCTCTCTTCTTCTCCATATAAAGATATTGTGAATGGAAAATTGCAATAAATACACAGAGCACAACAATAGCAGGCATGAGCCAGATTGCTTGAATCTGACTCTCAGCTGGGTGATCATCTGAGCAGTCACTGCCTTTGCTGGTGGTTTAGTAAAGTTTGGAGACTTGGTTGAGGGCGAGGAGAAGGAAAGAAGGAATGAAGGAAAAGTAATGAAAAAGTAATTAAACAAGGAGGAAAAAAGGAGGGATGGGAAGGAAGGAAGGGAAAGGGAGGCAGGGAGGAAAAACAGGGAGGGAGGATGGATGGATGGATGGATGGATGGAAGGAAGGAAGGAAGGAAGGAAGGAAGGAAGGAAGGAAGGAAAAAACAAGGAGGGAGGATAGATGGATGGAAGGAAGGAAGGGAAAAGTGTAGAGAAAGAAAGAAGAAATAAATAAAGGTAATGAAAAAAGGAGCAAGAGATAGCGAGAAAGGGAGGGAAAGAGCATGAAAGGAAGAAAGGGAGGGAAGAGGTTAAAAGAAAGAAGGGAAAGGGAAACGAGGAAGGGGGGAGGGAAGGAGAAGAAGATGGTAGGAAAGGGGAAGGGAGCCTAGGAAAGGGAAGGAGGGAGCGCGTACAAGGAAGCAGATCAGCTCGTTCGCCTCGCCGCGAAGCCAGCGACCTGATTCTGTTGATCAGACACCCGGGTCGCGAGGTTCCCGCCTCTCGTTCCCAGCCAGTTCTGCGGGGTTCGCCCGATCTCCCAGCCGCATCTACCGGGCGGACGGGCGCGCGACACAGAACGGACTTTTTCTCCCCCTGCGCCGGCGCGGCTGCCTTCCTTTCTCCTCCCTCCTCCGCTCCCCTCGCCCACCCTCCCTTCCCCTTTTTTAGCACAGCATTGGCTGGATAATGGCGAGCAGGCGAAGCGTTCTGCACGGCTACCACCCCGTGTCGAAGCTGCAAAGGAGGCCTGAGTCGAGGAGAAGAGCCTCGCGCGGGGGAGAACGGAAGAAGCCGCCAGAGGCTTCGCTTTTTCCCTGCGGCGACCTTTATTTACGACTCTGAACAGGTAAAAGGCACACCTAACACCCTCTGCACAGTAACAGAAGCCATTCAATATTTTCCAAGGGAGGGGGGGTGGTAACGGTCCCCCCTCTTTTTTTTTTTTTTTTAACCTTCCCTCTTGAATGATTCATGTTAGTCACCCAGGAGTCATTCACAATTTATAAATGGCAGGTCGAACCTTCCTATTTATGAATCAAGACCAAGGCTTTGAGCAATCAAAAATGTTTGCCCTTCTGTAGTTCAAATGCAGCTCGGAGGGAGAAGCCTAAAGGGAGATGGGACGTCTTTGGGGCTTTTCTGCCGCTTTGAAACTCTTCCTTGCAAACTTGAAGTTAGCAGCCCCCCTCGCGGCCCCTCGGCCAAAGGCGCTCAGGTGGGCTGGAAAATAATGCCAGGCGGCTTCCTCCCTTTCCACCTCAGCAACTTTTCCTGCTGCCCAGTGTGTGGCACGCACAGTGGGTGTGGCAGCTCCTGTGGGCCTGAGCTGCCTTTCAGCTCTTCCCAAGAAATCACCCAAAAGCCCAGGGAGCCTCTGTTCCTTTTTCCAGCTTCCCTCTGGAAGCTGATGGAAAAGAGCAACTGAAAAGGTATCCCTAGGGCCCTGAATGGACTTTCAGGCCAGGACTGATCACTCTCTCTCTCCCCCACAGACACACACGCACCAATCTCCTAGAATTAATTATCTCATGTATTTCCACTGCACAATTTAATAAGTCTGCCTCCCTGCTTTGCAGGAATGGGGTGGCATTGCGGAATTAGGGGGAAGAACAGGATCTAGACCAGAGCTTTCCAAACTTTGTGTCGGGACAGTGTCTTGGTTGTGTCTGGGTGTGTCCCGGCTGCTGCTGCCTCCGAGCCCTGCCAGGATTCCACGCAGGTCCTAGTGCCTGCCTTGTGCCCTGCTGCCTCCAAACCTGCCCTGCCAGGATTCCAGGTAGGTCCTAGTGCCTGCCTTGTGCCTTGCTGCCTCCAAACCTGCCCTGCCAGGATTCCGTACAGGTCCTAGTGCCTGCCTTGTGCCCTGCTGTCTCCAAACCTGCCCTGCCAGGATTCCACGCAGGTCCTAGTGCCTGCCTTGTGCCCTGCTGTAAGAGTGTGCCGCGAAATGATGCCCTGCTTTAAGAGTGTGTCGCGATATGATGCATGTCTAAAAAGTGTGTCACCAACATGAAAAGTTTGGAAAGCTCTGATCTAGACTAAGTAGTTACCACTTACCCAGTTCCCTGTCCCTGAGTTAGCTGTAAAGCATGGGTGTCCAACCTTTTGGCTTCTGTGGGCCACACTGAGTGAAGAGGAATTGTCTTGGGCCACACATAATATAATATAGTTAATATAATATAGTTAAGGAAGGCTGAGTGAAGGAAGATAGATGCTTTTGAACTGTGGTGTTGGAGGAAAATTCTGAGAGTGCCTTGGACTGCAAGAAGATCAAACCAGTCCATACTCCAGGAAACAAGGACAGACTTCTCACTTGAGGGAATGATATTAAAGGCAAAACTGAAGTATTTTGGCCACATAATGAGAAGACAGGATACCCTGGAGAAGATGCTGATGCTGGGGAAAGTGGAAGGCAAAAGGAAGAGGGGCCGACCAAGGGCAAGATGGATGGATGATATTCTGGAGGTGACGGACTCGACCACGAAGTCACGAAGACTGGGAAGCGACTGAATGAATAAACAACAAATAAGTAATAAAACTTCATTTATTTTTTTATAGTTTTTATTATAAAATTTTAAAAAGAGCGCAACATAAAACTAGTGGGGGCCGCATCACTAGCGGCCCATGGGCTGAGGAGGGTAGCACACGCCTGCTCTAAAGTATACCATTCCATTTTATACTTGAGCGTATGGAGATGGCAAGGAATTTCAGGACATTCAGTGCTTCATGGCAAGAAGACTCTCATCACCCTCCTTTCACCTCAAGCACAACACAGAGAGCCTGGGAGTCCAAGGAGGAAGTGCAGTGGGGGATGATGGGCCATCAGACCATTGCCCTGGTCCAAAAGTTACTCCCTCTTATGTAAAAATTGAAGCCTTCCTTTCTCTAGTTTTTTCCCCAGGCTAATGACTTAAGGGGCATGGTGGCTCAGCGGGTAAGACGCCAGGCTTGTCGGTAGGCCAGGCTTGTCGGTCAGAAGATTCGGAGGTTCAAAACCCTAGCCTCGCGTGATGGAGTGAGCTCCTGCACTCGCCCCAGCTCTTGCCAACCTAGCAATTCGAAAGCATGCAAATGCAAGTAGATGAACAGGTACCACTTCGGTGGGAAGGTAACAGCGTTCCGCGCGCGTCATGCCGGCCACGACCGTGGAAGCGTCTTTGCTGGCTCTTCGGCTAACAAACGGAGATGAGCACCGGCCCCTAGAGTCCGACAGGACTGCACAATTGTGCGGGGGGAACCTTTACCTTTACTTAATGACTTAAAGCTTCCCTCTTCTACAATCATCCAACTTTTCTTGTGCGAAGATAAACATCTTGAGGACTGTGGTGGATGGGTGACCCTGAATTAAGTGGGGACTCAGTTATGTCTGAGGGGCGTGGTGGCTCAGTGGGTAAGACGGTGACGGAGTGAGCTCCCGCACTCACCCCAGTTCTTGCCAACCTAGCAATTCGAAAGCATGCAAATGCAAGTAGATGAAGAGGTACCACTTCGGTGGGAAGGTAACAGCGTTCCAGGCGTGTCATGCCGGCCACGCCGGCCACATGACCGCGGAAGCGTCTTCGGACAATGCTGGGGAACCTTTACCTTTTACAGTTATGTCTCACCCCCCAAAAAACGAGGACCAGGAATTTGTTTTTCTTTTTGCCAAAGAGCAAGGTCTCAAAGCCAGTGACCATGGTTGTGATTGCTCCTTGGGGTTGGAATCTGCTGCAGAAGGAAGGTGTCCAAGGCCACATTCAGATCTTCTGTCCACCCTGTTGCACAACTCCACTTTCCAGCCATCACTCTGCTGGGGGGTGACACACTCACAATGACAGATTCTTTTCTACTCTCACGACAAGGTTGGGCTTTGGTCGAACCACACCTTAACGGTTTTCCCCAGGGGCGCTTGCGAGCCTCACCCCGCCAGCGCTGTAGCGCTATAAACCTGTCCCCACTGCTGATCCTGGCGCCACAAGGATTGCGGGGCGGGGGGGGGGGACTCTACGACTCACCAGCCTCCGGCCGCCGATCCCGCCACCTGACCAGCAGCGAGCCCTTTTCTTTCGGGAACGAGTCCCCAGGGTACCACCCTGGCAGGTCTGGGCAGGCGGGCGTGCCCGCAAGCCGTGCACCTGCGGGAGCGCCCCTGCTCCAGGCTGGAGGGCGGAGGAAACCCAACTCGACGCTCCTCACCCGCCCGCCCAGCAAGAACCCCGAAACCTTCGCGCGAGGCGGGCGAGAGGCTTGGCGGTCGGCGCTTGGCCGCTCCGGAGAGGCCGCCTGGACGCTCCTACCCGGCTGCGTCGCTTCTCCCCTCCGCGGGGCTCCGCTGCTCGTCGGCCCCCAAGCTTTGGGGCTCCCGGCCCCGCCCCGCTCGCCGCCAGACGCCCGTTGCTCATTGGCCGCTCATCGCGGAGGCCGGCCCCTTTCCTCGGGCCGCGATTGGCTGGCGGCGACTCCGGATCAATGTTTAAGCGACGGCGTGAGGTGACTCGGAGTCAGTCCGCCAGAGGCTCCGTTGCGGGTGGGATGGCGGCGTGCCGCTCGGCGACTGCGGCAGAGGAGGAGGCGGCGCTGCTGGTGCTGCTGGTGCTGCTGCTGCGTTTTCCTCCCATCCAACTGTTGCTTCGGATTCGGGATCCACAGGCTTTCCCTCCCCGGATTTGAACGCGCTGGATCCGCTTTCCGCTCCGTGTCTGGGTGGGGTGACTCGTCCCCCCGTTTCCTCCGTGACGTTAAAACCAAAAAGGCCAAAGGGAGACGCGCCACGCACGCCTCGGCTGGCTCGAGAGGGCAGGATTCGCTCCCGGCGCGGGCAAAGCCTCGGACCCATTTTCCTTGAACTAAGCCGCAGGCGGAGAAACTCTTCTCCCGACTCCGTCCAAATCGGGCCGAAATCGAAAAACGGGGCTCGCCGGGGAGGGGGGTGGGATCGAGCGTGTGCCCCGCCTTCCAAATCGGGAGTTCCGCACGCCACACTCGGGGACAAAAGGAGAGCGCAAACCTTTTCCAGCCCAACCGCTGCTGGAGATTCCCGGCAGCTTGGGGGGTGGGTGGGGTGGCTTCGTTTTTTGGTCCCCCCCCCTCAAGATCATAAAAGTGGATCTGCAACGTTGCCTGCTCCCCTTTTCTGACTTAAAAGAATCACCTTCATTCCTTCTCACTTGAAGCTTTTAACGCTTAACGGTTTTCTGTGTGCGGGCGTGCAAAGGTTAAGGTAGGAAAGCCGCTGCCCGCGCAAGGCGCGACACGAGGCGCTTTTAATCCCCCCTCCCTTTCTTTTTTTTTTCCCTTCGTTTTTGGACAGCTCCATCTGACTCGCCCCAGCGGCTTGAAACACCTGCAGGTCTGGCTGCGGTTTGCATCTGCGGTGGCTTGCAGTTTATAGAGCCTAAATTCTAGTCCCGCCCCAGCACATCAAGGGGAGGCTTTATTCTTCAATAAAGGCCCCCACCTCCCCCCCCCCCAATCCCACCGCAGGCTGCCTTGAAAACAGAGAGCCGTTTCCCCACTCTGCACGTACCGGGAAAACAAGAAACACCTTGCAGTTTCTACATTTGTACCTTTTCCCCCCTCTCTTCTCGCGTTTCTGGGAAAAAAAACCCAAGATTTTTGAAAAATCCATTGGGAAGATTGGAGGACGGGTTGAACATCCAGTCCTGTCTCCCCGAAGAGGACAAACAAAGTGGCCTTAGCGCAGAGGAGGCGAGGGAAGGAAGGGGAGAAGCGGGGAGCGCCGCTCGGCGAATGCAAAGGCGCGTTTCCCTTTTTGGAGAGCCTCCGTGCGCGCGTGTGTGCTGCCGCTCCGCCTCCCCCACCCCTCGCCCGCTCTCTTTTTTTAAATCTCTGCGCTCAGCCATGAGTTGCCTGTTGATTTCCTCTTGACTGGCAAGAAAGGGCGCGGGAGGCTAGCAAACTGAAATTAAACCGCAGCGAGCGCAAAGCGCAAAGCACTCTCAGACACGCGCCAAGGCAGCAACAGCGGCGGTGGCGAGAGCCGGGCGGGCAGGCGGGCGATGTGGTCGCGGCGGTGGCGGCGGCGGCGCCAGCAGCAGCAGCAGCAGCAGCAGCACCAACAGCACCAACAGGAACGGTGGTGGAGGAGGCGGCGGCTCCCGGTCTCCCCGGCAGAGCCCCCCCGCCCGCTTTTGACGGGGCTGCCTTTTTAAATCGCGGTCGCCCCCTTCCCCGCCGCCCTTCCGCCCAGCGATCCGCTGCAAAGCCGGGGGAGGGTTGGCTCCGGAGGGCGCTTCCTGCTCTCTCCATCCTACCGTACCGCTAGAATTTGATTTTCTTCCTTTCTTTCTCCGCCCGGGAAAGAGGAGCCGGGAGGGAAAGCGGGGCTTTTGGAATTACAAATCCGGAGGGACTTTGACCGTTTTTGCCTTGAGGGGACCGGCCCTTTCCGGTTTCCCTGCGGAGCCTCGGAACCGGCGGAGGAGGCAGAGCGCGCGGGCAGCGAGCGAGAGGAACCGACGAGAGCAGCGGGGCGAGTTCCGGATGGCAGGCGAGGAGCTGCGGCTGACCGCAGCAGCCAAACGGCGCGGTTAGATCTCCGGAGGCAGCAAACGGCGCAGTGAAAACACACACACACACACACCCAAGCCGCTGCGGAGCCGGAAAACGTCTCTTTCCCCCTACCCATTCCTTGGATCCAGCCGGCAAGATTTGGCCCAGCGGCTCTGCGCCTTCCACCCGCCTCCCCCTCTCGGCATCTTCCTTTCGGCGATTCTCTGGCTCCCGTCCCCAAGTCGCTTCGGATCAAGAACCCGCTGCCTTTAAGCCCCCATTCCTACGCAGAAAAACTCCGTCTCCCGTCTCCCCCGCCTTTCTTTTTTTCTTTAAAGCTTCTGGTGGGGATCATTGGCACCGTGCAAGTGATTTGATTTGCTCTTTTGGAAATCACTGCATGGGGAAGACGGGCTAAGCTTTCGCTCCTTTCGGTCCCCTCCAGGAGGAAAGGGGTTTTGCATTTGCTCGTCCCTCCGCCTCGCTGAAGTTGGACGGAGCAAGGGGAAACTGCAGCACGGAGGAGGAGGAGGAGGAGGAGGAGACGAGGACCGGGAAAAAAGACCCTTTCGCCTGGCCGCTGGCTGCAGCCCCGACCGCCCTTCGCCAGCTTCGTCCATGGTGGCGCCGGCGCCGAGCCGATCGTGCCGAGCAACAGGTTCGGGAACTTGAAGGGGGAGCGCGAGAGGAGGAGGAGGAGGAGGAGGAGGAGGAGGGCGCGGAGGGGCGCGACGATCCGGGGGAAAGGAGAGGCGCCCACGCGGCGGCGGACAGGCGGCTTCGTCCGCGCCGTCCGCGGGAATGTCCCTCTCCGCCTGGTGCTTCCTACTCTGCTGGGCTCCCGCCCTGGCGTTGAGGAACCTGAACTACTCGGTGCCCGAGGAGCAAGGCGCCGGGACGGTGATCGGAAACATCGGCCGCGATGCCCGGCTGCAGCCCGGGGCCAGCGGCGGATCGCCGTCGGTGGAGCGCCTCCGCGGCGCTAAGGCCACCTTCCGCGTCTTGGAGAACTCGGCGCCCCACTTGCTCGACGTGGACGGCGAGAGCGGCTTGCTCTACACCAAGCAGCGCCTCGACCGGGAGGCGCTCTGCCGCCGGAGCGCCAAGTGCCAGCTCTCGCTCGAGGTCTTCGCCAACGACCAGGAGATCTGCATGATCAAGGTGGAGATCCAGGACCTCAACGACAACGCGCCCGCCTTCCCCTCCGACCAGGTCGACCTGGACATCTCCGAGAACGCCGCGCCGGGGACCCGCTTCCCGCTGGCCAGCGCGCACGATCCGGACGCGGGCGAGAACGGCCTGCGCACGTACTTGCTCACCCGCGACGACTACGGCCTCTTCGCCCTGGACGTGAAAGCCCGCGGCGACGGCACCAAGTTCCCCGAGCTGGTGGTGCAGAAGCCGCTCGACCGCGAGGACCAGAGCCACCACACGCTGGTCCTGACGGCGCTCGACGGCGGCGACCCGCCCCGCTCCGGCACCGTCCAGCTCAACGTGCGCCTGATCGACTCCAACGACAACAGCCCGGTCTTCGAGGCGGCCTCCTATGTGGTGGAGCTTCCGGAAAACGTCCCTCTGGGCACGGCTCTCCTGGACCTCAACGCCACCGATGCCGATGAAGGCACCAATGGCCAGGTCCTCTACTCCTTCAGCGGTTACACCCCCGACCGGGTGCGGGAGCTCTTCAGCATCGACCCTCAGACCGGCCTGATCCGGGTCAAGGGCAACCTGGACTACGAGGAGGGGAACCTGGTCGAGATCGACGTCCAGGCCCGGGACCTTGGCCCCAATCCCATCCCCGCCCATTGCAAGGTCACCGTGCACCTCCTGGACCGCAATGACAATGCCCCCACCATCGGCTTTGTCTCCGTGCGCCAGGGGGCCCTGAGTGAGGCCGCCCCACCGGGCACTGTCATTGCCCTGGTGAGGGTCACGGACCGGGACTCGGGGAAGAACGGGCAGCTGCAGTGCAGGGTGCAGGGCAGCGATGGCGGTGGAGGGGATGGGGCGGTGCCCTTTACCTTGGAGGAGAACTACGACAACTTGTACACTGTGGTGACCGACAGGCCCCTGGACAGGGAGGTGCAGGACGAATACAATGTCACCATCTTGGCTCGAGATGGTGGCAACCCACCCCTTAACTCAACCAAGTCTTTCTCAGTCAGGATCCTAGATGAGAATGACAACCCGCCACGTTTTAGCAAGAGCCTTTACGTACTTCAAGTGCCTGAGAACAATATCCCCGGAGAATACCTGGGCTCCGTGTTGGCGAAGGACCCCGATCTAGGCCAAAATGGCACCGTCTCCTACTCCATTCTGCCAGGACATGTGGGAGACGTCTCCATTTACACCTATGTCTCTGTCAACCCCACCAATGGGGCCATCTATGCTTTGCGCAGCTTCAATTACGAGCAGACCAAACATTTTGAATTCCACGTGCTGGCCAAAGACTCTGGCTCTCCCCACCGGGAGAGCAACGCTACCGTCCGTGTCACTGTTCTGGATGTCAATGACAATGCTCCCCTTATTGTCTTGCCAGCCCTGATCAACGACACCGCTGAGCTCCAGGTTCCCCGAAATGCCGGAGTGGGCTATCCTGTAGGCACCGTCCGTGCCATGGATAATGATTTTGGGGAAAGTGGACGCCTGACCTATGAGATTGTGGAAGGCAACGAGGAGCACCTTTTTGAGATGGACCCTACCAGTGGGGAGATCCGCACCCTTCACCCTTACTGGGAAGAGCTGAGTCCTGTGGCCGAACTCGTGGTGAAGGTCAGCGACCACGGGAAGCCCAGTCTTTCAGCAGTGGCCAAGCTCATTGTCCGGGCCTTGGCCGGACCTTTGCCTGAGGCAGGGGAGCCCCAAGTAAATGGGGAACAGCACCGCCGGCCTCACTGGGACCTGTCGCTCCCCTTGATTGTTACCCTGAGCACCGTTTCCATCATCCTCCTGGCTGCCATGATCACCATTGCCGTGAAGTGCAAGCGTGAGAACAAGGACATCCGTACCTACAATTGCCGTATTGCTGAGTACAGCCACCCCCAGTTGGGTGGAGGGGGTGGGGGGGGAGGTGGGGGCGGGGGCAGCGGAGGGGGCAAGGGCAAGAAGAAGAAGATCAGCAAGAACGACATCATGCTGGTGCCCAGTGAAGGGGAGGACAGCCGGGGACCCCTCAATGTCATGAACGTGGTGAGCAGTCCTTCCTTGGCCACATCGCCCATGTATTTTGACTACCAGACTCGCCTGCCCCTTAGCTCGCCCAGGTCCGAGGTGATGTTCCTGAAGCCTGCTTCCAACAACCTGAGTGTGCCGCAAGGCCACGTGGGATGCCACACCAGCTTCACAGGGCAAGGGACTAATGCCAGTGAGGTTCCCCCAAGCCGGATGTCCATAATTCAGGTAGGAGACTTTTAGAAATAACCTGGAACTCCTTCACTGCTCAGTTGCGTTTTGTATCTGCAGTGACACCTGCTGAGAATCACCCCTCCAGGCGTTGACAGAGATGGCTTGGCTCTGAGATCCTAGCTAGGTTTAGGCCAGATTCTTTCCATAGTCCTTCTGTAGCAAGGTCAAGAACATCACATAGAAAATAGAGAGACAGCAAAGCATTGCAGCACTCTGAAAGTGGGACCTGTCTGTAAGATGGACCACCAGGGTTGATCTAGTCACTCCGGTTTGAAAATTGAATAGCCTGGGTGGGTTGTTTTACCAGGTTTCTCTGTCATGTGCCTTGAGGAAAGTAGGAAGACCATCATTTGTTCCAAAGTGGAGGTGGTAGTTATTGCTTGAACATGGTTTATAATATTTGCAAGTGCTGTGTATGTAGCTCCCTTTATGTGTATGTCAAAGTTCTGTTTGCAAAGCCTATATTTTTTAATGTTTCCACCCAGTTAAATCATATCCATGGGTCATAAGTAGTTTTCTCTTGTACATAAAATAGGTATCTCTTGGGACAACAGATCTCTGTTTTATCATGGGCAGCAGATCCAAGCAGTGCAAAAAAAAAAAAACCCTTGCGGCTTGATTTACTCAAGTATGGCATGACTATGATCCATCCCAAATTAAACACTGGATTTCTGCAGAAAAGGTTAAAACATCGGCACATATTAGCAAGACGATATCAACCTTTTGATTTCTTTCTTTTTTCCCCCTCTAGAGAAAAAATTGGGGTTAGACCTCTACATGCGTGGACATTTGCTTTCAAACTGCCACTCGCATGTCTAAGTAGATTGTCACAGACTGGACACCTCAGAAACAATTTGAATGTCGGCTGTTATGATCTCGGATGCACTGCATTTCAGTGGAGCCAGTCATGCAGCTGCCAGTGATCAAAGTGCTCCAGTCTTCAAGTGGAAAAGAATCCAGTGATGCAAAAAAATTGATAAACTCCCACTTTAATGGTTTGTTTGCTTATTCTGCAATCATGCTGAAAATACAATGCCTCACTTGCAACCGATGCTTGAAGACTGTGCACTGCCATGGTTTAGCCCAGCCAAGCGTTTGAAAATCCTAGAGAGATTGAAGCACACACCTAACCTTTGACTAAAATGGAAGAAACTGAAACAGACTGAGCTTTACAGGTTACTTGTAAAGCAAGGCGAAATGTTGCATGCAGAGTAATGCATTATTTTCCTAGGGGGGAGGGGGGCAAAGTACCATTCACTTGCACTAAAAAAGGAGGGGATATTACCCGCTGAGGCCCTATCTATTTCAGAGCCGTGCTTCTGATTTTATAGGGCTGTTGGAGAGAAGGGGGCTTTAGAATGCAGCTTCCCAATATGCAAGAAAAGATGGAGTAGATTTTAAATCGAATGAGTTTGGTTTGCTACTTTACTGTGTTCAGGAAACCTGTTAAAAATCTGGTCCCCACCCAGTCTGAAATGTGAAGTGGTCCCATTGAGAACCATTGTATAGATGGACCCAAATCCTATACCGTAGACTGTACTACACACCGACCGATATATAACAGAACTTGATCTATGTATGTTTGTCTTTCTTTGTATGTAGCAGACATGCTATGATAATGTCCCTATCAAAGCCCTGTGCAGTGCAAGCTCTAAGATAATGGCTGTTGAACACATTGGCAACATCATACGCTTTGTCCAACACTCTTTTAATATGCTCTACTGAGTCACGGGAATGACTGGAGTGCATCAAAAGTGACACAGACTCATTTTATGTTCCAAACATAATGGGGGGAAGTCACGATCTTGCTCCTGGTGCATTTCAAGGGAAGTTATGAAAGAGCGGAGTTTTTCATTCAGCAGAATTCCATGTGCACGGAAAGGATCTCTTTTTTTTTTTACCCTTGTTGCTGTTTTCTTTTTTCATGCTTGCTAGGGAGTAAACCCCATTGACAATAGCAAAGAGAGTTATTTTTGAGTGAACATGCATGGAATTGGGTTTGGAAACTCTCTTCTGCAGCCCTCAGTTCCATGTTAAGGAATCTTCTGCCTTACTCTTGAGGAACTAAGATGCAGCAGGACGGACTCCTTGCCCGGTGGGATCCCTAAATGGTTGAAGGCCATTGCCTTGATCTCATGCGTTTTGAGCTTGTAGAATCATACAGTTATAGGGCTGACTAGTTCATTCCTATGGGAAACAGTAAGTTGTACTACTAGGAAACAATGTTTCCATGAAGGGAAACTTTTGCTACAACCTCCTCCTTCAGTGAAAGTGATCTCTTTACTCTTTAATTTCTCCCATGGCCCAGTCTTGCAAAATGTTTGGCCTTCTGATCACACCTACTTTGACGTCCACTTTTATGGGTGTTTTGCTAGTCCATAATTGTCCAGTGAAGGACGAAGATCCTCCTGAACATCTGAACTGTTTCCTCTCTTGGAAGACATCTCTGCTGGCTTTGCCATCTGCCCTGGGGACCTTTAATATCTTGCAGCCTTAGGTGTAGTGGAGAACTTGATCCCATTACTGCCTTTTAAGTACACATTACTGGCTTCTTTACAGAAAATCAGGAAAGTCCTCTTTTTCTTTGGCTCAGGCTGAAAAACATCTTGGCCATCTTTTTGGACAGGAGGATTTATATGGGAAGCTTGGAACCAGAAATTTTCATCATGAAGCCAAAAGAATTATGCCTTTTAATATCTGTCCATTGCTATGCAAGATCCCTGTGAAATCTTTTTCAACCCTCTATTGAGTTTCATTACCGAAACTATTTCATGTTAGGCTTATCATGAATGGGTGTTGCTATCAATTAGAAGAGCTGAGCAATACTCAACATCTGAAATTGATTTTAAGGAAAAGTGACAGTTGGAGGAAGAACATTAAGCTAGGACAGAACTGAAGGTAATTTGATTTATAGTTCATGCATTTAAAATGGGTACTTTTCCCCCCTGTGTCACTTGTTTAAATCATGTCTTTCTTAAAGAGGTAAAATGAAGAAGTCAGAATGTCAAACTACCCTCCACAACTTTCCTTCCCAGGAAAGTCCATTGGATCCAGAGTAATAATTACTGAAAGATATTGAATTTTATTTTGCTGAAGTACTGTAATACCTATCTAGAACAAATAATATATGTATTGGCAATATTGAGTCATTAAAGAGTTTTAATGTAGTATTAAGTCCCAGTTGGTAAGCTTTTTTTAAACAGCGTTTACTGCATTATATCTTCTTCTTCTTCTTCTTGTCCTGAGATTTATATAAATCGAAAGATAAATTTCCTCCCTCAAAAAGACATGCTGTAGTTTCTGTTAAGCTCTTAAGGTGATAGCCATGGATGGGAAATAAATGTACTATCTAATTACATCTATGAGGTGTACAAAATCTGTAACAATGTTGTGACAAAGGTGATTAAAAAGTAAGAGGATTCACTAAACAGATTAGAATTATTGAATCCTAGTTTTGTTTTGTTTGTGGGTTATTATTATTTTTTAAGTGGAAAGAATCTTGGAGGACCTCTTCTTAAATTTGCAGGTCCAGCATCTTTATCCTTGGTGGATGGCCTTCACTTTCCAGTGATGGTTACCATTTTATTTTTATTTTTTTAATGACAAGGGATTGAGAAAAATGCAACTTTTCCTCCACTCCCTTTTGTTTTGATATGGAAATATTCTGTTGAGAAAATTTCTCTTGCCCAGCTTTTCATGCAAATGTTCCCAACTTGTAGCATGCCCAGAGTGGGGAAAGACTCCTGCATGAAATTCTACAGAGTAATTACAAATCTGTGGAAAATAACAGAAAGCCCTTACTAAAGGTATACCGCTTAAGCTGTGCATCTTCCCCACATTCCAACGTCTGTTCGTACCTTTCTTGCAGGTTTCCAAAAGTTGCTACCCAATTGCAATTTGTTTCTAACATGGTAAAAGGAAAAGAAATAATGAAATGCATGTGTGGTCATATTAGTCATACTTAATTTTGATTAAATGTAAATGAAACCAAAGGTACTCTTTGTCCTAACCTCACTTTTTAGACATTGCTCAAAGGCCAAGTACAGTTTCCATGTACAACGCACATGGAAAGGGGGCAGAGCTTGTGTTGTGCAATGTTATTTTTGTTTTCAGTGCATTGCTGCTGCAAAGGGTAGCCACATATGCCAGTGGTTTGACCTGCCTGAAGACAGCCACCAGTGGCCCTTTCTTCCTGTTGTGTTAAAACATTTTGGGTAAAGCTGTGATGGGTGAAAGAGGCTGGCAGTCCTTGTTACAAGAGGTAAAGGCTTCAGTCAAATTAAATACAGAACCATAGATAACCCATTCAGTCTATCAAGTCCAACGGCCTTTAGAGTTAGCTAATATCCAGTTTAAAATAATCTCTGGTTGAAGACCTTATACAAAAGAGAGTCCAACTCCTCTCTGGGAAATGGGTTCCACTGTTGAACTGGTCTCATTGATCGGGATTCCCCCCCCCCCTAATATTGGTCAGAATTTGCCTTTCTTTCCTTAAATTCATTACTCCATGCCCTGCATTCTGGAGAGCCAGTTTTGATCCTCCTTGGTGTGTATTTGAGGAATGCTCTCATAACCCTCCTCAGTTATCTGTCCTCCAATCTATACTTGGGCAACTCCTTCGATCTCTTGTTGCAGAACAGTGTTAGTTCCCCTGATCATCCTCGTTGCTTGTCTCAGAACCTGTTTGAGGTTCTCTAAATCCTTCTGAGAATGGGAGTTGCACAGCTGAACACAGGACTCAAGTGGGCTTTCACCTAAGAAGAATAGAATGGAACAATTATTTCCTGTGATTTGGATAGTGTATTTCTCTCCTTAGAAATGGGTATGTCTCTTCATCTTATGTCCTTAACAAGCTAGTATGCCTCAAGGCGTCCTTTGATACAGTAACTTTAGCGTATTTACCATTTCTCAGCCTTTCCCTGTTGCCTCCAAGATTTTGCTTTCATAGGAAGAGGTTGCATTATCAGGGGTCTGTGTGTCACTTTGCTAATCTGTAGCCCAGGGGTGGGGAACCTTTTTTCTGCCAAGGGCCATTTGGATATTTATAACCGGGGACCGGGGGGGTGGGGGGCGGGGTTTCTGGGATTTCCGCGGACCAGGGGCCGGAGTTTGTGGGCGGGAGCCAATCACAAGCACTGGGGGGGTGGGGTTTGCGGGCAGGAGCCAATCACATGGAAGGGGCGGGGTTTGTGGGAGGGGGCCCCGCGGGCCTTAGGCGGGAGCCCGGCGGGCCGTATAAGGCCCGTGGGCCTGACGTTGCCCACCCCTGCTGTAGATAGTAGAGAATTTTGTGGACTAAATCCCTTCAGATGGCAGATGAGAACGGTTCATGATTGCCTGCATAAACCCGGTAAACACTTGGGCTCAGGTGTTGGCTGGATTCAGGTGACACACTACATCATAGTAAACTACATTTTAGTATAGTGTGTTTTGTAGCTCCAATAATTAGCTTACGGGGTAAAGTAGTTTATAGAGGCACCTGCAGGATTGGAAGGTTTAATCAAACGATGAATGCAGCTTTGCAGCAACATACACAAACTTTGTCCCTTTCTTACGTGCATGCAAAGCCACAACGCACATGGAAAGGGGGCAGAGCTTGTGTTGTGCAATGTTATTTTTGTTTTCCTCTCACCCACATAGACATCCTTAATCCTTCTGGTAGCTTCTGATGTAAAGGTAGAAAAAGTGGTTAATCATGAGACCCTGTGAACCAAGATGTCATGCAAATGCTGCCATTCTGTATCCAACCATGGTTTGTAGATTAGGCCATGGTGGAATGGGTTTTGCATTCTGCAGAACCATGAGTTCTAGTTTACAAATCACAGTCACTGAGTTCGCACGATGTGTGATCCAAAACTAGACAAACCAGAAGAGAAAATACTTTGTGAGATGGGCAGGGGTCAGCTCCCTTGCACTAGAAAACAGATTGTATTGGATTTTTCTGTGCAGAGAGAAGGTCTTTTTCTCTCTCCTTTTGAAAAATATCCAGAGCATTTTACGAGAATATCTGAAGTATTATGAGTGCATTTGGTGATAATATTTTGAAGGCAACTTGCAGTACATACTGTGACACTGCAAACAACCCAACTGTTAAAGCACTTAAAATAGTGTGCGAGAGTGTGCGCATACACAAACACATACATTTATAGATAACTAGCCTTCAAAACAAAATGCTTTTTGGTTGCTCGGCAGGAAAGTTCGGCCGATAAAGATCTTTAATGGTTACTTTTCTTGACCTTTGGCCTAATTGTAGACTGCATACTGTATCTGCACCCCATGGTTCCTAGAAAAGTTACCATATTATAAGAAATAAAAAATAACAGTTGAGGGGTGTTCTGATCCAGAGAAATTTAAGTGCTAGCAAGCATGTCATAGGACTGAATAGCTTGCATGCCTGTTGGAGTTCAGGTAATTGCCTGATGTGCTAAGGAAGAGCGATCCGTGATAGTCTCATCTTGCATGTGCAAGGAAGGAGTAGTATGGAGAAAATGTTTCAACTCACCCTTTCTTTGAGCATGCAGCATCTTAACATTTATGTTTAGCTACCTTGGAGTAGAGCCAGTTTGGTGTAGTGGTTAAGGCACTGGACTAAAATCTGGGACACCAGGAATTATAGTCCCAATTTAGGCATGAAGCCAGCTGGGTGACCTTGGGCCAGTCACTTTCTCTCAGCCCTAGGAAGGAGGCAATGGCAAACCACTTCCGAAAAACCTTGCCAAGAAAACTGCAGGGACTTGTCCAGGCAGTCTCCAAGAATCGGACACGATTGAACAGATTTTTTTAAAAAAAACACCTTGGAGCAGCTGGAGTAGGCTGAGAAAATAAAAGTAGTTGGATCTTCCCTTTACTTCATGTAAACATATCAACTGATGAGCATAGAAACCAATTTTATAACCTGTAGCAGGTGGTGGCATAAACAGAAGGTGGCTTGACTAATCTGCCATGTGTTTACTCAAAAGTAAACCCTACTAATTTCAATGGGATTTGCTCCCATAAGAGTGAATGAGATCATAGCCTTAGTACTTTTCCTCTTGAAAAAATGGTTTTCAATGCTTTCTCCTGCACAATAAGCTGTCTGTTCAAAGAGAAAAAACTGGAAACTAAAAGCAGCTTTTTAGAATTATGTCAGCAGGTTTTCAATTGGTACCCTTTCCCCATTCACTTTTGGCATAGCTGTGGGAAGATTGTTTTGCTACACCTACTTGGTCTTATATTGAAAGCGGTTTCTAATTAAGCAAGCATAAGCTACCATTTGGAGCAAGGGGTACCATGTTGTGGTTGCAGAAATCCAGCCAGTTACTTGATGGCAGCAAAGAATGCAGGAAACCCCAGCTCTCTGCTGCCACCAATGGCCATTCAGGTCTTTGCATGAAGATCTGCTGACTGTACATCTAAACCAGAGTTGAAGCTATGGTTGTGGTTAGATGAAAGTGCAACCAAATGTTTTGTTTCTTTTCTACACAGGTGTGTGCATGGAGGAAAGGGAGGAGATGCATTCATGCAATACTGAACTGTTGTTTAGTTTCTCATTTAAACCCAGAGGTTATATGTGATTTGGGGCCACCACGTGATACCAGACTATAAATTAAACACCTGCACTGAGTTTGTACAACACATTTAAATAAAATGTGGTTGGCTTCTTTGTAATTTAGCATATTCTGCAAACACAGTGATTGTGCCAACAGTATCCAGCTTTAATCTACAGCATGCATGGACTTGGGGATGAGAAATTTCCAGCATTTGCTGTCACAAAAGTGACAGCTCTGTAGGTCATACCTAGTGGCTGACTAATGGAGTGAATAAGGCATGTTGTGTTACAAGCCCGGCATGCTTGATGGAGCTTTGAGACAAGTCTCCCTTAACCTTCCCTTGAGATTTGTTGACAAATGATTTTGTGGGGTGTTATTGATGGGAGGTATAGTCTGAGTTTGCTTCTGTGAGGCATCTGAGGCCAACCGGATTGGGTGACCATCAGAAGAAATGCCAGCTGTATCCTGGTTAGGATCATCTATCACACTGAGCCAACAAATGGTTGGTTCTGTGGGAACCCAGGCACTTGGAGTTTATGTATTCCATACACTTAAGATAAACCAGTAGGGCTCTGGACATACCTATAGGACTATGACTAGGTTTGCATGTTTCACTAGGCACTGTTTTATTTAACTATGGTTTTCTGAATAAGTCACAATTCACAGAGTTTATATAATACACCAGAAAGTCTGAGTCAACATAATATTGTAAGCCCAAACCAGCAACTTTATGGCTGATGTGTGAAAAAGGCATACATTGGGCTCACTTTCAGGAGATAGGGTAACTCTGCTCTTCCTCTTTGTTACAGCTGCTGCCTCTGGTTTTCCAATTTCCAGAGATGATGGCAAAGAGATGGATGCTTCTGGTTATCTTTACTGCCATCTAGTGGTCATGCAGACTTTGGCAGCCTACGTAAGGTAGCCCCAACTCTTAGGAACATCCTTATCCTTTCCCTGTCTTTCTCTTGCATCTTTAGGATCTCTCTCTCCTGCAAAAATGGAGCTATTCTGTCTTCATGCAGTACAAAAAAAAAGCTACCTACTAAATTTCTGCCTGTAGTCTTAAAGCAGGGCTGAACAACCTTTGGCTACTTGGGACCTCTCGGGGGGCAGGAGAGCCACAGATTGGGAGGGCAATAAACCACAGTGGGTGGGGCTGTTTTTTCCTTGATTTACTTTAGTGGGGGGTTAGAGATTTTCTTGCCATCCATCCATCCATCCAGTTTATTATAGGAGTTACACTGCAGTTTTTAATGTATCTCCTGTCTTGAAATGGTGAGAAACCGTGTTACTGGTTTTTGGCTGTAATGGTTTGAGTGAAAGTTGGGGGAAAAGAGAGATCTCAGAGGTCCAGGGCTGGTCCAGGGCTGGTGGGAGGAGTGTGTGGTGGTGTTCAAAGCTACAAGGAAGAAAGGAAAGGAAACTTAGGGGTAACCTTATTCATTGGTTATTTGGAATATAGTTTATGGTATCTTGGAGGTTTACGTTTAAGAGGGCCTCTTAGAACTTGAAGGTTATCTAGACAAAGAGCATAAATAGGTGTGCATTTTTTTAAAAATTTAGATTTATATTACCGCCCATCTCCTCCAACAGAGGACTCTGGGAAGTTCACAATAAAAGTTCATTTTTGCCTTGTTATATTAGAATTTAGGGTTGGGTAGTTAATGGATCGACCGCAGAGTCAGATGAGCAGAATAAAATACCTTCTTAACAAGAATTGAAGGGTGACATGGCTTAGACAATTTTTTGAAAGGGTTGAGCAAAAGACATAGTGAAGCGTGAATGCAGAGTCTTCGGGGAAAAAGAGCTGCTTGCCCATAAGCCAGCTTTGGGAAGACAGTCTTGGTTTACATGGAGTTTAGTCTGATTCAGCAAAGCAGACTCCAGTTCTTATACAGCCCTAATAATTTAAATAAGACAAAAGACATTTGTTCTGTTAGTTTCAGATGCAAGCACACTTGAATGCAAATCAGAAGGGGGAAAAAAGCAACTTGTGTGGATAACGGCATTAATTTCGTGCTAACAGGAAACAGTTCTTTTTCGTTCTTTCTTTTTTTAAACTTCTGGCAAACAAGCCATGCTTTCTTTTTTCCACGTTTCCAAAAGAGATGAAAGAACTGACGGATAAAGGGAAAAGAGCAGCTACAGGTTCTTTTAAGCAACAGGAGAAAGTGGCATTGAAAACTATCTACATATGCAAGTTGTGTTGAGGATCACAGAGAATATTTATGATTGGGCTTGTGGTAGGATGGGGAAAGATTTGTCAATAGAGCAGGAGGGATAATGGTTTAAGAGGCGTGTGGCTGCAGCTTTTTATTGAACTGTGACAACAACAAAAACCCATTTTGCAAGGAGCACTCAAGCTGAGAGTCACCATGGTTTACTGCAGTAGGCAGTCCTGTAACATTTGAAGATAAACTACAGATCATTCGTAATACTTCCAGGCACCTGATGTTTACGAGGTGCCAACAGATTACTGTCAAATCCCAATGCAACCTAATCACCAGGTGTCTCTAGTAGCATCTGAGAAAAGAAAAGATTTCAGGGGGGAAGAAAAACCCCTTAAGCTACATTCATGCTGTTCTACTGCGTAATATTGTTCCATTGCTTGCTTTTTAAAACTTTGTTGCATCTACTTCAAGAAATCCCAACTGAGCATACAGGTGGTGTGAAGGGAAAAGAGAAGATGGAGGAGGAGGAGGAGGTGTTAAAACACCTGAAAATCCATGAGTAAAAAAGCAAGGGCCTTCTTACTCGTGTTTTTATCCTTTACCCATGTGAGCATATTCCGTTATCTGTTGTTAATGGTGGTTGCTGTCAGACTGAGTCATTTGGCTCACAAGCCTCTATTTTTGGAAGGAGAAGAGAGAGAAAAAAATCTGAGGCTGCAGTCTTCAGAGTACAGATTTTCTAAGAAGTGCAATGGAGAGAAGCCATGGGGATTTTCACCTTCATAAGTGTGGTTTTACTGTGGAGAAGCCCCCCCAAAGATTGTCAGCCAGTTCTGGGATTAATGGGAAAGCTTGACGTCTGCAAGGACCAAGGTAGATAATACATTAGAGGAATTTAAACCATACTTGTTCACTGCAACCCTGGAGCATGAGAAATCTGTTCTAGTCTTCCATAAATGTACTCCTGTGATTTTTTTTTAATTGAATTTAATAAGGATGGAGACCCCAAGGCCTGAATGAGTACTGGCAATGGGTTTGCTCTGGCATCTTGGCAATCCATGATTAGTGGGTGACCAAGAATGACACCATATTTGATAAGCTCCATAAGAAGAGGCCAAAGGCTGCCTCCCTTGATATTATTTATTTATGTGCAGATTAAATTTATAAGGCCATCCAGCTCCATACTGACTCTGGGTAACATACAAAAATAACATGGTCACTAAAAATGCAAGCATATCATAATCATAGCTTAGTTCTTCTCAGCATTCCAAGGATTTAACCAGGGCAAAGGCATGGAAAACATTTTGTGGTTGAAATGTTCGTCTCTTGAAATAGATTATTCAAGGGTACTATAAGCAGCCTGGATACCCTGGAGAAGAAGCTGATGCTAGGGAAAGTGGAAGGCCAAAGGAAGAGGGGCCGACCAAGGGCAAGATGGATGGAGGATATTCTGGAGGTGACAGACTGAACCATGGGGGAGCTGGGGATGGCGACAAGCTCTGGCGTGGGCTGGTCCATGAAGTCACCAAGAGTCGGAAGTGACTGAACGAATAAACAACAATAAGCAGCCTGATTTGAAACAGTCCCTTCCAGATGAACTGGAGATTCATTCACCCCAAAATTCCCATCTACCCAAAGGGTAAGCAACGTGGTGCCCACCCAATCTTTTGGACTCCAAGTCTCTCATTTGCCTGCATTGGCCGTACTGGCAGAGCTGTTGCTCACTGAAGTCCAACAGCCTGCCCTGCCAGCTTCCACTGCAATGTACAATGGGTTCAGATTTTGGCCTAAGCCACAGCTTGTCCTCAACAAGTTTTGTTGAAGAGGGCTTGTGTTAAGCAAAACCCAGGTCAAATACTCATCTCAGGCTCTGTCCCTCTTTTGCACAGGAGAGGCAGTCAAAGAAAAGAAAGGTAGAGACTTCCTTAGTCGAGCTAGACCCTTGGTGACTTCATGAACACATCCATGTAGTTTTCTGCGCAACTGTTCAGAAGCTATTTGTCCTTACCTTCTTCCACAGTGTTTTTGATGTTCTAATCAAACCTACAGCATTGGGATCTCTTGTGGCTTCCCCTCCAAGTTCTAACGAGGCCTCATCCTGCTGCTTTCATGAGCCCAGAGAGAGTTATCCAGCTGCTGCTACCTGCGGAACTTCCATTTTAGAAGAGTTTCCTTTTATGGCAATAGCAGAGAATCTGTAGCTGCTACTAAGCAAATTTAGCACATCGAGATTTGATTGGGGCACTTCCTGGAGTCCAGCTTCTGCCCACCACAATATTAATTGAGAAACCTCAAATTTTCAAGTGAAGTTCAAAATACTGCAAAGACTTCTCCATGTTGTCAGGGTATTCTTAAGCAATCCTGTGCATTAATATATGTCAGTTCTGATTGTTATTTTAATGGGAATAATATCAGCAGGACCCAGTCAGGATCAGGGCTATGATACTGCAGAGGCAGGTTAGATCCTTTCCTCGCTATACATTGGGTGCTAAAATTGTTCCCTGTGGCACTTTTAAATGTTTGGGATTGCAGAGAGTAGCAAGAAACAACAACAAGAACAAAAACACTTCCCTTGGGAGGAAATCTGCACTGCTTACGTGTTTTGCAGAAGATCAAGGATTAACCTTCTCTGCAATCCCAAACATTTAAAATCCAACCGACCAAACTGGTCCTTTAAGCCCCTAGATGACCCATTTGCTTTTTGCAGTTCCAGCCAACCACCCAAACCAACAGAATGATCAAATGCTGAAGAACTGCAGTAGACTTCAGACGGACACTGGTTTTGCTCCAAATTGTGCTCTGAGTTGGAGGCATCCACCTTGTTTTGGTAGAATGATGAAACCAGTGGTGTGCATGCACAAAAGAGGCAGAGCTTGTGCCACAATGTTCATGATGTTATTTGCCACCTTCTTCCCCTTCTGCTGATGTCATTGTTTTGAATTAATTTTCTCTTCTAGTCCTTATTTATCAATCACAGCCATAAACAGAATCATCCTTTTAATGAACGGAAGCAATATGGATTCACTTTAACTTCTGCTTTTCCCACATGGAAAAGTTTGCTTTTCTAGATTCTTGAAAAGTGGCATGGTCCCCATGTCTAGAAAGACATGCTTCATTTTTTACAATCCCATGGTACCCGTTGGCGATAGATTTTTAGGCTGTAGCTTTAAATCCAAAGGAGCGCGGATGTTTTTAGCCGAGGACATGGGTCTGGTCTTGCTCTCCGCTGTCTCTTCTGCTTGATCTTTGTCTTTGGAATTGAAGGGAGGTTTAAAAACAATTTTGGGAAGGTGTTCAAGGTGGAAAAGTAACCTTTAATAGCTCTTTAGCGTCATTATAAATTCAACTAATAAATAATAAATAAATAAATTATTATGTTATAGAAGTACTGTATATGAAGCTTAGTTTCCGCTGCACATAATAAGACAAATCCATTTAGCAGAGCTGTGCAAACATCAACAATAATTAGGAAAAAGTGCTTCAGACCTTGTGCAAGCTTAAAAAAAAAAAAAGCTTGCAGGTGCTTTTTGGAAGCCTCAAAGCAGTTGCCATTTTTTGAGGCTCTCACCAGAGTCTGAAAAACAACATGCTAGTCTCAGGCTTGTGCAAGATTTGAAACCTTTCTTCTGTTCCAAACTGTTTGTGAAGTGAGCACAGCTTTGGTACTCAATGTTTTGCTCTGTGCCTGGTGGTTGCATTTATTTATTTATTACAAATCTGCTTAGAGCAACTCAGAGCAATCCTTTTCCTCCTTTGTCTTGTTAGGCTGGCAAAGAAAGCCCCAAATAATAAACATTAACATTTGTACTGTATACCGTTTCAGAATGTTTGCAACTAATTAGAATAATGGTTGGAATTGAAAATATTGGAAACCACCGTCTTGCAAAGCACTATTTCTTTCTTTGCTTAGGCAAATAATTCTCCTCCTCCTCCTCCTCCTCCTCCTCCTCCTCCTCCTCCTCCTCCTCTTCCTCTTCTCCTCCTCCTCCCTTTACTTTCTCCGTTTCTTAACTCTTCTAATATTATGACTCTGTGTAAGTAGACAAAACAAATATAACACAGAAAGAAGCATCATAAGACAATATAAAACAATTAGATGCTAAAACGGGCACCCACAAGAATCAACAGTTGGAATAAGAACATTTTAAAAATCTTTTGCAACATGAGAAGGGAACAGATTAACAATAGAAGTGCGCCAGGACTATGTATTGGTTAGAATATTGGAGTAGGAAGACCAGAGTTGAAATCTCCCCACACTGGTAGGACTTTCTGAGCTTCCTTTAGCCATATATTCATTCTCAACTTAAGTCTACTTGCAGAACTGTGAAAATAAAAGCGGAAACAAGTAGAGTTGTGTAAAACATTTTGAATTCTAAACTCTTTCAAGTCCTGGAGAACGAAGTTCCCAGAGTCAACCAAACCACACCAGAAGTGCTCCATCCCCGAAACAGTGTCCTGATTTTCAAGTTCAGACCATTTCCAATAGGATGGATTGGAGCTTCATGCTTTGGACATGAAGCATTCTTGAATTAACAATATGCCAGATGATGATGATGATTTAGTGAGTTGTGATCCTAAAATAAAATACTAATGGATGACATACTGACATTTTCACAACCTGTTTGAAACTGCCTTTAAAGTAAATCTCCCAGTAATCTTTTCAAGTCTCAACAGTGGCCTTAACATTCTCTCACCATGCGCTGATTAGTGGTAATGGGAAACTAGTGTGATAGCACATTTATTACAAGCATTTAGTGCACTTAGAAGCATTAAGGTCTTGACTTCTGCTCTGCCTTTGTATGTGAGGAAATTATTATCTTCTGCATTCCTCCCCCCTTTGTGTATTTGTAGGTAAATATTTGCTATATGTTATGACCTGAAGGGTCCTGACACAGGCAAATGAATTCGTAGGATCTCTGCAGCCTCATAGCGATCTGGCTTCCCCTTCCCTTGTCCTTGTGACTTACCAATATGAAATTAGAAAAGCATACTCTGATTGTGAGTCCAAGATTGGAGGTGTATGTGTTGCAATCTCCAACATATTTCCTCACCCTCACCCTTTGCTAAGGGATCTGGAGAGCTTGAGAATCTTATTTTGAAAGGAATTTGTACTATATGCTGGAAATTAGCAGTGGATTCAGTAAATTCCAGTTAATGTTTTCCATTCCCTTCTCTTTCTTTCTTCGGCTACGGAGTTTTTTTACGGGTTTCAGGATTTACATGCGAGCATTCATGGGAAAAGGCAGATCTGTCAGGATGTCAGCTTTTATACAGTTGTAGAGGTACAGGAACCCTTTCATACTCTGCCATTGACAGCCCTTGAATAATGAGACCTCTGACCAATAATCATGAGGCCTTCATTATTCATTTTCCTCACCCCAATGCTGTAATTTCTCCTCCACCATTAGACTATTTTTGAACCTTCTAAGACATCCCAGATGCTTAACCAATGACAGCTAAAGACTTCCTTCCTTCCCTCTTTCCCTCCTTCCTCCCTCCCTTCCTTCCCCTGCTTGGCTAAAGTCATTATGATACTGATAGTTATAGTACAGTAGGAAACCAAGTAGGGATATATTGCCTGTTGTATAAATGCAGAATTAATTATACTTTTGAAATAAAAGTCCACCTCTTTGAATCAGCAACAGTGATTTGGCCTTCTAGAGATCAAGAGGTAATTTACAGGCTGAAAACATGTGCTGTTAAAACAACGAAACAGTCACACTTTCCGAATGTGTTTTCAGATCCACAGGCAATTGGTACGTTTAGTAGTATGTAGTACATTTAAGACTATTCTGCATCTAGGAACAGATATAGAGATTATCACCCACATTATAGAGAATTGGAGTGGAAATAGGTGACTTCTCCCTGCATCCCTCCAGAGGTTTTGTTCTAGAGCTTCCATCATCTGTGATTATTGGCTATGATGGCATTAGGATGGATTGTAAGAGTAATACAATGCAATATAATATAAATGTTATATACTGTATATACATACACACATACACACATACTCCCAGAGTCATTGAGAGTTGGGCAGTATACAAGCTTATTAGATGATGATGATGATGATGATGATGATGATGATGATGAGAAATAGAATGAGGATCATTCAAACAAATACAGTAAAGTCTCCTTAATGGACTACTTGAGGGGAGGAGGTGACTATTAATCCCCCAAAATCCTGTAAATTGATGAGCCTTTCATTGGCAAGATTCAAGAGAGATAAATCATGTCATTTGTTTCATTTATGTAATTTGCATGATGGCATCATTGCCCAAATTATGTAAATTGCCAGAAGTGATGTAATTTACATCATTTGTGTAATGGCCATTTTGTGGAAATGACACAAATTTGCATCATTTGCACAGGTATCAGTACACAGTGATAGACATCACAATGGAAATTTGATTTGCATTCCTTGCATCATGATCTGGAAAGCCACAGTTTCATTGTACATGGATGGTTGGGAAGGGAAAGACCAAGAAGGACGTGGCTGGCTGGACCAGATGAGATCTTTAAAATGGGAGAACTGAGAAGTTTAAAGAATAAAAGGCTGTGTGAGAATCACTATATGAACATGGTGGAAACAAAGATGGTTTGGAAAGATAGAAATGCATGGAGAGGTAGAGTAAATAGTGTTTCTGTAAATTAGATTTGATTAGATTTCCTTTTCTTTCATTCCTCTGCTTCTTTCTTACTCTTCTTCTGGTATTTGCATAGCATTGTTTATCCTGAAAAGCAGTAGTGTGATGGGTACATTTGTAGGGAAAAATGCTATAAGAATAGTTTCTCCTTCCATTGTATGTACACTGTAAGTCTTTCAACCCATTAGCATCTGCCATACTCATCTTCAGTTGTGTGTCTGAGAAAGACCCGGATCAAGTTGGTTTTCGTTCCTGAGTAGAAGGATCCAGTCAAAACTCACTCAGGTGTGGCCCATGTTCCATACAGTATGCACCAATTCTACTCCAACAGTTGACTTGCATTTCTTACTATGAAGAAGCATACTACCAGTCCAAAATATGCTCCAATTGTTACTAATTATAAGTCCATCTTTAGATTAATATTAAACCAGAAAGAGCTGCAGTATCTTTAATAGAGGCAATTAAGAATAAAAGCCATTACTGTATACACATTTGCTATAATAATATTCTAACTCCACTTATTAATAACAATAAAAAACCTTTAGCATCTCTGTGACTTTCAGAACCTACTCTTGTTCCCACCCCCCACAGAAAAGCCAGTTTGTAGTAATACAGTGGTTGGATTCAGAGTCTTTTGGAAATGTCATAACTCAATGTTAAATAATTGTTTCTGCTGCTATGGGTTAGGAACCTGAAACAGTTTCAAGAAATGGTATGGCTTTTTAGTTTGTTCCTATAATTTCTGAATTCTATTTTCAAGTTTTGGGATGATCCACCATTTCCCACAACATTTTGTAAAGAAAGGAAGGAAAGGGGAAAATCTGTCAGTTTAAATACACTAAAACTGAATTTATCTTCACTTTTGAACACATTCTTTACGGGTTAAACCCAAAGAGGATAAAACTTATGTACTTTTTACGGTTTTGTAGTGAAAATGTCATCAAGTCATCTTTCATGGACAGACCTAACAAAACTGCCACTTTCTCAGTTCAATTTCTTGTTGCTATACACCGTATACACACACACACACACACACACACACACACACACACAAATACACACGAGTTTCTTCCTTTGATAAAGATAGGAAACTTGTCAGTTTCACTTTCTCCCAATTTTGATATAAAAAATCCCCTCAAGTGTACAAACCCTTTATAAGCTTTAATTTAGAAAAGACAAGCAAGCAAATTTCATCTGCATTGGGCTGTTCCAAGCATGAAGAGGTCCATGTTGATATTAAGAGGGGAAAAGAAAGGAAAGGAACATCTTATGTTCAGCCCAACAAACATGGCCATGTACCCATAGGATGAAACACAGAATTTAGTCAACTAAGCCTCCATAATTTCTTCCTTGGTGGGTAAACCTTTCAGTGTTTGCATTTTTGTACACTCCATTTAAACAAACAAACAAATAAACTCCAGTGCTTTGTTCCTTGAGCATTTGCCAAATGAAATGAAATTGTTACCCACCACTCTATATCTTGTCAAGCTCTATTTCATTATATGTAATTCTTGTTTGGGGAACAGGGTAGAAACAACAATATTTTCTTCTGAACATCTGATGCTTCAATTTGCAACATTGCCTGTCCTGATTCACATTCAGAAATGGAAAGCTGTTAACGGATTTTAAGAACACGATGCACAAAAGTGTGTCAACGGGGTTAGTTTCATACCTGTTAAATGTGTAAATTTGTTTCACTAAAAATAATATTTCTTACAGTAAGGAATGTGGTTGCAGACATGGTTTGTTCCCATGTAGTGCTGTGGATTGAGCATATACATATGAGAACTCCAGAATTTCTGTTATGAATTAAGTTGTCAAAGGGTTTAGGTTAATTTTTTCTGAGTGTATTTCAAAGGAATAATATCTCATATTTTGCTTTAGATTCACATACTTGGACTAGCCACAGTCCCTGAAGATAGTAAAAGAACAGCCAATGAAACTATCCAAGTGAATTGCCACGTATTATTCACGGATATGTCTGAAAACTGTTCTCTCACATGATTTTGCCCAGCTGAATTCCTTCAGTTGAATCCAGATACAATCAGACTTGATCTCACTTAAGTCTCAGCGAGTCTGTTGTGATTAAATTGGGAATCACTCTGTTGGCCATGATCCCCTAGGATGTTCACATGGAAATATTTTCCTGCACACAAGCAGGGATGAAACTAGGGTCTGTGTCACCTGGGGCAAACATGGATTCTGCACCCCCATGGGTTATTTTGTCATTTTGGCACCCCCCCAGTGCCCCACTTGCCCCCCCCAGTTGCAGCCCTGCACACAAGTTTTGTATGTCACGCTCTGATCTATGTCTCTCAGATAATGGCAGATAGAGAAGACAGACAGTCAATGGGGTGAGCAGTAAAAATCTGAAGATTCATTCCCTTCCAGTTTCACTCAAAATCTAGCTATGGAAAGGGAAGTAAGGGAGAGAAAGGAAAGGGCATGGTTTGGCCCTCCACCTTCTTCAAGGGTCAGATGAAATGGGATGTAGAAATGATCATGGATGGGAACAAAGAAGTGCTATAATTAATCTTTAACAACGATGGGCAAAATGGTGAAGTGCAGCAACAACAGTATGGTGTTGGAAGACTCTGGATGTACTGTATTCATAAAGGTCTTATCCATGTGGTGGAAAATAAGTACCTCCATCTTTCTTCTAAAAGTGATTTTTAGGTTAGTCTTTGAGTGATTGATGTGAAATTAGCTTCCAACGGTGTTTCAGACGATCTGTTGAGATACATATGTCAGCCTTCCATTTGCCCATTCTAATCTTACTGAGGTTATACTTAGTGCTATTTCAAGGCCATGTTGCCGTGGACGGTATCCGGAAAGCTTAATCCCACTGAAATGGCTCTTCCAATTCATTGAGCATTTAGGATAATATGGTTTAATGTGATTGGGGCATTTAAGCATCTTTATTCAGAAAAAAAAGTGATCCAAGAGTTAAACTGCATAATTATGTGAAATGAATCATAACAATAAAAGGCCATTTAAGTTAACAATCTTTGTGATCAAGGGATAAATACACGTTGGGTAAATAAGATTGTAGATGCAGCTAATCTATATAAATATGCTTTGGCCTGATTAGAGGAATGGAATATGAATATATATACACTATATATATATATATATATATATATATATATATATATATATATATATTTCTTATTGTTTCTTGCATTTGATTCAAAGAAATTGCTTAATTGCTTCCATAGATAAAATGTAGCAAAGAACACAAAACAATTAGCAGTTCCTACCACCAACAGGAAACAGAGTAAGTAAAAAGCTCCTAATTTTAAGTTTTTACCTATTGGCCCCATAATGCATTTGTTTCTACAATCAATAATCTATAGTAGATATAGTATCTAGTATACTTTAGGGTAGTAATAGGTTTAATTATTTCAGCGTCTGATTTGTTTGGATTATCAGATAAATTGATTTTGTTTACAGGATCCAACAAACTGAAAATCTGGGGATGATGATAAAGTCTTGACTGTCAGAATAAACAAGTGCATAAAATCTAAAATATGGGAGAGAATAATAGCATCTTTAGGGCCCTTTGTTCACCAGTTATGGTGTAATGTCCAAACCGAGACAGCACTGCAGAGTCATATGCCAGTCGTAAATACAATATTGCTGTGGAAATTTTCTCTCTGAATGTTGCTGGAGAGCTGGCCATGATTTAGTAAAAGCCAACTGTGCTCTCAAGGATGACTTAAAGTAACAAATGCCAGGCTTGAAAGTTCAGGCAGCCATGTTGTTTTGTTTATCTGGTTATTTTTACCTGTCCATCTTCCAACAAGGAGGAATTATTTTCCTTTTTGGTTGTAAACACACCCATTTGTTCTCACATCCTTTGGAGTAGACTAGAGATAGAAAATATGACTTGACTAAAACTATGGGTGATTTGTCCCTCTGAGGAAGGAGTTGAACATGGGATCTTTTTAATCCAGAAAGGTTCAAACTGTAACATTTTGCATACCACTAATAAAAACCTAAGTTTGTTACCTTCAAAACAGGAATGTCTGCAGGATGAGGTGGGGGTGGGGAGTGTCAAGAAAATCAAGATGGCGCCTATGTAATTGAAGACCTGCCCCTTCTTTATGTGCATTTTTACCAACATAAAGGGAGTTGAAGGGATAAAACAAATACCTCAATAACTACCAAAATAAGGTCTTCAAACTACCAACACCCCTGAGCTCAGGTAAGCCTCCCTAATAGCTTGCTTAGGCATTTGCAGATGCTGGCTCATGAGTTATCTTAATCAGCACTTGTATTTTTAGATTGGAACTAGGAAGTAACTAACCAGAAAAGCTGACTCGGGTTTACTAACTGTATTCTCACTGTAAGCAGAAAATCTACCCCATGTTAGCAAAAGTAAGATGATTGACAGTCAACATCGTGACTGGTCAGCATTTATTATACTACTATATAAAGATTGTTTGTACGCTCCTTAAGTGGGCAGGGACTTGTATTCTGTCCCCAGCGCTGTTCAAATAAACTTGGCTGAAGCAGATTTGTGTGGTCTCCACTTGTCAATTGGGTCATAGCAAATTTTCCTCTACAGGGTAAGGTTTTCATCCCATAGTCATAGTCATCTTCTTGACTTTTTTGATATCTCCATCCCCTATGGATTTCCCCACTCCAAAGCATATGTATATCCTTTGGCCCAAAGAGATCAAGAATCCAAAATTATCAGTCCAGGAGAGCCATCTGGACTACCAGCCTTTTCAATAAACTTGGCCACTCCTTCCTATACAAATAGCCTCATGGCAAAACCCATCCACTTCAAAATAAAATTGCTTCACAATATTTGATTGATTTTTAATTAAAGAAAAAGCACTAAAGGAAGTGTTGAAAGGATAATTCCTCGCTTTCTGTCTTTATCAGAGATCTCAGAGCTGCTGCATTAAACATCAATTGCAAGTCGTCACAATTGTGAAGACATTTTGCGTTCTAAATACATACTTTAAAAACAGCCTCCCCAAAAACTTGGGAGCTCACTTGACAGTTGGATTTTGAAACCAGCAGGAAACAATAGCATCACCCACATTTTGATGAATCTTGATGTACTTTTATTTAATCATAGCCAAAGGATTTGGTGTCATTCAGAGACTTAAACTTCTCAGTTTACAGAGTTTTTAAGGAACAATGTATTAAGGGGAGGGCAAATCCCAAGGTGTGGACAGTTCACATTTCTCTTTCTCCTTTGTTTTCCTTTGAAAGGAGATTGTGATCCCATTCCATAGTGTGTTATGGTGAACTGTATTTTCCCCCAAATCCTTACTGATCATGGAGCAGTCCTTCTGTAAACAGCCACCAAGGACAGTCAGCCCCAGTAAAGTAAGCCAATGTTGGGATCCTTTCTAAAACAAACCTTTAATTACAGTAATTAATTAATTAATTTTTATCCCACCTTTATTATTTTTATAAATAACTCAAGGCGGCGAACATACCTAATACTCCTTCCACCTCCTATTTTCCCCACAACAAAAACCCTGTGAGGTGAGTTAGGCCAAGAGACGGGGACTGGCCCAAGGTCACCCAGCCGGCTTTCACGCCTAAGGCAGGACTAGAACTCTCAATCTCCTGGTTTCTAGCCCAGCACCTTAACCACTAGACCAAACTGGCACTTTTATAAATGCAATTGACTTGTAACCATGCATTTATTTATTAGATGCTTTGTTTCTGTCTCTGTCTGTCTGTCTATCTACTTTTCTCTCTGCCCGACACCCCATTGTATACAGCATCCTATTACGGGGAGGTGGAACAGGAACTTCACTCTTTCTGGTGGGTTTTCACACTTACATGCATCTTATCTACGTGTAGTTCAGGTCTGCTTTAAATGAAGCAGTGGTTCATACATGTGTTCTCTGAGTGTGCCAGCGTCAGGCTGGGGTTATGTTCGATGTATCCATTTCATTAGTGTTATGCAAATAATGTAGATCTGTTCAAGCTCTCTTCATTTTCAAGAAAGGTTCTCATACCCCACTGTGATTTTGCCCATTTCCCAACTTCATAGATCTGGGCACTTCCCCTTTCCCTTCCTGTGGCAATCATCTGTTCTTATCTTTCTGTTGTTGACTTGTAATGGAGAGAATAGTTCTCAGCCCATCTAGAAAATACAAATCCTTATTCCTGTCAGGTTTTTTTCTTTTTTTGCTTTTGAGTCAGTGTTGACTCCTGGTAATTGCCTGGACTGGTCACTGCAGTTTTCTTGGCAACATTTTTGGAAGTAGTTTGCCATTGCCTCCTTCCCAGGGCTGAGAGAAAGTGACTTGCCCAAGGTCACCCAGTTGGCTTCATGCCTAAGGTGGGACTAGAACTCATGGTCTCCCAGTTTCCTGACATTTTAATCACTACATCAAACTGGCTCTCTCCTTTCAGAATAAACAAGTATAAATCAAACCATCACTTGTGCTCTTAACTTAACATAAGGTTGATGAAAGGACTGAGGCAAGAATATGGCAAAGTGTGAAATGAGAGAGAGGACCTTTATAAAGAACTGTCATGGATCCATCCATTGGTCCCATCAGCCAAGTGTCAGCTCTGGGCTTTACTGCCTGTTTGATCAAAAACAGGCAAGGAGTTGTGAATTCCATGAAAAAGCACATGAGTGGAAGAGATATGATGGAACAGCTGTAAGGTTGTGGTAGGTAGGAGAAATCAGCCTTTGGTGCACAATGGAAATGCAACAGAAGTATCAAGTCTGCAGTGTATAATCTCCTTTGGTCTCAGTAGATGGCAGCTCCTGGCTGAGGGCGGGGTGGTGGTGAGCAGAGAGTATTGTTTGTACTTGGACAGGAGGTCACCATAAAATCTCAGAGCTGTGAAATCAAGACAGCGGCAATTCACTTCCATTCGGCTGCCAAGAAAATTATATGAATTCAAGTTGAAGGAGACTGTACTTTTACCTTAATCTCCTTTGTGAGGGTGTGAGTTGACTGGTGCCTTTAACACAAAAGAACCCTTGTCTTTACAGACCCTGCTATGATTCTCTTCAAGATTGCTTCACTTTACTGGTTGTCTTCCATTTTGTCTTGGAGAATTCTGTTTCCCAATAATCCTAAGGGCTGCCAATTTGATGGACCTGCACAGGGACACCGCCCCACGCACATACCCCCCCCCACACACACATGCTCCTGCTTTGATGGTCAGATGGAAAATTATCCTGCCACAGTGACAGAAAAATTATCCAGTGTGTTATTTCCTGATCACTTTGTTGTTTTCCTAGATCAGATGACAGTAAGAATTTAGAGTATGTGGGAAATAATGGGTCTTAAAGCTTTTTTAAAAAAAAGGCATTAAAACCTTTTAGAAATCATCTCAGACATTCTTCAAATAAAATAAAAAGTGTGTGTGTGTAGTCAGAGGGAGAGTGAGTGGGAAAAAGAATCTTACTTAATGTTAATATAATTGCATTTTCTGGTCAATATTGTGTGAATTGTGAAGAAATATTACAGTCTTAGAAATTGTGTTGTTCATTTTCTAGCTTTTTAAACAACAAGGACTAAATATCATTGATTTATAAGCAGAATCTGCTTTGGACACTCTTAGCATTGAGGAAAGAAAATGCACTCTAGGCCAGAGATGAGTAATGACTTATGTGAACATTTTCTTGCCCTTAAATGGATTTATTTATTTCACTTGTACCTTGTTTTTCCTCCAAGAAACTTGGGATTGTTGGAGATCAAAACATTTTGTGCATGCAGGTGTGCATTCCTGAGGATGTGAATCTAACCTGAGCAGGGATTACTGAAGCAGGTTTAATTACTATAAAAAAAGGGAGATTTATTTGTAGGAACTACATGATAGGGATAGGGAAAGCCTAGCACCGAACTAAGTACATCCTATCTGAAGCAGAATGAAAGAGCCTGAGAACAAAGGCAGGAGGAAGTGACTGAGATTAGCAGTTTTTAGATAAAGACCAGGCAGAACGATAGACAAAGAGGGGACACAGAGGAAATATTTAACCACTTTAACCTTTAATCTTCGCCCCATACCCCCCTTGTGGTCATGAAGTGCTGAAGAATCAAAACTATTGGATTTGGATGTCCAACAGGATGGCCTATATGTTCCTTTCTGTTCACAATCATTCTGATTGGTCCAGAGAATTTGAACCTGTAGTCTAACTGTATCAGATAACGGTAACCCAGGATTTCTCAACCAGAGTTCCATGGAACCCTTGGGTACCGCAAGAGGTCACCAGGGGTTCCCTGGGAGATCACGATTTATTAAAAAAATATTTCAAATTCAGGCAACTTGACATTAAAGAGGTAAGTTTCATTCTTTATTTTTAGCTTAAGAACACTGTTAGTGCATATATGCAGGCCTACCCATGAAACAAATATAATAATTTTGTAACTTGTGGCCTATCTTTGAGCCTGAATGTGCCTGAAAAATATTTCAAGAGTTTCTCCGGGGTCAAAAAGTTGAGAAAGGCTGCTGTAACCATTGTATTGCAGGGCCTTTCTTAAAAGGTAGAAGAATTCTAGAACTAAGCAGAGATAGCTTCTTTTTTCTTTAGGAAAAAATCATGGAGGAGGAGGAGGAGAGAGGGAGAGAGAGAGAGAGATGTATACTGTGAAATGTCTATTTTACCTTTGAAACTTGGGGTTTGAACTGAATGTAGTGTTAGATCCGTGATAAGTAATTCATACCATCCTCACCACCATCACCACCCACCATCACCATCACCGCTTGGAAGTAATAAATTCATTCAGAACCAATATGGTAGTGGAGTGAAGCAGCTTGAGATTATGGTGAAGGTTCAGCTACCTTGCCTTGTCCAATCTTACATGCTCTATGGCAAAAGGTAAAAGTGCTTAAGCCTATCAAATAGATGAATGTAAATTCCATGAAATAAAAGAGGTCATGAGCAAAGAAGGTCCCTTTGCTGCTACTTTTCTGTCCTGAGCTTGGCCACCAGGAATATAATTTAGTTTCCATCTGCTAAATTGGGAGAAGGGGGGAATTTCTCCTTCTGTTCCTGAGTTCTGAATGTTAGCAGAGAATGCCTGATATTTAGTAATGATTCTGTCTGGCTCCTGACCCATTTCATAAAGCAACTGTTTTAACTTTGCATGAGAGAAATGAGAGGAAATGACAGAGGTTAAGACAAAGTGCTTGGGCAGGTTGGCATTGATGGAAGATGGAAGAGTTCCTTTTTGCCAATTCCCTAAGTCATTTGGGTTAATTAAAATGTATGCCCACTTTCCCTTCTCAGGACCCATTTTTAACCACCTGTGGCTATTTCTGTTTTACCAATCGAAGAGAATTTCTGTTTTTTTAAAAAAATATATTATTTATTTATTAATTATTTCTGTTTTAAAAAGAAGCACACACAGAGGGAACATATATAATTGTTATGACTCTCAGTGGTTGACACCAGAGAATTTGCAATTATTTCCCTGGTGTTTGAAATGGCCGATTGGTTTATGGCAAGCGCAGCCAATGGCTAGCTTTTTTTTTTTAAAGAGATCCTTGCAATTTGGCATTGTTTACTAATTATATGAATCCTTTAGGGAAGGGTGTTCAAGCATTTCCATAATCAGTGGCATAATAATAATAATAATAATAATAATAATAATAATAATGCCTTCCAGCCTCAAACTTGTCTAAATTCTTATATGAATAGAACCCACTGTCTTATGGAAAGAAAGAGGAAAGTCTAAATCCAAAATTCCAACTTCAGTGTAGAAGAAAATAACTTATGGTAGGCAAAACAGCTTCTGGATGAAACATATTTATCAGAGGTTCAGCTTTAATGAACAGGAGTCCACTTCAAATGCATGAAATATTATTTTAGTAGACAAAAAGCATAAGCCAAAGTTAGGTTGAATATTAAAAAGTAGTAGAAGGACTTTGTAGAATGGAATTGTAAGTATGAAAACATGACCCTTGTTCTTAAATTTATTTATTCATTTGTAAGACTTAAATGGACACCCATTTTAGGTGCCACAACTCTGGGCAGCTCACAAAATGATAATAAAACCCCCCTCCCCCCCTAAAATATCCCAATAAAACCAGTGTGCAAGAAAACAGATCCTAGTGTAATGGTCTGTAAAAATCTCCTTGAGAGACAGGAGGAGGAGGAGGAAGAGGAGCAGCAGACTAGGCAACAGTCAGATAAGAGGCAGCTGAGCCCACAGAAGCAATGGGAGTGTGGAAAATGTCTCAGAAGGGACCCTCCCTAGTTTCTTGGGCTGTAAAGGTGAGGGGGGAGAGATGTACTTTCAGTCCTGCAAGATTCTTTTATTGTAACCTTACAATAAAGGTAGTGTTAGTACTCATGGTTGGTGCTTCTTGTCTCGACTACTTCGAAGGATCGACACCTAAACAACACTTCCCAAGGATAAATATCATAAAAACTGGGCTTCAGCCTAACCTTGTCCCAATGCTTGAGGGACGTACCAGCTTTGTAAGGCCTTTCAGAAGTCTAGGAAAGTGGAGGCTTCCTGGATCTCAGGGGGAGAATTACAGAAAAATATTTCAATTTTCTTGAATTCTAGCAACTAAAAATGGCCCCATTTATACCCCCCAAAATAGAATTTCTGTCTACACAGGCAATTTGGTCATACGTTCGAAGATCCTTCATTAAGCTGATGGAGGCGTGGGGAATGACAAATTCAGATTGTTGAATTGGTCTTTGAAAGACAAATGGGAATAGCCTAAAGTGAGAGAATAAGCATATTCAGTTGATGACAATCATAATGTTCCAGATGCTCAAGAGCCACGTAAAATTTCCTGATTTCACCAAGCACTGGAACCTTGTTCAGTGTAATGTGATTACAGTCTCACTTCAGAAGGTTGATCCAGGATGGTGAGGAATTACAAATACCAGTGAAATCTGTTCCTTTGTCTCACACAACCACTCGTCAAGCTTCATGTTTCTGTGTCTCAGAAAGCAACAGCTGACCATACACCAAGACCAAGTAATTGCAGAAGCTCTTGTGTTCCTCATCTAGAAAGCTAAGCAGGATCAGTCCTGATTAGTACCTGGATGGGGGAGAAGCTGGGACTTGGGGGCTGTGAGGTAGACTGGGGAGTTGAAGAAAAAAGATTAAAAACAGGTAGTCCTTGCTTAATGACCATAATTGGGACCAGAATTTCAGCTGCTAAATAAAGCAGTCATTAAGCGAATCTGACCCAATTTTATGACCTTTTTTGTGGTGGGTGTTAAGCGAACTAGGTGGCTGTTAAGCGAATCACGCGGTTCCCCATTGATTTTGCTTGCCAGAAATGGCCAGGAAGGTTGAAAATGGCAATCACGTGACCACAGGAAGGTGCAATGGTCATAAATATGAACGGGTTGCTAAGCGCCCAAATCGTGATCATGTGACCGCGGGGATGCTGTGACGGTCGTAAGTGTGAGGATGGATCATAAGTTGATTTTTTCTCAGCACCATTGTAAGTCTGAACCATCACTAAACAAATGATCATTAAGTGAGGACTACCTGTAAAGGAGTCCTGAAAGAAGACATTTTCAAACAAATTGTGCAACTCTGCCAATAAAGCTCTCTGGATATAGTCCTTAGGAACAGAATCAATCAGACAGTAATAGCCCAGTGGTTCTGCTAGGTGTTATCAATACAGTTAATGAATAATCAAATTAAGTTGAAAATCTGTACAGTTTTGAAAAACCAATCCAGGAACAATCATTGGTGAAAACAGCACATTAAAATGATACCGTTTATGTTTCATGACAATGAGTTAGCATTTTTTGTTTTGTTTTGTTTTGCATGATGTTTGCATCTAAATGGGTTTAATTGACTACCTAGGTTTGCATAAGCAAATATAGAAATAAACATTTGGTGCTTGCTAGTGATGGCTTTATTTGCATACAAATACACCATTCGTGGCATCCAGGTGTGAAATAAATTTTGAGAATCATGTTGTAGTTGTGTTGTGGAAGGAGTAGAAATTTCTTCCTTTCTTTGTGGAACTTTTTTTGTTTTTCTCCCTTATGGACTGAAAGATCACAAAAATACCCTCTACCAGATTAGAAACTTTATGGCAGTTTTTAGTTCTTACACAGCTACCATGACTTGTAGAAAATCACTTCCTAGCTCTCTAGATCTGTATAAGTAATATTATGATTCTTGGGGGAAAATGCCTAAACCTGAAAATTATTTTCCCTTCTGAAGGGGAAAATATTTCATGTTTTCTTCCCATCTATTTCTCACTATTTTTCCATAGCCAGTCATGGAAAGACTAAATACATAAATCAATGGCTCTCAGAAGCTGGTAAGTTTGCTCTATAATTAGCTAAGTCTTGAACAATGTTTTTCTACTTATTATTATAGTCCTAGACCTGTTTGTTTGTTTCTTCTTTTAATCTCTGCGTAGAACTTTGCCAGCCATGACAATCTCTTCTAGACTCTGCTGGGCTTGATTCACACCATTTTGGTTTCTAGCCTGTTGTCAGCTGCAAAAGTCAGCTGCTTACATGTCATTTATTGTAGAGTTTCCACTGAATGTCTCTTTGGTCTATTGGCTAATAAAATAAAATTAAATTAAAAAAGTAAGAAATATGCATTTCAATTTCACTGCCTCCCACTTTTCTGGTAACCTTTTAGTTGTTTTAGTAGAGACTTCAGAAGAGAGTATGGGATGACCACAACTGTATTTCCCTTAGAAGTCTGTGTGAATGCACACTAGGACCATGGATGCTTCAAAACGTTTTGGAAGAAGTGTTGTGGATCCACATCCTTTCCTTGTTATTCAGGAAAGCAGACTGACTTTTTTCAGGCTTCTGGCTGAAAGCACTTCTTCCTAATCATTTTCAAAGCATGCACAGCTCTAACACATGTCTCCGGGAGCAACAAGAGTGTTAAACCACAAAGAAAAGATCAAGAAAATGAGATAGAAATGGTGGAAAAAGTAACAGCATGAGCAGGATCAGATTTAAAAAAGACAGAGTAAGCTGTACATAACATCTGTGCTTTGCACTTGCAGAGGACACTTAAAAAAACCGATTTCCCAATATTTCCTGAAACATTCCCTGGATCTAGGAATTGTTTTGATTTTTTTTCAGATTCACTATTATTTAAGTTGCCAGCTAAATATGTTGTTATGAGTTTCTTCCTACTGTATGAATAGTTTCTTTAGGGAGACAATTTGCAAAGAACTATTATACAGTACTTTGAGTAGACATGCAGAACAAGGCAATTTGGCCAAAATAATTTGGTGTGAAGAGAGGGTCATGTGAAAGATTGTGGGGAGGCTGAGAAAATAATCGAAGGGAGAGAGACAGAGGCAGAGCCCACTGGCAGTTTATTTAATAAACAGGAACTCAGCCTAAATGGAAAGAAACCTGAGAAGAAGCATATCCAATCACTCAAAAAGACTCAGCCTTAATGAACTCACTACAAATGAGGGTGGGAGAGTCTTCCTACAGTATTCAAGATTCTGTATTTACCCCAGAGTAGCATTAAATATATCTTATTTAAATCTTAACCATACAATCGCTGTAGAAAGGAAATTCTTGCTTCCTTGATCTTGCCCAGCTGTGTGGGACTTGATGGGTCCCTATTAAAATTTCCTCTTATCTACAGTGGTAGAGTAACAGTGTGTGCCAAATACACTATTCCTCGTTACTAAATGTTGTTGATATAGGGCTATGAAGAGTCCCTTGTGAAGAGTTTTGCTAATTTGGTATGCTTTCTTTAAAAGTTCTCAAGTCTTTCAATAACTATTACATTGTTAAGATTACATTAACATTCAGCTACAGTTCTCATTAGGTGTAACAAACCCTTTTACGAAGCTAAAATGGGAATTCAGTATAACTACACCCCCACTCCAGTGTTCTTATTCCCACTTGGTCTGAGTTTTAATAGCAGCTGAATACAGACATTTTTCAGGGAATATAGACGTGTTTGAAGGCTTTTAGTTCTATAGAACATGATACAGTAGTTCTTTACATTAACATGTTGTTGTTGTTGTTCAGTCGTTTAGTCGTGTCCGACTTTTCATGACCTCATGGACCATAGCACGCCAGGCCTTCCTGTCCTCCACTGTCTCCCATAATTCACTCAAATTAACATTAACATACTAGAGGCTTTTTGGTGGGAGGCTGGTGAAAGGGTGTGCATGAAATAGGAAAAAGTGTTTTGTTCCAAGCTAATCCAAATGTTCGACTGTTCCATAGGAATATTTTGTATGTTCCATGTTCCAATGGAAGAAAACTCAAAACATCTCAAATGTTCCAGCACGGGGAACAATGGAACTTGAAAGTGAATTGTTCCACATATATATTCCTGTACACTGGATGGATGTCCATGGTCAATGCCTCCCCCATAAACATGCAGAATAATTCATCAGGATATAATCTTGGGGAAAACAAAATGCATTTTTTTTCAATAAGGGAAGCAAAACAACTTTTGCAGATTTTGTCGGCCCAGCCACAGAACTAAGCCCAAAGATACAATAGCAACACAGCGCATGAATTAAGAGCAAAAATAGACTTTTCTGCCTGCAAAACTCAACAGACATATCAGTGCAATTTTGGCATTGAGCAAGTTGTAAGCTCAGCAGCATAGCAATGTTGCCTTACCTTACAAAACCATTAATTTTACCTTCTCACAGCAAAGCAGCAGGGACATACCAGACAGGTAGTAGTAGCCCTATTCTCATGTTCAAACTGATGCCAGTCTATCAACTTTTCCTCTTAACTTTTGTCACTCTTCCTGTTCCTAAATAGCTTCAGTCAATGGTGGCAGAGGTGAAATGTTTGCCTAATGTTTTGGTGATTAGAATTTCCAAATCTCTATGGCTTGGAGGAATTCCCAAGCAAGCATGCTTATTATAGGATGTTGGAATATATGCCCCAATTTGACCCAGGCTCAAGAGAAATGTGGAGTGTTTTCTTCTGCACTCAGGACAATATAAATGAAACAGAATACTTTGCTCTGAACTCAGAACAGCTTGAGCTCGGAATGCTTCAAGTTCAGAGCATTTACGAGCACCATGAGCTAAAGACAGGATCCTGGTTTGTCTATTCTACCTGACTTACAATTCTCGCCAAATACATACTGTATATACTTCAAAACTAGGTGATTTATTCAGAATTCACAACATCTGCCAATCAGTTCAGTGTTCTTTAGAGTAATGTTCAACTTCATCAAAGTATCCATTAAGATCCTGAACTTCTTAGTGATACTTAATGTGTAAGTTACACGTTTTCCTAATTATTATCTGGCTCTAAGTTACAATGAGAATACCAATTATGTACGTTGGAGAAATAGAATAAACATTGAAATTATGGTGCAATTTAATTCCAATTCTCTGTATTTTCTTAGTAAAGTTCCTATTCCACACAGGTATGGAAACATTATCCTCTACAAATACACATCTTTTTCCTGCCTGTATGATACACCAAGTAGAAAGTCTTGTAAAATTAAATGGTAATTTAGTGAGATCAGGCAATATATTGGGATTTCTGAATTTGATTTAATGCCCTATGTATTCTGCTGTTCTCTTTTATGAAATTCATATATTGGGGGAAATGATTAAACAATTGTTCTTTCAGTCCATGGGATCAAATTCCTGCAATATTTATATAATCTCAAGATAGATGCCACCCAATGCCATCCTTTAATCCCATTTTGTTGGTATTTTTACCCCCCAGATACTGGAGAGTTCAATAAAGAGAAAGCCAATTATATTGGTAGAGTGACTTCATTAATGGGATTTTGATCTGTTTTATTGACAAGCCTGGTGCTTTTAATATGATCCAATATATTAAACTGACATGGACAAAAACCGGATTACAAAATCTGTCTGCAGCTTAATTGACAGGGAAGCAGACTCTAAAGTGTTGTTGTTCTGCCCTGTAATGTGGTTTATTACTGGCAGAGTTACTTTAGCAAATAATATATAACTTTAGTGGTGAACAAAGTGAGTCTAAGTTAGAATGAAATAGATTTTATGATAGTTTCTCCATACTTGCATGTTAAATTTGGTATAAGACAAGCCAAGTGTTGTCACATAGTCTTCAGAGATCCTTTTAAAGTCTCACTCTCAGTGATGCCACTCGTAAACATTTGATGTGTTCTGAATTATTTTAAAAATCTTCAGTTTCATGTTTTTACTTTTCTATTTTTTTAATGGATAGCAGCCATACCAAGCAGTGCAACAATGTGGCTTGAATTTCATTAAGTTTATTTATTGACTCTGCTGGATGACAGCTGAAGGAAAAACTATTGTGTTCACTCCCAAGCAGAAATATTTATATAGTGTGACAGTTGATACTTCTTACAAGAACCTCATCCACTTTCTTAGAAGAATAGTTTATCTCAAGAAGTCCTGTTGAGATACCATACAATCTATCTTTTCCTCACTTAATCACTCAGCACATTGCTTTAACTAAATCTTAGTGAAGCTCAAAGAACCTTTGTTTTAACAGGGACTTCAATGCATTTTTGTAGATTTTTTCCCCTCTGTTCATCTAGGTAAAGCAACCATGAACCATGAATAAATTCAACCAAGGATAAATATGTAGTTTCAAGTACATATGATAATAATTTACTTTGGGGGGGGGGATTGGTTCAGTTTCTTTCCTTGATGGATTCTGCCATGGAATCTTGGAAGTATATTTCAGAAGATTATTCGAATCAAAACTCTTCATGATATATTTTGGGTTCTGTTCAGAAGTTCATGATGAACATCTAAAGAAGCAACTAGGCTAGGGAAAGTGGTTTGGTTCTCTTCATCTGTTAGTGACAGTGATGAGAGACCAATCCCGTTTGTTTCTACATCCCTTCCTCCCTTTCTTTCTCTTTCATATTTATTTGTTGGACCATGAAATTCCACTGTTCAATACTTTATTAGTATGATGTACAATTCAAGGAGAATGAAACAGTTAAAATGGAAGGAAATATATAAAATAATAAAAAAGCATCAGCAAAAACACAGATAGATTAGAGAGAGAGAGAGAGATAGTGGCAGCAGAGGCCAGAATGACAATTTCTGGGAAAAAATTATCCTGGTTCAGAAATGATAAGGAGGTAAATGCCTGGTGAGGGTTTTAAAGAAACAAGGTGCTACAGATTTTTTAAAATATATATATTTTCCTCAGTAGTCCATAATTTATCTCAGAGGGGCACAGAGAGAGAGAGGGAGAAAGACAATATAGAGACAGACTCAAGAATTTAAGATCCCCCCAAAATGCCATCTTGAATAACAGTTATCTAAAACATTCTGTTTCTAATCATCAAAGGACTTTAAAACTGAATACAGTAATTCATTAACCAAATGGGGAAAGTCACAGCTGGTCTTTGGGACCAGTTCTGGGGATTCCTGAAAATTAAATCATGATAGGTGTCATGACTTTGAATGCTGGCAGCAAGAAAGATCTCCTTCTTGGGGAAGAATGTTTCAAATGGTGGCAATTCACAGCTACTTGCCCAGCAATTCTACAAGTTTTTTTCAAAGTCTTCATAAAGTTACAGATTGGTTTGTAAGTCAATGGTTGCATACTGTAGGTGCTTAATTTTGAAAGCCATTACATTTGTTGACTGTGTTTGTTAGATGTTTTCCTTGCTCAAGGTTTTTTTTTTTAATTTAATTTTATTTTGGTGTAAGGACAGATAACTTTTTAGCTGGTAAACTTAGTTTTCACTGATGCATATAAACAGACATGGAATGCTTTCTTCCATGTGGAAGTTGTAGAGACCTGTCGACTCTGCATTGTTTCAGTATAGCAAGAAAATGAGTCAGAAGAATGTTCTCTCATTTTATTTGGCCTCATTGTTCTTTCTGTAGGATCACTTGGTGAAACAATGGGTAAACATGCATTCCTCCACCTTGCGTAAAGCGGGTGAGATAGAAATGGTGATGGTAATCAAGCTAGAATTTTATTGGCCTCTTCAGTCTCCTGTCCAGTTGCTTAAATTAGAAAATGTACAGTAAAAATCCATTTTCATAATGTTTCGTATGTATATGTATATGTATATGTATATGTATATGTATATGTATATGTATATGTATATGTATATGTATATGTATATGTATATGTATATGCTGTATATGCTGTATATGCTGTATATGCTGTATATGCTGTATATGCTGTATATGCTGTATATGCTATATGCTGTGTGTGTGTGTGTATGTATATATATATATATGCATTCAGAGAAAGAAAAAAAGTTTCTTTTCAAAGTGTAGCATTCTTTATATAATCAAAAAGACTATGAACACTCTCTTTTTAAAAGCACTTTCCTATCAGATTTGAAAACCGCATAATCCCATCCTGCAAAAGGAAAAGCAATCACCTTTGTAAAGAAAAGCTATGATGTGTTTGCTCAAAATCTTAATTATAGGATTTTTCATGGGAAAAAATATCTTACTCTGAGCCAAAAATTTACAGCATAAGAACCACAGTCATTGTCTGTTCTTTGAAACAAGAAATGGCAGAATATAAATCTGTTGCACTGCTATTGGTAGGATGTGAAATTACTATGACACTGGAAGAAAAATACTTGGAATTAAGGTTTGTGGGGTAAGAACTGAAGCATACTTGAATGAGATATTAAGTGCAGTCTGATAAATGGTCCCACTTTTTCCCCCATTACTAATGTTTAATTAAAAAGCATTTAAAGTCAGCAAAGACATTTTGCTTTATTACAATTTCAGGTATGTTCACCAACATGCAGTAAGGCCAACTCTGAATAATTCTTTTGCAAATATGATACTTTTCCTTGTAATTCAGGATGGGGAAGAAGAAACTGACTATTGTAGCAGCTTCATATTCATAAATTGGATTAATGTAAAGTCTTTGTTAGATGATAAAATTCATTTTCTTCCAGTTAAATAATTCCGTCTGGGCACGGTTTGAACTTCATTTTTCCCAGCCTATTTTTTAGGCACATCCTCAAGTATTTGGCTTAGAGGGAGCAGGAACTGAACTTTTCCATTATTGCACAACACTTCTATTTACAAGATTTGATTATTGACCGGAAACATTTATGAATCCAATTACGTTTGAACATTGCCTTTAATACCATAAAAGTGTGGTCTTTAGTGCAGAAAGGTCAGTGAATTGTGAGTTTCTTTGACCTGGGTAAAATAAGATGGCCATTTCTCTGCTAAGTTTTAATATCAAGAGGGAACTTACATTACAGTTTGAAGAGTTAGAAAAAGTTACTTCTGTACATAAGGATTTTCTCAGTTTCACTCCTTCAGGGTTACAGGAATTTACTATTAATGATCAGCTACTGAAAGTAAAAAGGAAACATTATAACTAACATGAAAACAAAATGATAAAAGTTACAAACTTTAAAAGGTTATTTCGAGTTTGCTGCTTTTATTTGTCTCTCATTCGGTCTTTTTTTTTTTTGGCTATGTCTTTTAGATTGTAAGTATGTTTGTTCAGGCCTTCTTATTTATGGTTGACTGGAAAGAGTGCAATCAAAATTTATTAGAGCAGTATTTCAAATGCCCAAATGTGTTCCAAACGCTTACCTTCGATTGGAAGCGGGCATGATAAAAGTTGAGGCAAGAGTGCGCCTAGCTTCCCTGAATCTTTGGCTAAAACTCAAGCATTATCCTCAAGGTTTAGCACCACTCATTTTCCAAGATTACTTCCAATCCTCTTGGTTAAAGGATATTGAATCTAGTCTCACCAAGCTAGGATTTTCTACAGATTCAATTCTCAGGCTGGATTATGAACAGGCAAAATTGGCCTTGAAGCAAAGGATAAAGGACACAGAGAGACAAACGGACTTAGAGAAGGCCCCTAATTTCTTATCATCAGAGTATAATAAATATATTGTTAATTCTGCTAACTACCTTACTCAACTTGAAATCCCTAGCCATCGGAAAGCCTTTGCCTTAGCTCGTAGCCACGCACTCCCTTCCACAGTCTTGGATGGTAGATATAAAAAAATCCCAATAGCTGCAAGGTGGTGCTTTTGTAATAATGGAGAGATAGAAATTACAGACCACGTGCTCCTCCGTTGTCCTTTTTATAAAGAGCTTAGGAGTAAATTAATATTACCTTTGACCAAGAAATATCCTAGGAGGCAAGATATAGAGTATATGCAAATGTTACTTATAGATGAAGATCCAACTGTTACGGCGCAAGTAGCCAAATTCTGTGCAGCTGCTATAAAGATACACCAGACTATGATAGGAAAAATGTAGTAATGTACTCCTTGTAATGATTTTAATAATTTTAAAAGGTTTATATATATATATATATCACACCATATTTTATATATGATATTTTATTTTATAAGCATTTACATCTGATAGAATATTAGTTATGACTAATATTAAGAGCATATTTAAATTTGATTAAGGGGCTCATCCACACTGTGGTCTGAATGTATTTTAATTTTAAATTGGAACAATGTAATTTAACTTATAATTTTAAAACTATTTTAAATCAGATCGTGCATATTGTAAGGTTCAATGAGTATACCTTGTAGAATCTTGTACTGGTCAGTGACCGTAATAAACCAGAATGTGAATATATATTTATGGTTGATCTAGAAGTCATATTGAGAACCTTCGTTTGGATAAAGAGTAAAATATATAAATTTAAAGCCAAATTAATTATAACAGCAGGTCTTTCAAGTGGCACAAATCTATCAAGAACCACAACAGAAGGCCTTTAATAATCTGTGATCTCTGTAAAGATGCAGAAAAGCTAGTATCTATTTTCAGTGCAATTTTGTTTGTTCAAAATTGACAAAAAAGTTAACTGAGTAAAATGTAACTTGGGTTTATCTGTTGAGTAAGAGGAGAAATGCCAGATTTAAAACTTTGGGATTTGCAGCAATACTCAAGGGGTAAACATTCTAGATGTCATTTGAATAAAGAATATTGTTCATCTGACATTAATGATGGGTGAGAATCCTCTGTTTCTTCCTTGAGTTAAGATTGTAGGGTTTTTAATAGAAGAAGAGTATTGGTCACAATGATTTCTGTATAGAAGGAAGAACAAACATTCATTTCTATAAAAGTTTTAAATGAGCAGTAGAAATGGAAGAAAAACAAATGAAATCTTTGCTGGGAAAATGAAACAAAAGAATTAAGTAAATGAGTTTATTGTTGTAACTACATGTCATACCAATGTAGCAATATAGTGTAAGATACACTAAAACAAAATAACAATAAACTAAATTAATGAAAAGAGTATTGGGTACAAGGAGGTCAGAACAAAATAAACCAGGGCTATGTTTAAAAACCTAAATATTTCTTTCTGAGTTTAAATGACAACAAACAAATGTAGCAACCTGATTTCTAACAGTTGGAGACATGTCTGCAAGAAAATAATTCAATCAGTTGAAGTCTGAGCCCATAAATTCACGTACCGTCAATCATTTGGCCCTGATCTCATTATAAATGGGGCAGTGCAGGACATAGTGAATAATGCCCTCCACTTGACAAAACAATTCTATCTATTAGAAATGGAAAACTGAGCTGGCTATGAATTTTGTATTGGGGAGGACAGATCATACACTGAGAAGACGTTTGGTCCAAGATTCACTTTTTAAAATACAATGGCACTATTTAGGATATTTTATTATAAGAAAAAGTAGGGATTTTTAAATAAAACTTATTTTCTGGAAGGGTATCTATATTATTTGCAGCAAAACAAAGATTTTTTAAACAGTTTAAAGCATGGGTGTCCAACCTTTTGGCTTCCCTGGGCCACATTGAGTGAAGAGGAAATGTCTTGGGCCACACATAAAATATATAATATAGCTAATGTATATGTAATAAAACTTCATTCATTTTTTATAATTTTTATTCTAAAAATTTTAAAAAAGGGGCCAACATAAAACTAGTGGGATATTTGACCTTGTTTTTGTGAATGGATCAATGTCTGGTTCAAAAGAAGTGGTTGCAATTCTCAGTGAGTTCTCAAGGCGCTCGTCAGAAATTTTAATTCTAATTTTACTCTTCTTGTGCTTCATCCTTGAAAATAGTTGCTCACAAATGTACGTGCTGCCAAAAAGCGATGTCATGAATAAGGCATGATTGTGAAGCGAGGGATATTTTTCTCTGGGAAGATAGGTCTTATAAAAGTCCAGTAGAGAGACATTATCAAATTTTTCTTTGAGTTGAATGTCTGATTGCAACTCTATGTATTCCATTTGAAAATTCAGAGGTAATGTAGTTATGTTAACTGAAAATGGAGTCGATGGGTTTGATGGAAGTGATTGCAATTCTCAGTGAGTTCTCAAGGTGGCATTAGCACTGCACCGCCCCCTCCCCTACACAGCATTCTACATACGCAGTCCGCGCTTGAGCACCGCATGATCGAGTCACAAAAAAAATCACAAAATAATGTTAAAAGTTTACAATTTTTTGGGACCGCTTTACTAGCTGTTCAGGGCCGCATGCGGCCCAAGGGCTGTGGGCTGGACACACCTGCTTTAAAGAGTAGCCAGTTTTATTTGGACAGATACTTTCATGGACCACTGTCCAAATAGATTACCACTCAACTATCACATTTATTATTTGCAGCTTCTTTTTTTCCTGACTTTTTCTGGACTTCAGAAATAGTTTACTAGTTCATTCTTCTTCAAATATTTCTAATTTTTTGGGACTTGTATTTCATTTGGTGATATCATCCAACTGTTTTGTTTTCACTCTAAGACAACAAGAAGAAAATTCATCAAATGATTGAGATGCAGGTTATTAACGACTGCTTTAAATCAAGAGGTTAGGCAGTAGTGTTCCTTCATTAAAATTGTGCTAAGGTTGTGCTATATTTTCTCTGCAGTTGGTATGTATTTGCTCCAATTTTGTTTGACTGTCAGAATTCTCTGCTTGTATGCATTTTTTGTTATATTTGGAGATACTGAAATGTATGGCGACCTTATCCTGTCTCGCTGTGTGTGCACACCTGGGTGAGCTGTATATGTTTGTGTTGAGTCTGGTATCTGATGGGAGTGGGAAAGGTATAAATTGAACCCAAGGCATATTAACCAATACACTGACATGGGCATCTTGATGATGATGATGATGATGATGATGATGATGATGATGATGAATGGGTATATTGATTTGTCACCAGTGAGGCAGTCATTGAGAAGGAATAGATTTGCTCTTGACAGGAAATGCAGGGGAGAGGGTCAAGACCAAAAGGCAGTATGTAGTCCCAGCAAAAGGTTATTACTAATAAAATGTTATTATCCTTCTAGGATCTCAGCAGTGCTTGAAAAAGAAAATTAATATGGTTTGATTTATCCAGCACAATGCCCTTTAGACTTGACCTCAAATCTTCATATTCTATCAAGAGCAAATCTATTCTTCTCAACAATTGCCTTGAACTAATAAATCAGTTGAATAGAATGATGCCACCCAATGAGGCAATCTTTCAAAAGAAAGAGACTTGTTCTTCTTATGAAATCCTTGATAGTAGATTAAAAGATGATGGCATTATTTCAGCATCCAGCTTATCACTGAAATCAAGAAAGAAGACAGGCAATTTTGACATGTGACATAATCCCCATTGAATACAATTTGGAAGCTCTCTAATTGACATTCCTTACCTTATTGATTTAAATCCAGGCTGGAGGAAAACCTGCTGATTATCAACCAGGGGAAATTTTGCAGTTGATGTATTAACGCAACACATTTCCTAGCTTTAAACCTGGGACCTTCTTGATACATATCAGTCTACATCCTAGCAATTACTTTATATTGTAAAGTAATTGAAAGTGCAGAAAGTGGACTGAATCACCTATTTCTGCTCCTCCAAGCAAGCTCCTTGTTTGTCATGTGTGAATATGTGAAGAAGAGGAGAGGGAGATGTATGTATATCTAAGGGAGAGGGAGAAAGAGAGATGGAATGAATTAGAAGCACAAGGCTTTTTCCCCTCCTTTCAGAACTACTAGTACTACTGGCTGACACCAGGATTGAAATGTTAATGATTTATGGATTTGGGTATGGATAAGGGATGAGTTATGGGAAGAAGAGATACTTTCATGTAACCTTATAGGGGGCGAAGAATTACTAGTTTGTATTTTGTGTAATTCAATTTTTATTAAGAATTTTAATTACAATAGTAAAATTAATACAAACTTTTTTATTAAGAATTTTAATTACAATAGTAAAATTAATACAAAGTAAACTCAGAGAAAGAGAAGAGAATGGAAAAAAAGGATAATAAGTTCAGGAAAAAAGAAAAAGAAAGAAAGAAGAAAAAGAAAACAAGAATATAATATAATAAAGAAAAAGAAAAGAAATATATAAAGACATGACTTCCAAACTTCATCACAAGTATAAACAAATTTAGTAAGTCTTCACCCCCTAAGGTTACAAACAGATATATCTCCATCCCATTTTGTTGTTTATTCATTCAGTCGCTTCCGACTCTTCGTGACTTCATGGACCAGCCCACGCCAGATCTTTCTGTCGGCCGTCGCCATCCCCAGCTCCCCCAAGGTCGAGTCTGTCACCCCATCCCTTATCTATAAGCAAATCCATAAAACACCAACTTTTCAATCCTGGTATCAGTAAAAAGTCCATAAAGGCTTGCCAGAACTTTTGCAAAAAATGTTTTGTTTTTAACTTGATCAAATAAACCAACTTTATATTCCTTCCTTTCACTTTGAACAGTCTTAATCTTTAATTCAATCAAATATTCTCATAGGATTTGATTTCTCTTCAATTCTTTATCCCATCACACAGATTTCTTCAAGGCTTTAACAAGCCTCTTTTTAAAATCCAATAAGAAAACATTTTTTTCAGGTCTTTTTCTTGATTTATCATTTGTATTTCCCTTTTAATTTTAAAAGTTCAGCCAGTTTCTTTTGTATAAAGGTAAAGGTAAAGCATCCTTTTCCAAATCATTCTCTTGGCCTGTCATTTGCAGTTCCACTTTCAGTATTTTCTCTGTCTTGTCAGATAAAATTTGTTCACATTTGTCATTCCTTCATTAACATCTTTTAGACATAGTCTATCCATAGAAGCAGACATCATTACTGACAGTGCTGATATTGTAGTTACTAATTTCTGGCTCCATTCTTCAAAGGTCTTTAATATTTCTGCTGTTATAAAATTTTGTGTCATTTTGTAAGTCCCAGTATTAAGTGACATCAAGAACAGGCTTGTTTTTTGTTTCTTTGTTTTCCTTCTGCTTAGAATGTTTAGTCCCCTCTACTGTCCAGTTTATAAAATCATAAAGTAACTTATGTTTGTTATGGCTTACAATAGCCAAAATAAGTCTGTTTTCCATGAGAAGCTGTTTATTTTTTTACAATTAATTCCAAATTGTTATAGTAAAAGTCAATATTCTAAATTTACAGTATCTGGACCATTAAACTGTTTATAACTTTCTTAGATCAAAATCTTATTTAACTTTTTGCTGTTTATTTCAAATTCTTTAAGTTCTTAAGCATACAATTATTTTTTCTTTTGTTCAGCGTTGAAGATAAACTCACCCAAAGAAGACTTTTCAAACTTGTCATTCCAAAGGTCTCTAATAGCTTTAAGATTGTTAATAGGAAATTTCCAAAAGTGATCAGAAAGTGAGGTTTGTAAACTTGGTGTCCTTTAAAAGACTCCGCCCCGGTTGTGAGCAAGATAGCTGATTCCATATTCGCCGGAGACTCAACCCTGCGGAAAACTGCTGTCCTGCAGTCTCCTCACGAGGAGCAGCCATCCAGAGGACATGTGGGCAATCTCCTTATCCGGAGAGGTTCCAAGGAACTGGTCTACTCATCGGTTCCTTGGTCTTTGCCGCAGTCATAGGCTCCGCTTTCAGTTTGTTTGTACTTGTTGTGATGAAGATCGGAAATCACTATTCTTTTCTCATTTTATTATTTTTTCCTCTTTCTCCGTTTTTTCTTTTCTCTTGCACTTTCTATTCTCTTTATTTTTCTTTTTTTCTTTCTGAGTTTAGTTTGCATTGTCTTTTATTATTTTTTTAAAGAAACTTTCAATAAAATATTAAAATGCAGAACTTCTGAAGGTCTCACAGTCCACTATATGGGAAAATGTGGAACTCAACACCACTCTTCTGTTTCTAAAAGGACTGAGTGTGAGTCTATCTGATTTTTCTGTGCAGTTGATCTATTACAGTATATGGAAGTTGCAGTAATATTTCATGAAGTCACTGTATGGAACAGTTACAGTTATATAACAGTTACATAATTTACTTTTATGCTCTCTGATATATATATTTGGGAGTCTACTAGAAAATTCATAGTCCTGTAGATGAAACTGCTTCTTCTGGGATCCGTCGTTGCCGCCGCCATTCCAGGGATCTTCCGATTCGGTGGCTGACTCCCCGACAGGACGCCAGCATATTCTCCCACTTAAGGTGGTACCCATTTATCTACTTGCTAGGCTTTCGAACTGTTGGGTTGACAGGAGCTGGGACTAGCAACGAGAGCTCACCTCGTTGCGCGGGGACTCGAACTGCCGACCTTGCGATCGGCAGTCTACAGCTCAGCGGGTTTGACAACTCAGTGTTTAGCTTGCAAAAGCGAAAGTTGAGAGGGGACATGATAGCTGTCTTCAAATCTCTGAAAGGTTGTCATATTGTAGAGGGTTTGGACTTATTCTCACTTGGTCCAGAGGGTAAGGAGAGAAAATTCATAGGCCACGGGATAAACTGGGAAGTCAAAAAAACTTTTCATATGAAGAAAGTAACAAGCAACTTCCTTGTAGTTACCAGAGTCCAAGTTGACTTAGCATAGAATCATATGGCTGGAAGGAATCTAAGAGGTCATCAACTCCAACTGCTGGATTCACTACCCTGTCCCTTATAGATGACTACCCAGCCTCTGTTTGAAAACCTCCAGTGAAGGAGAACAAACCATTCCATTCAGTAACCCTGACTTCCCTGATTGACAGTTCTTATTCTCAAGAAGTTATTCCTAATATCTAATCTGTATCTACATAGTTGAAGTTTCACCACATTAGTTCTAGTCTTACCGTGGAGTCCTTGGTGCTCTCTGAGCCTTGTTGTTTTCTTGCAGACGTTTCATTGCCAGGCTAGGCAACATCTTCAGTGTGAAAAGGGAGTGGGACTTGCTCTCTGTTTGTATACCCAGGCTTGTCCTGCTTGTGTTGGTGGGGGTGTTTTCTCCTTACCCTCTGGACCAAGTGAAAATATTTATTTTATTTATTCAAATTTATTCAAATTTATTCAAATTTGGAATAAGTTGAAAATAAATTTATTGAATAATAAATTTATTCAAATTTGGAATAAGTCCAAACCCTCTACAATATGACAACCTTTCAGAGATTTGAAGACAGCTATCATGTCCCCTCTCAAACTTCGCTTTTGCAAGCTAAACATTGAGTTGTCAAACCCATATTGACCATTTTGTTGATAAAGACGGTATGAGAGATTTTGTCAAAGGCCTTGCTAAAATCAAGATATACTTTAGTCATGGCATTTCCCTGATCAACCAGTCTAGAATTCTATCATAAAAGGATATCAAGTTAGTCTGGCATGACTTGTTCTGCATAAATCCATGTTGGCTCTTGTTAATTAATGAGTTCCTATCTAAGTGCTCATAGATATGGTACTTAATCTGTATAAGGACTTGCCCAGTGTCAATGTCAAACTCAGAGGCCTGAAGACACTTGGGTCCTGCTTCTTCCTCTTTTTGAAAATAGGAACAATGTGTCAGGGAGATAGCTGGTGAAGGAGGGGGCCCTCTCCAGGGGGACAAACACATGTGCAGTACAGAGTCTCTTTAGTTCCCTCTAAGAGAGTCAAGAAAGCACCGCCTTAGTTTTATGGGCCTTTCCCCTTAGCGTTTGCTAATTCATTTCAGTTTAGCTGGATTCTGTCTAGCAGAGTAGAACAATAAACACTAGAGCTTCGACACTTCGTCTCAGCGTGGTTCTTCACTCTTAGTCAGGACACAACGTTAGCTCTCCTCCAGTCTTCTGGGACTTGCCTGTTCTCCAGGAGTCCTCAAAGATTACAGAGAATGGTTCTGCAATTACCTCTGCTAGTTCCTTCAATACCCTTGGGGGTAATTCATCTGGCCCTGGAGACTTTAACTCATTTAGATTAGCCAGGAATTCCCTCGCTTGCTCTTTGTCTTCCTTGAGCTTCAGTTCACTTCCCTCTACCCCCAGTGGAAGTGAGGGCCAGCTGAGGGTTCATTCACCTTCTGAGAGAAATCTGATGCAAAATAGGAGTTGAGAAGTTCTACCTTCTCATCGTCCTCTTTAACCATCTCACCATGCTCTCTCTGCAGAAAACCTACTGTCTCCTTGAATTTACTTTTGCTTCTGACACACCTGAAGAACCCTTTTGTTGTTGTTGTTGTTGTTTCTGGCATTCATTGCTAGCCTAGCCTTGTACCGGGCTTCAGCTTTTCTCATGCTAGACCTGCAGATTTTGCAAACTGCTTTGTATTCTTCTTTGGATATATCCTATTTCTTTTTTTCTTCTAAGCGATTTATAAAGTTCTGTGTGGATCCAGTTTGGTCTCTTTAGGTGTTTCCCATTCTTCCTTCTTGTAGGAATTGTTTGGGCTTGTGCCTCCAGTATCTTGTTTTGCAGAAGCCCCCAGCCACTTTTCTCCTTTAGGATATCAAGCCATTAAATCTTTCCTACTACCCTTCTTATTAAGACTTTTCTTCTTTAGGATATCAAGCCATTGAATATTTCCTACTATTAAGACTTGACCAACTCTTTACCTAAAAAGGAAGATTCTTGCTTGAAGGTGTTATTTTATGTTGACTCCACTTTTTTTCACACAAGCTTTGTACTTTCAGATGTATTTGCTCCTGTGGAATAAAACGCATGTTTGATTTGTGTTTCATACAGTATTGTGATTTCACATACAGGAAGGCATAATAGGTAATGAATCTGGTGGGGTTTGGTGCAGTGGCAAGCATCTGAATTTGGTTTGCAGCTGTTACTACTAAACCAGCTACAGAGGAATAGAGGTTCCATGCCTACAGTGTTAATTATTTGGCCACAGAGGCAGGCCATTCTGTGTTGCGTCTGTAGAATGGCTAGCTCTGCCCATTGCAGGCTGAAAATACCATCAATTCCAATTGTTTCCAGTTGGCAGTTCAACTATCTTAGTTCTGGTATAGCCATGAGTAATGGGGCCTCTCTACTTTTTGACAAAAAATTGTACATGGGCCATGCTGGCAATTGAAAAACAGATTTTCAAGCAGGAAGGTTGGGTGAATATGCTGTACATTAAGGGTGCATATTTTGATGGCCATTGGAAAATTATGCAAAAGCTTGTACTCTGTGCAGGCATGCTTTGATTGAATTATGGAACAGAGAAGATTTGGTTTTTACACTCCCAATAATTTTCAGGCTAGCTTTCCTACGTGCATAAAAATACACTCAGTTAATTAGCCCTGGTGTGTTATTATGGAAACTAATAATAACAACAATAAGAAACAATAAGAACATAATATGAATTTAAGTAAGATCATAAACCAGGATTAATCTGCAGAAGGAATCTCCTGCAATACTTTTGTCCACTGAATAGTATTATGTGAGTTACACATGAATGGTATGTGAGAATGGTTGATCTGGAGATGGAATTCTCCACCAAGGCAATGGGTTTCAATACTTTGCACATTTTTCTGCCTTGGTGATTAGGTGGCCAATAAATGAGTGTAGAGAAGTAAATTTGTGTACCTGAATTGGTGGTAAAATGTCAAAAATTGACATCAGGACAATTAAGTGGTTCTTAAGGACACTTTCCACAATTTCTCCTGGGCTAGCTTGCTTAAAATAAATAGTAGAGCTTTCTAGTGGATTGTGTCTTGAGTTAACCCTGATTGATTGTTTAATGGCTTTTCCCAACATGGCACCCCCAAATGTGCTGAGATTGCAAATCTCAGTATTCCAGCAGAACAGAAGGGGTCAGGTCCTAAAACTCCTTCCTTCCTTCCTTCCTTCCTTCCTTCCTTCCTTCCTTCCTTCCTTCCTTCCTTCCTTCCTTCCTTCCTTCCCTTGATTAACTAAAATGTGGAAAAAGAAAAGACTGGAAATACATTTTTTACAAAATTACATTATATCTTAAAGTATATTTCTGCTGTCAAAATATGACAATTTTCCTCTTCTTTCTTCTATTTTTCTATTACTTCATGGCTCCTGAAGCACTTAGGTAGATGAGTCCCTCATGTTACAGTGTGTCTCAAATGGATACGTAGCTACACAAACCAGTCAATTTAAATTCAACCTATGTAGTGATACACATTTCTTCAAAAATGTTAACACTAAATGGTTGATTATATTATTGTGTGTGTGTATCTATGTGTCCATGTGTGTGTTAAGTGTGATTTATTTATCACATACAAACACACACACACTTCTGCTGCAAATAGCAAGCAGCGTAGGCTCAATTGAAAATGAATGGTTTCTGCAAGTGAACACTATGCAAGATCTGAAATAAATATGATGAATCCTATTTTTATTCCAAGAAGGATAAATTCATTGAATGGGATGCCTGTGCTTTTTAGTGAGTAATCCTCAATCTCATTTTTTTCCTCCTCAAACTGCTGACATCCTAATAGAGGAATATTCTCTTCTACCCTGTTGATCTACAATGAAAACTCCCAGCCACGACTACAGAGATTTTGTCAGTATGTTTTCAAAGGTACAACTGGACACTTGAGAGCCATGCCTGCGCCTGAAAATATCTGAAAATATAATCTGAGCACTATTTGCAGTAGTATTTGTGAGACAAATAAGTGAGCTGGGTTTCAGAGGTGCTTGATCTTCTTTCAGAGATACATCCTGAGTTGCCTTTTGCTGACTCAAACTATTAGTTTGTATAACTTTCTGTTGTAGCTTCTGTAGTTGCAACCAAATGTGCCTAGAGCAAAATTATAGAGATCCTGGTCAGGCTGAAACATCTAAGAGAGGGTCAAAGGAAACAGTTTCAATAAATTCAGCACCAACTCATGCCTCTGTTTATTCCAAACAAATTGGTGGAAAGACCAGTTTGTTGATGGTGAACCTGAGGAGTAAGTATTGAAACTCTTGCACATCATTAAGGTGTGACTCTCCCATTCAAGAGCAGGTGGAGCCAGAGATCTAGCTGTGGTACAGACCTACAATTTTGCCCAGCTGCCTTACAGCAGACTCTTGTCGGTTCCATCTCTAGAGACCCAGGAGGAATAAGGCCCAAACTAGAGAGATACCTCATCCTTTTGTAAACTTGTTTGATTCAAATAATAACTAGAAGTACAAAGTCTGGGCTGCAAAACCCTAGGCAATCAGTAGAGGGCAGCTAGGAGATAGGGGACACTCTTTTGCTGCCATCTTGTGGTCAGCCTCATATTTACAGCCCAGTTATGGCAACCCTAAGAGTGACACGGCTTTCCATAACTCTTCTAACCTTTTCCCAAAGCCTCAAGCAGAAGGGCATTTTTAATCGAGTGACATCAAGGAAGGCATACATTTTGCTTCTACTTCTATGTCATTAGTCTTCCACACCGGTAGCTAGATATGCATATTATGGGCATCACACTACATTTGCATGTTCTTTGGAGGAACCCACAAATGTGTTCTTAGCTTTAAATATCAGACTATAAAAAGCCATGAAGTCAAGTTTGGCTCAAAGCCAACTTTAACTTTATACATTGACAAATGTTACTATATTGATATTGTGGCTTGTCCAGTATAGCCTTTGCTTGGATTCAGCCTATTGAATGTGTGGTGCCACTTTTCTACCTCTGACTTTTCTTCCACAACTTCCCTTTTCTGTATAGCTATAGATAGAAAAAATGTCTCCATGAGAGCCAGTTTGGTGAAGTGGTTAATGCACCAGGCTAGAAACCAGGAGACTGTGAGTTCTAGTCCTGCCTTAGGCACAAAGCCAGCAGGGTGACCTTGGGCCAGTCCCTGTCTCTCAGCCCTAGGAAGGAGCCAATGGCAAACCAGGAGACTGAGAGTTCTAGTCCTGCCTTAGGCATGAAAGCCAGCTGGGTGACCTTGGGCCAGTCCCTCTCTGTAAGGCCTAGGAAGGAGCCAATGGCAAACCAGGAGACTGAGAGTTCTAGTCCCGCCTTAGGCATGAAAGCCAGCTGGGTGACCTTGGGTCAGTCCCTGTCTCTCAGCCCTAGGAAGGAGCCAATGGCAAACCAGGAGACTTAGAGTTCTAGTCCCACCTTAGGCACAAAGCCAGCTGGGTGACCTTGGGCCAGTCCCTTTCTCTCAGCCCTGGGAAGGGGGCAATGGCAAACTACTTCTGAAAAACCTGCCAAAAAAACTGCAGGGACTTGTCCAGGCAGACTGCGAGGATCGGACACGATTGAACAGATTTTAAAAAAAGTCTCCATAGATGGCAGCATCAGGACTTTACCTGGGCTCAGAAGTTAAGTGGGGTTGGCCCTATTTGTTATTTGGATGGGAGGCTACCAGGAAATTCCTGGTTGGTTGGTCAGACCGGAAAGTCAGAAGATGTTTTGGAAAGCAGTGGTGAACCAAGAAATCTGGATGGTCATAGAGGATGACTAGACAAAGACTTTATTCATATAGTAAATTAAAAAAATAAAGTAAAATTAAAAAACAAACCTTATCAACAATATTGAAGCTACTGTATCCACATCTTGCTTGTTCACAAGTATGAAAGCTTACAAATGAGGGTTTTGGGTTTTTTTCTATAGAGAGGGGAAGTTTTACCGTGAACATTCTTTCAGCCACTTTCAATTCCGATTAGGATCCTTCTTCTTTTCGTAGTTCAATAACTTGCTAAAATGTCTGCCTCGAAGCTATTATCACAATGGCCCTGAAGTTCACAGGTCTTATCTCTGAAGCAGCTTGCCTTTGCCTGGCTTACTTCATCCGCAGATGGTTTCAGAGATGGTATTGACTCATGCAAATGTACTCTTGTCCCTGAAATATAATTAAGAAAATGACACTTAGCTGGTGCTCATTAGTTGAAACTTGGCCATATTAAATGAGACAAACTGTTTTAAGCCTCTCATTACGTGGCTTAAGTGCATAATCGTCACATGAGCTCATTCAGCAAAAACCTTTATCTCAGACAGTGTTTTGAACTACTTCAGGATTAGTTCCAGGCCTCTCTATACCTCATAATGTCACCATTGGTGGAGAACTGAGGGAATGTATTTTTGCTTACCTCCAGTGGGCTTGAAATTACAGCAAAGCTGGCCTTTTCCTTTTAATTGTTAGGGGTGGCCCACTTTTCCATGTTTCCCCAGCATCCACTGAACCTCTATGGAGAAAGAGTAATGACTGTTCTGGATGCATAAAGGTTCAGTGATCTTTTTCATGGAGTTGGTCTATATGGATTTCTATGTTCTTTCCCATGTTACAGCACCTTAAAGTGCTTGGGAAAGGGATCTGGTTCAAGGTTGCCACCATGACTTCATTTCATGTTCAGAACTCATAGGGGTTTTAAAATGCAACAGAAGAATGGTAGCTTGGTGGCAGAGAAGCATCCCCTTATGGCATTCACTCAGTTCCCTCCCTGTGCCTAATGAACATACCAATGTGCACTGAAAAATGTAGATGGGGAGATGCCATTCCCTTTTTTTTTTTTTTTGTGGAGTGGGGATGAGGAAATTCCTGGTACTTCATGGAAGGTCAAAAGGTAGGATCCTGACTGAACAATATTTTTTGGTCATTCCTATTGGCCACCTGGAAAATAAGCACTGCCTTATGGTGATCTCTGTGTGTTGTGACAGTAAGACAATTGTAGATAAGCTTCAAATTACTTTGGGAGAGATTGAGGGTTGTACACAGTGGTATCCTTATGCCCCCAGATAGGTGAACCAAGACAGCATGATGGGTATGCCTGGAATGTGCCAGGGTAAGTGTAACCCACTGAATATCAGCCTAATGGAAACTTGCTTTTACACTCTGTTTGGAAGTACAGAATGAGAAGATTAGAGTTAGGATTAACATTTCTAATAAACTGATTGATAGTAAGTTTTATGGGAAGGGGGAATTAGCAGCATCTACCTGGAATTGTCTGGACTCAGAAGCTAAGCAGGGACAGACCTCGTTAGACTTGGTTGGAAGATCAACAGGAGAACCAAGGATATAGGCTAACCCAGAAGAGGGCAATGGCAAACCATTTCAGTACTGTTGCCAATGTACCAGCACTGACACATTCATGAAGTACTCAGGATAAAGCCCAATTTATGGGTATCTTTTTTACCTTTTTAAAACTTAAAGTAAGGTTCCGGTGCCAGATTCTAGAATTCATGCCTACCTACCTAGGTTGGAAATAGTCTTGGAGTCTTGTCTGAACCTCTCTGGACAAAGAGAGGACAGGTAATCACCCACAAGTGCTCCAGACAGTTGCTCCTCATGAGGAGACCACAAGACTGAGGTTGGTTGGTTGGTTTTTGAGCACTGGGAGATGAGGGAAGAGCCATCTTCCTCAATCCATGGTCGGCACCTGTAAAAGGACACTAAGTTCACACACTTCCTTTCCTAATCATGTTTGGAAATCACTCATTAATTACTTTTCAACTATTAGAAGCCTTTGGATCAACAAGTCTGAAAACACTGAGTGAGTCTGCCTTCAATCCTTAATGAAAGAAAATTTTAACCACAAGCTTAAGAACTTAATTATTATTTTTTTAAAATAAACAACAAAAGGTTGATTAAAACTTTGATTTTAGAAAGATACAAATGGACTAAGGGCCCAGATAAATTTTAAATAAGATTTTGGAATTAATTATAAAGAATCCTTCCCTTGGGAAAATTCTTTTGTTTTGAATTTTTTTTAAAAAAAAAAACATAATGAGATAAGATTTTAAAAATTGGACACTAGAGGGAACTAAATATTTCTGTTAAAGGAGAGAACACATAAACTTGACTAACAGTTACAGAATGGTGCAAAATATTCTAACACTGGAAATATTGAAGGATATTATTGAAAAATGGAGTCAGATATTAATATTAACAATGTCAACAGTGATATCTGCCTCTATGGATAGGCTGTGTCTAAAAGATGTTAGGGACGTTTTTCCTGCAAGACAGAGACTGAGTTGAAAGTGGACTTACAAATGACAGGCTACAAGAATGACATGGAAAAAGATACTACACTGGACATACAAAAGAAACTGGCTGATGTTTTAATAAGTAAAAGGGCTATGCAAATAATAAACCAAGAGAGTGACCCGGATAATTTTTCTGTATTGGACTTACAAAAGAGACTTGTTAAAGCTTTGAAGAATCTCGTGAGAAGGGACAAAGAAGAAATGAAAAGAAATCAAGTTCAACGACCGTGTTTGAATGCACTAAAGATTAAGATTGTTAGAAGTAAAAGAAGGAATATAAAATTGGTTTATTTTTACAAGATGCTTCTTAAGATTAAGATTGTTAGAAGTAAAAGGAAGGAATATAAAATTGGTTTATTTAATCAAGAAGATTAAAATAGATATGTTGTTATTTCTGGTAACCCTTAATGGACTTTTGCTGACACCAGGACTGAAATGACCATGCTTCATGGATTTGTTTATACATTAGAGATGGGATATGGGAAGAAGAGGTCATTTGTTGTAACTGAAGAGGAGGTGAAAAGTTACTAAAAAAAATTATACTTGTTGTGATGAAGGTTGGGAGTCACGTCTTTATATATTTCTTTTCTTTTTTATTATATACTTTTATTTCTTTTCATTCATTCATTCATTCATTCATTCATTCATTCATTCATTCATTCATTCTTTATGTCTTTCCTATCTCTCTTTTAATTTGTATTTGTGTTTACTATTGTAATTATAATATTTAATAAAATTACTTGGGGAAAAAAGGAGGAAAGAGCCTTGGAGGGATGATAAGGATAGGCAGTCCTCAGTGATCCATATTGTACTTGGGATTCTAACAAATACGTGCTCAATATTTTTCACATGTCATCTGGCCTCCAAAGTGGCAGTGGCTGAAAAAACAAGCGAGAACATTTCAGCTCTCTAGGATAGTCTGCCATTGCCCTGAAGATGAGTATCCTTGGGGATGGAGTGGAGGTGTATACAAAGACTGATTTCATACTGAAACACTAGGTAGATCTCATCAAGAGATGTTATACCATCTCTGCTTTCCCAAGAAAAGACCAGAATTTATTCCTTGCATTAACTAGCAACATTTCTCTCACTCTAGAGCTGCTTGGTGTTTTTTTTTTTTGGCTTCTAAGACATTTCTGCCTTTTACTTCTCCTTTCACCATTCCCCTACCCATCCAACCAATATTCCACTCTTAAGATTGGACTCCAGGCACCAGATAAAGTGAATTGTGATCCAGAAACATTTAATCTGAAATAAAATTGCCAGTGTTTAAGGACACCACAAGAACTCTGGATTGTAGATGCTGTGGATTTAGTTCTGGTAATTGAGATTGAGCTGCAATGCATTATTGCCTCGGTTTCACAAGTTTCACAAGCCTCAGCCTTCACTCCAACCTTAGAGATGCCAGAAGGAGCATGAATCCCTCCCCCCCTCCCCGGATATATATTGGGAGGAAGACTGGAGGGTTTCTTTTCCCCTACTGTTAAGTGCTTTGCAGGGTGTTGCTCCTGATTTTGCACAGAGGTCTAGTATCCTGACAACTACATTTTTTTAACTTGGCAACCAACATTTGGTCATTTCTGTTTGAGAGTAACAAGATGCTTCTTAATTCTTTTGAATTCTTTAAATGCTCGGAAAGCGCAGAGTGGCAGGTTTCACCAATCTGTTAGAATTATCCTTTAATACTTGTGAACCTTGTGGGAAGAAGAGGTCATTTAGCTTCCGTGCCACACTGAGTGCAACATAACATTTCTGTAGTATGCCAAGGGCTTGTGACAAGCCCTTCTCTTGGTTTTCCAGGGCTCAAAAGATCTTTATAATAGCAACCGGCAATCATAGTTGTAATGTGGAGACATCCAGCCCAGCAGTCAGAATACCCTTTTCCAAGATGTCCGATTCCATCCATCTTCCTTTCCCACCGCAGTTACAGATAAGCTCATTTGCACTTTTCTGATGTTCCCCTAGACTTTTTATTCTCTTTCCATCTCCTTGAACTTGTTGATTCCTTCCTCTTTTTGCATAAATGAGGAAAGGCTGTGGAAGTCTCAGCACTTGGATAACTCATCCTGAATGAGTTGGGAGCAGAGGGTACAAGCAATGCCACTTGCTTTGTAGTCTAGAATGTTGTCCTTTGGCTGACCAGGATGACATCACAATAGCTTAGGGCCATGAAAGACTTTTCAGAGCTCCTGCTTTATTCTATGGCAAACTATTTTATATTCATGCAGATTAAATATTCAGCACAAAGAGTGTCCTGGATGCTGGAATGGAGGGTCAATTCACATTCAGTCCTGGTCCGCTCAGCACATCTTATAGACTTTTGTATCTACCAATCGAAGAGATACTTTTGTATCTGGCACAGATGTTGATTATTAGCTAGATAAAGCAGCACTAGATAAACTTATCTAGTTTATCTAAAAGAGAGGTAGAGCATGATCTGATGGAAAACACAGTAGGGGTCTTGTCACCTGTCCAGCTGCAATATACAGTGCTGGAATTCTCTAAGATACTCTCCTCTGTCACCCAAGGAAACCTAGAAGCAAAAAAAAAAAAAAAAAACCAAGAAGGGTTTGGTTTGAGGTATGGGCTGTTTTCTATTCAAGCTGTAAATAACCTCCTACTTTGCAGTTAATTACCTTGTATTCTGTGAGATATAAAAGGAATGCCAGCAAACTTAAAATGTGATCCATCCAGTAAGAATTCTGTTGATGGCAGTGAGAAAGCGTCAACTACATGCTTGATCTGGCAATTCACCACGAAGATAAATGAGTGCTGATTACAGAAAACGGTTGGGCTTGCACTTATAATACAGGTTTCTCCGTTTCTCTGCTTATGAAAATACTTTAGTCATCTGCTCATATCCGCTGGATTCTGCAGCTTCCTTATGCTTAAGCAAATTTTGTAGCTCAAGTTTAAAGCACTGTTCATTCATTCATTGGCGATCACTCGTAGCCGAGTAAGATTGTCTTCCAAAGGTAAAATTTTAACGGTGGATCCGTAAGTGGCTATAAAGGCCAATTCTGGATCCGCACAACCTCCCACAATGAGCACTGTACTGCCTACAAGACAGACCACAGGAGAAGATAGATTGAAAGAGCTATGCATTACCTCATACATATGAGAGCCAGTTTGGTGCAGTGGTTAAGGCATCAGGCTAGAAACTGGGAGACCGAGAGTTCTAGTCCCACCTTGGGCATGAAGCGAGCTGGGTGACCTTGGCCCAGTCTCTTTCTCTCAGCCCTAGGAAGAAGAAGGCCATGGCAAACCACTTCTGAAAAACCTTGCCAAGAAAACTGCAGGGACTAGTCCAGGCAGTTGCCAGGAGTCAAAAACTGACTTGAAGGCACAATAAATACCTCCTACTTAGGTAGGAAGAATAGCAATCCTCATTCTTTTTCATGGGTCTTTTTCTTTCATTTACTGAGTGAGTAACCAACAGGAAAACGGAATGCATAGAGGAGATGCTATATGTACAGTATGTATTTATGCATGTGTGTGTGTGTGAGTGTGTGTGTGAGTATATTTTTATTCTCCTCTGTTTAAGAAAGAGTAAGGAACGTGGAAGTGGTTGGAAAGCAAATGCCAAGCCCTGAAAACAAGAGCACACAGTGCGGGTTTAATCTGCTTCACTGAAAATATTAGGCTTATTTATGCCATAATTTACCTCAATCTAGATTTCATGGCTGATCTGTCCTCAGAGGAATTATAATAGCAAGTGGTGGTGGAATCGCATCGTCTCTCTGTGTGTAAATGCACATGGTATCCGGGTGATCTAATTTCTCTCAGCCCTGGAAAAGAACCTTTTCCTATGAAAAGTATCTGATTCCTTCCGTATTATCATTAATAAATGGGGCTGATCCTTACACTTACCAGTGGACGGCCAATTTGTTGCTGTGCACATGAACGTTTGTCAACTGAGACCATTGTGTGCATTTATGTACAGAGACCTGTCAAGGACCTCATAAATAAACAGTTCCTAGAGTGATAAACTTGTTATTGGACTGTGCAGTTTCAGGCTATGATGGAATAAGGTTGAGGACTGCATGATTTTAAAAAAAAAATCTGTGCATAGAAATCTGATTAAACTAATTAGTTTAGAATTCTTCTCCTAAATCTAGTTTTCTCTTGTCTGTGAAGTTGAGTAATCTATTGGTGAGTTGATAAATATAATATGTAATCATTGCAGGGTGAACTGGCTTTCTGAAACGGGTTTTTCCAGAAAAAAACTCAAGTCTGCAGAACCCTAGCATTGTATGAGAACCTGATGGGGTTCTGTGAGAGACCAAGGAGGAAAAAAAGTTCACTTGAACATAGCCTTTCTATCACTAGAGCTTTGTCTCTTGATCAGCTTTGCTTCTGGAATTTTTTAAAAACTAATTTTTAATTCACGAGTTCCACGATGTGAAAATGTTTGAGAATCTCTGGTGTAGAGAACATCTGAGAATGTATCAATGGCTGAGATGCAAAGGGATGGAACTGGACACGAGCAAACTGCAGTCATTCGAGCTTGCTTAAATGTAACATTTAAGAGGAGTGTATTGGGCCTGAATGCAAAACATTTCTTTGTGTAAATCTTCCTTGTTTGTTTTAGCAGGTAATTTGTGGACCAGGATCGCTTAATTGTATATAATGATATGCCAACATTTTCCAGTGAAATTAAAATGTAGGAATCTGAAGATTAAGGGGATTTTTTTTTCTTATTGGAATTATTAATCATTCCACCTCTAGGAAATCTTGTTGCTCTGCAGGAGACTTGTCCAGTGTACAATTAGACGTATTTTTTTTTCCTTCTCTTTCACAGACAGACAATTTTCCTGCAGAGTCCAATTACATGGGTAGCAGGCAACAGTTTGTTCAAAGGTAAGGCCCTATTAAATAACTTTCTTGGCTTCCCCATTTGCATTCCTGTCAAAATTGTTTGCCAGAGAGTACAATTCAAATTAAGTAAACACAAGTTTAACATAGTTCCTCTTTCTTTCTCTCTTGCTCTCTTCCCCTCGATGCGCAAATGTCAGTAGCTCCACGTTCAAGGATCCTGAACGAGCCAGCTTGAGAGACAGCGGGCATGGGGACAGTGACCAAGCGGACAGCGACCAAGATACGAACAAAGGCTCATGTTGTGACATGTCAGTGAGGGAGGCACTCAAGATGAAAACGACTTCAACCAAAAGCCAGCCGCTTGAACAAGGTGAGTGGAAAAACCACATTGCTTGCAATGTCTGTCAGATGATCACCCTAAACAAGCCCATTGGTAATGCTGCAGAGGAGTCATTCAGTCCTCCATGAAATCATATTCTGGTTGTTAGTGTGGTGTGAATGGGTGTGTTTTGAATGTGTGAACTACACATGCAGATACACATGGAAATATATACATGTGTGCATGTGTGCCTTCACTGGTATATGTTTATTACAAACATACAGTGGAATGAAGGGTGAGTAGCTTATACCTGGGACCCCACAAACCGTTGGCTGCTTTTCTCTATTTAGGGGGCCATATTTTTTTAATATCTGAAGTACTTTGGCCACATAATGAGAAGACAGGATACCCTGGAGAAGGTGCTGATGCTAGGGAAAGTGGAAGACCAAAGGAAGAGGGGCCGACCAAGGGCAAGATGGATGGAGGATATTCTGGAGGTGACGGACTCAACCTTGGGAGATCTGGGGGTGGTGACGGCCGACAGGAAGCTCTGGCATGGGCTGGTCCATGAAGTCACAAAGAGTCGGAAGCAACTGAACAAATAAACAACTTTTTTTTTAATATGGCATAAGGGCCTGCTGTTCAAAAATGGGAAGAAGAAAAACATAAACAGGACATGCATGCAAAACTCAGTTCTTTGGATCCTGATATTTATGTTTATGTTCTTTGAGATTCTCTTTTTTTGCACAGCTTGTTCCAATTTTGCTTAGTGTCTCAGGAAGATCAGGATGGCTTCACATGGCTGTGATGATCGTTTGATCTGCCGTGGGCTCCCCTCCCCACTCTGAAAATGCCGCTCACCTCAATGTTCCATTGGGTCAAAGATTAATGATTCAAGGGCTGTCCCGGCCAGTTCCTTGGAATAAATAAAGTGAATCTGTTTTGCTCTTTTTAGTTGTTATGCTATAAATGGGGGTGGGGGAGGCGAGATAAATGCTTGTAATAAAAAGTGTGGGGGCTCCAACCCAGATATGGTTTATGTTCCCAAGACTTAGTTCATTATAAAATAAATGTTGTAGCCTTGGCACAAAGATTTGGAAGTAACACTCTTAAATCAGGAACAAAGATTAAGATCAGGCTACTTAGACATCAAAAGTGATGGAAGATTCAGTCCTTCTACTATGACCTTTCTGGTCTTTTTTGGCAGATTTAACTGGCACCCTTTCTATGCTCCATTGTGATGTTTTTACATTTTCTATTCTCATTGTTTGAGCATGTGTATCTTGGAGAGGATTCTGGGCAATTTTCTAGAGGACAGGCACAAATCAGGCAGGACATTATCTAGGTCTTCTGAGCTTCACTCTTATCTGTGTGAATTCAGTCTACATGCCACAACTTTACCTAACATAGCATAGCTTATGCTACTAGCAAACTCTCATCCAGCAAAGTTTGCCCCCTGCGATTGACCTCTTAGAGACCCCCCTCCCCAGTCATCTTCCAAACTATCCCAAGACTTCTCCAAAACTCTGGTTGAAAACCAGCATTGCCTTTAACAATATAAAAGCGTTGCTGAAGCAATCTTTGGTAAATGATACATGTACTCTATCTTATCTTTAGGTCCACAATTTGTATCCAATGGAAACAAAAATAATCAATCAGTTCTGGGGATACATCTGAAGTGACTTGCAGAGGAACATGGACTGTTCCAGCAGACCTTTCTTCAAAACCTGTGTCTGATATTGATTGATTCTGCCTTTTACTAGTTTCAAGTGCTGGTTTATTTCAAAAAATACCCACCATCTCCTTTCAGTGCCAGCTAAATTAAGTGTACCAGCTGTGTCTGCCTATGTCTGTGTGCGTGTGAGTCTGAGGTTGTGTGGGGTTGTGCATTTTGCTTGTAGTCTTCCAGGCAGTGATGGGGAAAACAGCTGAATGTTTTTTGAGTTCAGATTCGCATCTCCGTTAGTCATTTCAGCTTGTTGTGTGCAGAATGAATCACCACCCATAGAATGTTTTAAAAATTGATTAATTAAGTCTTGCTTAACGAGAAGCTATATGTATAATTAAAGCAGAAATATATTTTAAGCTTTCTATTAATTGGTGATTAATTAGAACTAGCTTTTTTGCCTCCAGCACAATGAGAACTGTAGCACATTCATCAGCAAATGCATGGTTGGCTTCCTTTGCTTGATCATGTCAGGAATGCGATATGTAGAGTATTTAAGATGTTCCTTTGGCATTTGTTTTATACAGGTTGGAGAGAGAATCCCATTCTTTATTTCCTTTCCAAGTAATACATGCCAGAAAAGAGATTTCGCCCCCTGGCCCTTTCACACAATGAATCTCTGTTTATAATTGGACAGTGATATATATAAAGATGCAAGATTATTCTTTGTTTTCCTCTGAAAGATCTCTTTTTAAATATGCCTACTATTGGATATTATAGAATATACAGAGTAAGGTTTCCAAACTGTCTACAGTATAATAGTTGCACCCAGATGAAGCCTCCATAACCATTTGAGAGAATTATAAAAAGTTTGGCCATGAAACATTCTACATCATTTTCTGTCCCCAAAATTTCACCCCTCTGACCTTCACACACACACACACACACACACACACACACACACACACACAGGCCATGCACACTTCTTCATGAGCCTGAAAAAAAGATTTTTTAAATCTCATTGGATTTCTTAAAGCAGCAGCTGAAGCCTGAAATGTGCTGTTCTGATATAAAGTCCAAAACACTTTTTTTTGGACTACTCACTTTTCAATCAGGCATAGCTCTATGGTTATATCCTCCTCCTGTTCAGTGTAACCCAAGTAGGAGTTTAACTTTATGACATACACTAAAGCAGTTGAAGATGGTTCAAAAGCCATCAGAGGACTTCATAGTTGAGTGTAGATTTCACCCTGGATTCTCAATTTTAAGCTACCTTCTTTAGCTAGTAGTCATACTGCACAGTCCTTCCTACATCCACAAATTACTATCTAGAGAAAGCATAAGATGTTTGAGAAGATGCCAGAGTTTGTGTTTAGGTCCTGTTTATCACTGTGGTGAAGACCTTTATACAGATGGGCAAAAATCAAGTTATAGTTAACAGGAGGCTATGCCCACCATACTTTCCTATGTCTCTAAGTAATTTTTCTAGCAAACTGTACTCACTGTTAACTCATGAGGGGCAATGGATTAGCATCTGTTAATGTCACCCAATTTTGAATCTCCAATGAGATCCTTCGACACAAAATCTATTTTGGTGCCTTCACTGAACTAGATGGTAGTTTGAAATATTTTCCCTGGCTTGGCGTTTACTAGTCTTACCCCTGAAGCTGTTGACTTTATTCCTACAGAGGTACACTAATTTCTACAATCCAGAGATGGACAACTTTTGGTCTTGAAGACCCTTTTTGTGGCCCTTCGAACTCCATCTGGTCATGACTATTAGCATATTCTTCATAAAAGATATGAAGATACAACACACAAAAATTGGCCTTAACCAGGGGTGAACATGCTGCAGGAAATCTAGGATTTGCTCCTGGATTTGCTCAAAGATGTGAATGTGTATTTTATATCAAAATTTAAGGTTTGGGAAATTAGTGGTGTTTCAAATTCTAGAGAAACTGCAGCATTTTTATAGTAGAGAAGTCTATGAGGCTTAATCATTGTATACATCTTTTTTTGGGTGGGGTGGGGTGGGGGATTATATAATAAAAAAATCAAATTTCTAACTTAGCTCAGAATCCTTGGGAAGACTGTTTATATTTGCTTTTATAATTAAATCCAAACCTATTTTCATTTCATTTGATAAGGCTGGCTTATAAGGGAAGGAATAATGAAGAGAAAAGCTCACGAATATCTGCTCTCCAGGAAACACTATTTAAAAAAAAAATGAAGGTGCTTTGATAAATTTTGGCAGGCAGCCCAATGCAGGGGAAAAAATGGTTGGAAAAGGAAGCATAATTACTGGGATGAAAGTCTTGTGTAATAAGCAAGCATGTTCACTTTAAATTGCTTTCACTCCTAGCTTTCTGTAGGAAGTTTCTACCTACTCATCCATTAAAAAAAAACCTTTATTGTCTTAAGCTTATTTATGCTGTCTGATTCACTGGCTTTGTTAAGCAGCTTCCATATGTTTATTAAACTTTAAGGGAAATTGTTCAGCTTGACTGTAAGGGAAATTGTTCAACTCATTATTTTTAAACGTTATCCCCATGAGAGAGAGAAAGAGAGAAGCCTCATGAAACTGGGAATTGGGTTGGTGTCCAACTTGGTTCACTGCTGTTTTGCTAGGATTTGGTGTTTTGGATTTTGGATTTTTGTGCTCACTGGGGGCAGTGGAAATAACCCAGAACTGGGTACTAATTCAAGTCTTCCAGTGAGTGGTCCTAACCAAAGCCCAGCACTTTATTATGCAGCAATGACAGAGGTGGGAAAGGGAACATGGAGAGAAAAGGCTAGAACTGGTCATCAACATGTCTTCTGCAATGCTTCCATAGTGTCAGAGCTGAACATGAAACCCTGTAATTTCTGTTAGTATTAATTTTGTAGGAATTCTGAGATGCAAATACCAGAACTCCACACAGCTTCTAATTAGTTTTTGTTTAGCAGAGCAGAAGCGTCCCAATTAACTTGCACAAGGCTTAATCAGTTCAAAGCACAAAATAAACACACTTCACACGTTAATGTAAAGTTACAAAGAAATAGCTTACAGTTTTATTGTAGATCAGTTTCATGGTAGCAGAGGATGTTTCATGTGTGCGAGCAATAGGTTCTGACAAGACCCACATGCTTCTTAATGTGGCCCACCTGAATGGAAGTGTGAGCAACGTGGACAGCCATAGCTGACCATCCTCCTTGGTAGGAAATTCAATCAGGAAAGAGATAGACGAAGGGAACAGGAAATTGGGATTCAGCCCCTCCCACACAAAGCAAGTAAGATTAGGTTACAGCAGAGGCTGCCTCCTCCTTCAAGTTTGTGTGAGATGTGCTTGGTTGAAACCCGATATCTCTAACAAATTTGACATTCAAACACATAAGCATTGAACAAGGAAGGGCACAGTTGTGCACCTGAAGGAGAAGCAAGCAGTTGTACATCCCTTCCAGGTACAAAGTCAGCAGAGACCATGCAGCATGTTACATGCTGTCATGTGTGCCATTTTTGCACTAAAGAAAGGAATGTCCTAAAGAGACAAAGTTAGCAGAATCAGCAAGGCCCAAGAACCTCATCATTGATGTATGGAATCATCTTCCTTCCTTCCTTCCTTCCTTCCTTCCTTCCTTCCTTCCTTCCTTCCTTCCTTCCTTCCTTCCTTCCTTCCTTCCTTCTTCCATAATACTGCACAATAACTTTAGCATTGTTCTCACCCTCTATGTCCTTTTTGATTCTGGAGAAAAAAGATTGGTGTAACATATACTGTAGGATTATCATACAACAGGGGTGGGGGTTTTTGGGGGGTAATTGATAAGTATAGTTTGGGTTGTTTTCTGTGGGGATGGATGGGTGTGATGGTGATACAGAGTCTTCACTGGAAGTGGTGGGTTTGATTCCCCCCCTTTCCTCTTATTATTTATTGATTTGATTTGATTTGTGTGGCTGTCCATCTCGCCAAGGCACTTCTTTGGGGTCTTTCAGAGATTAAGATGCAAACTGGGTGTGTTTAGCCTTGTAGAGGATGAACACTCCTATTTTATATACGTATTGTTATATCATGGCACCCCAAATCAGCAGATTTGCCAGTGAAGGTCATTAATGTGATTTTGGGATATTCTGGGGTCACATGTATGTGATTAGAGGTGGATGACAGGTCTGCCTCTATATCAGCCTTCTGAAACCTAATATCGCCCAGAATTTCCCAGAATTTCCAGTTAGGCTGGTAACAGATCTATAGGATGTATGTGGAGGAAAGAGCAATCCATATACATGAGTTAAATCCAAGTAGGTTTGGGTTCATTTTTGAACCTTTTTGGCAAAATGGTTGTACCATTCTAAGAGGGATGAAGAACTAGTCATGAGACATGTGTCGCCTCTTCTGACAATGGCTAAGAAATCATTTTTATAATATGTTGTGTATCAGAAAAGAAAAAAAAAACCCAAAAATGTGTATTTCCCAGTAAGTGCATCTAATTTGGATCACACCTGTTTAATTTAACTCTGTTTCTCAGAATTATCATGAGTGACAGAGTTCATTTTGAAATCGGTCACAATGCAAAGAAATCTCCCAAATGTAATTTCATTGTCATTATAGCAACATAAATTATGGATTGTTTCCTGTTTGTCTTAGTTCATTTGTAGCTACAAACTCCCCCCCCCCTTAATAAACTCTAAATCCTCCTGCTAGCTATTATGTCACATATTTCCATTTTATGTCTTTTGTGGTCAAGGTATCTTCCATTAGAAGGCACGTGGTGGCTCAGCGGGTAAGACGCCAGGCTTGTCGATCGGAAGATCGCAAGTTCGGAGGTTCGAATCCCTAGCCCTGTGTGACGGAGTGAGCTCCCGCACTCGCCCCAGCTCTTGCCAACCTAGCAATTCGAAAGAATGCAAATGCAACTTTAACCATTTTTCAGGCACTTTTCAGACTTTCAGAGTCCACCTTCTCTGGTTTTGTTTGCATATGAATGGCAGACCCCAGCAGGTAGCAACTCTGCCTGGCTTTGCTTGGGCTCCGAAGCTAAGCAGGGTCAGGCCTCCTTAGTAGTTGGATAGGAGGCTACCAAGGAATGCCAAGACTATGAACTTTGCTGGGAAGTCACAGAGACAAACTGGAAGAAGGCTGTGGCAAACTCCTTCCATCCTGTTGCCTTGTAAACAGGATGTATCCCTGTAGTACCAGCAGTCACTCAAGCAGGTTTTATCCTTTGATTAAACTTCTTCCACATGTTTGTTCCATAAACTGCCATGAATTCATGGTTGTTGATGCATCTATGAGATTTTTAATCCCATTAAATGTATCATGTCTAACGTGGCTTGAGAATTAAAGACCAGAGAATCAAATAAAAAAAAGGAAAATGGTTTCAAATGTTCCCAAGGGTATTCCTCTTAAACGTTATATTATTTAGCACAACTGTCTGTACCCATGTCCCACAAAGTGTCCTAGCTATGAATAGATACATAAAACTCTTACTCTCTATTGTAGTTCTAGGCAGCTAATAAAAATAGATTTGCTTTAATATTCATATTAAAAGTCCTGTTTCCTTGATGATGAAGATGATGATGATGATGATTTTACTGTTATTATTATCTTGGAAAGAATTATAATAACCCTATGTATAAAAGGAGCTTCCAATTTATGTAGCAAGGCAGAATCCACAGCATCAGCATCATTAACAAATGCTTACTTTTCTGCTAATAATGATGAAAATATTTCTCTTTCAGTTTAAAAACTCAGCATGTAACTCTATTGCTAGCCAAACTAAATTTGTATATTCTTAAAAGACAGTTTAACTAGTCATCTCAGTGTGGAAACCAAACATGCAGGACATCTTTGTGGGGCTTCTAAGAACATACTGAATTTTCATCTGTTCTTTCATCCTTCCTAAATTTGGAGACTTATTTGTGATAAAGAATCCCTGTTGCACATGTGAGGTGTTATCAGTCAAGCTATTTGTGGTTATTGAAGAGATTGAAGCATTTATAACTCAATATGTACACCAACACTAAACTGAGTTAATTGAGAATTTCATTGGGAAGTAAGAGTTGTTTTAAAAAAAGAAACGAAATTGCAATTTAGCATTCAAAACTCAGTTTCTCCCAGATCTCTAAAACTTAGCTTTTAGTGTGAAAATATTAAGCTATAGTATTTATTGACTGACTCCTGCATCTCTAATCTGTACAGAAAAAGTAGCCGTTCTATTTTAAAAAAAGTTCAAAAGGGACAGTTTACAAAGAATTCTTTGTTGTACTCAGAAACCAAGTTGTTGCATTTCCAATTTCCATCAGCAACGTCATCAGCTGCCATGAGCTTGGTGACTCTTTTGGACTAGATTTGCATTTTCCCCGCTGTAGAGAGCTGAGAATTTTGAGTTTTATGCTCAGAGAAAGTCAAGCTATAATGCTATTTATTAAGGGTAGAACAGTTCGCCATGCAGGAACTTCACACATTAGGAGTCTTGTGGCAGAAACATGCAGTTTGCCTTGTTTCTTAGAAATGTGCTTCCTCCCTTCATTTAGCAATATGCTGTTAGGTTAGTGAAATTTTGCAGTATTGGGTCAAGGGAACGTGAGCTGCATAAGGGCATGTATTGCTCTGCTATCCAGAATCTGAAAAAAAAGAAAAGAAAAAAGAAAGAAAGAAAGAAAAGGACACAGTTCAGCTATGGTTAACCTTTCTGCTGAAAAAGTAAAGCAATCATTGCTATTTTAGTTTCTACTACTGAAATCAATGAAACCTACAAATGCATCATGCCAGCTGTGCATTAAAAAAAAAATCTATCCCCACTTGAAAAAAACAACAACCGCAAAGCAAAGTGGTTCAGCATGAGAGAGGAAGGGAAAAAAGAGCAAATATGCAAATTTTAACACTCAGAATTCACAATTTCAAGATTTCCTGGATACGCTTCAGTTCATTAGTTCTCCATGGACTGCCACTTTCAGTAAAAGAGTTTAGGTGAACGTATTAGAACTGTACTTCACTGTGAAGTTGTGAAAAAGCTATGATCATTTACCATGAATTGTTCATCATGTTCTTTTAACTATAATTTCCAGCATTTCCAGCAAAAGTGGTGAACCATTTAAACCAATGGAGCTAATGGGGTCTTGATTCTTAGTCTGCAGGTCACATTTGCTGCCCCTTCTTCCTATTAATTTACACCTACAGGAAGTGCTCTCTCCTTAAGCATTACTTGCGTCCCAATTTCTTTCAGAAAGCAAGGGCCACAAATCCTGAAATCCAATAGTAGATAATATAGGTAGCTCAGGGTTGAACTGTAGATTTCTTGGTGTTCTCTGAGCTTGGTTGCAGGAAAACAATGAAGCTCAGAGAATACTGAGAACCCAACAAATTCTGAAATCTAGGGTTTTGCCATGATTCTCAGTCAGGAGGATGGCATTCATCAACAGCTTTGAAAAAGGACATTTAAAAATCCCAGCAGATAGCAAGGACATGTCCTTCATCATTTCTTATTTAAATATTCCCAATTTAAAAAATGGGAAGATCTTGATTGTCTAGTTTCGGTTAGTAAATGAGTACCCTCTCCTTTTTGGTATTATCTGTAATATGTTCTTGGCAAAAAAAAATTAAAAAAACAAAACAAAACCCAAACCTTGATTCATATAGAATGGGTCAATTTACTATTTATAACCCAATGGACTCCAAACCAATAGGTCACTTTAGATGCCATGATTCCCTATCTCCTCCCAAAGAAATCCTGAATATTAAAGCATTTCAATTGAGAGGTGGTCTCAAAGTCCTTCGCCATTTGGTGGTTGCCACACTGAGTGTGAGTATGGCCTAATTTGGGAGCCCCATCCTAAAATGGCACAACCTGTGAAATGTTGTTCACCATTGCTTCCTCCTATAGGTTTTTCCCCTTGGACAGAACATCTTCTCTCTCATTCTCACTGTGCCCCAAATGAGAGTAGCTGTCAGAGTGCACTCCTTGTTCTGACTCCACCTAAGAAACTTTATGTCCAAGAGTACCATCCACTCCAAGTTGGTTATCCCTAACAAGGTCAGGTAAGAAACTGCCTTGCTGTTCTATGTTAGGACTTGCACGCAATAAGCATTCTGTATTTTCCATCTAACTTAGGGGACTATAGGTAAAAGAGTGGGATTGGATTGTTGAAAAAGAGATTGCAGGTATACTTGTGTGGCCCTGCTTAATTGTGATTGTGGATAACATCAACTGTGCAAGCAATAAGGTAAACACACACACACACACACACACACACACAACCAGTGCAATACGTTTCTCAGAAGCTATTTGGGTGCAAGAGAGGCAAATAGAATGGATAACAGTATTCAATTTCATTTATTCTTTTACTACATTTCTATGCAGCCATAGGTCTTTACCAAATAGATGAAAGTTGGGGGAGGAACAAAAATATGAGCAAGAAAAGTCTGTCTCCCCCATTTCCCCCATGTCTTGCTTTATATTACTTTGAAAAGGGCAGCTCCCTAGGTCCCCCAACTTAGGCAGTGGACTAGAGGAAGTCCCCCAATCAAATGCAGACAAGCTGAAATTGGAAGGATCAGCATGGCTGCATGGCTAATGCTGAACCAATACAGTGGGGGTCTGGATGGACTGCTCTGTTTTTCCCACCCTTCCCTCTGACTCCGAATAAGGAAGGACTGTCCCTTTTTGTGAATAGTTTACGCTGGGATTCTGCTAAGGCAAAGGACATGCCAGTGATATTGGACATGTGCATTTATTTTCTGTGTGTAAAATCGTATCTTTTTAATTATTAGTTTTTATTTTTTTATTTTTAGATTTGTTTCACTTAGCCACCCACCCATGCTGATATTAAATCTGTAAAAAAGGAGATGATCAGAAATAGGGACCTTGGTATAGTTATACTATTGGATTATATAACATTGGAATCGCTTCAACTGTCATGGTTTTCTCCTGAGAATTGTGGCATGTGAAGATGCTGAACATAGTCCAAATTATTAACCTTTCCTAATGTACACATGCACACCCTTGGACCTCAAAGTCTTTCCTCCTAAGGAAGAATGACTATTACATTAACTAAAACATATAAATGTACATACACATTCAGTGAAATAGAAACCCTGCTGTAAATATTATTGAAGTTTCATATACTTCTAATTAGAGCAATAAAATCCTAGAGTTAGAAAAGGCCATTTAGGTCAGTCTCAATTACAGAATTATGAATGCTTGATGGAATATATTTTAGAAGGTGTAAAAGATAACGAAGTTGCTCATGTGAAAAAGAAGAACTGGGCTCACATCTTGGCCCCTGGATGAAAAAAAAGGTCATATTTTCCTGCTTGTTACATTTCCACTGTGCAGCTCATTACCATTCTTGAAAATGTCTGAACCCATAATTTCCATAAAAGCAATGAAAATCTAGCTACTTCACTTGCTTGGTTGTGGAACTCCATTAGAATTAAATTGAAGGCTTATTTGTGTGTGGGGGTGCACGTGTGCATGTCTATGTACCAAGTTATGTAAATTACAAAATTAGAGCATGCACATAATTAAATGTGACAATGGGCCGTGGCCTTTTTTTCTAAAGAAAAGTGCTTAGGAGAAGAAAATATAAACCACATCATCTTCCCTCTCCCTCTCCCTCTCCCACTCCGTCTCCCTCTCCCTCTCTCTCCTCTCAGATAAAGGCTTGTAGTAGTGCAGACCAAGTAAAAGGGTACACATGTACTGCTAACTGTTTTGACACAGATTAACAGTGGTTTAGTGTACATTCAGAAAGACATTGAAGGAATAGTGGCTGCAATAAATCATTGCACAAAAATGTGCAGTACAGTATCTTTCCTACTTTGCACTCTCCTACATTTCTGTATGCTATTAAATTGTGAGAGTGGATCATATACCTTTGGTATATAGAGTTGGCAATTATATACCTTTGGTATATAGAGTTGGCAATTATAACCCCAGATATTTGGGACAGAGTAAACTAGGAATTAGCCATTGATTTTCTAATTAGATATCTTGATACAGCACCTGTTTGCAATGCTCTAAAACAGTTGCACATCTTTTGGGTGTCTTGCAACAGCTGTAGAGGGCAAACGGGTGACATATCTGCATTCCTATGTCCTTACAAACAAATATTAGCGATCAAATCTGAAGTACTAAAGAGCCCAGGTAAATAGTTATAATCTGTAATCTAAATAGAGTCTCCATGTTCAGAATAGGCCACGCTCAGGACAAGCAACCGTAGAAAAGCCATCACTTGTATTAATTTCATAATTGCAAGTGGCCAGAATCATTTGGTTGTTCACCATGGAGAAACACAATTCTGCTCTTACTGAACTTTTGATCTCATCCAACTGCCCTTTTTTAAAAATGTCCTCCTAATTGGTTTTCACAGACTGATACTTTGTCTCCCGACTCAGTTTATGGTCTTCTGTGAACTCCCTTGACCTAAATGCACTCATAGTCTACTGCTCTTGAGAGCAGCAAAGATTTTAGAAATGCTGGCATTAATGTTGTTTCTGTTGGAAATACGCCACAAGCAACAGATATTAAGTTTGATTCTTCCCCTTTCCTCAAGGTCGGTGCCCTTTTTAATGTGGAGGATGTGTGGTGAATTTCTTCTGCCAGAGAACTTGTGACTACATTATGTTAGGGGCAAATGCTTCATAATTTCCCATGAGTAGTGTGCCAAATTATATTTTCTCCCATCTGTTTTGCTGTTCAATTCAGAACTAGAGGGCAATCTTCTCTATTGTAAGAAAGCTGTGACATCAAAACATCTTTCTTTAAAATGGGTAAGCATCACAGACACATTTAAGAATGTATCCTGCTAAATTTCAGCCAAAGGAAGTCAGAGGAGCTGGAAATGGGTTCAGAACATTACAGGGGGCTAGTAGCCCTCCTTGTCTTCAAGGGAATTGTGGAAATTGTGCTCCCAACCAAGGTGAGTTTGGAGTGTTCCTCAGTCAATGAGAGAATTTGCTGGGTAGACTTTCAGTGGGGTCTAAAATTCAAGCCCATCTCAGCTGCAACCTTGATGAGCAACTTTAGTGAGTGGGTGTCTCCTAAAGCCTAGGAATCTGTCTTGTCCCTATTTCTAAGTAAACTGCTGGTTAATATTACCCAATAGAATCTCCCTTCTACCTCTGTAGTCTTTTACCTTTTCCAGGGTTTCAAGCTATCCTACTTGGTCCTTTTTTTCTTAGCCTTAGTCACCCCTTCTTCTGTTTTGAAATATTGCACTAAGATAGAGTAGTGTATAGTGTAGTGTAGTGTAGTGTAGTGTAGTGTAGTGTAGTATAGTTTGTTGTTTATTTGTTCAGTCGCTTTCGACTCTTCGTGACTTCATGGACCAGCCCACACCAGAGATTCCTGTCGGCCGTCGCCATCCCCAGCTTCCCCAAGGTCGAGTCCGTCACCTCCAGAATATCATACATCCATCTTGCCTTTGGTTGGCCCCTCTTCCTTTTGCCTTCCACTTTCCCTAGCATCAGCTTCTTCTCCAGGGTATCCTGTCTTCTCATTATGTGGCCAAAGTACTTCAGTTTTGCCTTTAATATCATTCCCTCAAGTGAGCAGTCTGGCTTTATTTCCTGAAGATCAACTGGTTTGATCTTCTTGCAGTCCAAGGCACTCTCAGAATTTTCCTCCAACACCACAATTCAAAAGCATTTATCTTCCTTCGCTCAGCCTTCCGTATGGTCCAGCTCTCACAGCCATAGGTTGCTACAGGGAATACCATTGCTTTAACTATGCGGACCTTTGTTGTCAGTGTGATGTCTCTGCTCTTAACTATTTTATCAAGATTTGCCATTGCTCTTCTCCCAACAAGTAGAAGTCTTTTGATTCCCTGGCTGCAGTCAGCGTCTGCAGTAATCTTTGCGCCTAGAAATACAAAGTCTGTCACTGCCTCCACTTTTCGTCCATCTATTTGCCAGTTATCATTCAAGCTGGTTGCCATAATCTTCATTTTTTTGAGGTTTAACTGCAACCCAGCTTTTGCACTTTCTTCTTTCACCTTCGTCATAAGGCTCCTCAGCTCCTCCTCGCTTTCAGCCATCAAAGTGGTATCATCTGCATATCTGAGATTGTTAATGTTTCTTCCAGCAATTTTAACTCCAGCCTTGGATTCATCAAGCCCAGCACATTGCATGATGTGTTCTGCGTACAGGTTGAATAGGTAGGGTGAGAGTATACAACCCTGCCGTACTCCTTTCCCAATCTTAAACCAGTCCGTTGTTCTGTGGTCTGTTCTTACCGTTGCTACTTGGTCGTTATACAGATTCCTCAGGAGGCAGACAAGATGACTTGGTATCCCCATACCACCAAGAACTTGCCATAATTTATTATGATCCACACAGTCAAAGGCTTTAGAATAGTCAATAAAACAGAAATAGATGTTTTTCTGAAACTCCCTGGCTTTCTCCATTATCCAGCGGATATATAGTATATATATAGCACAGCACAGCACAGCACAGCATAGCACAGCACACAGAGTTTCAAAGAGTCTTATATAGATAGTATATAGACTTGCAAGGAATCCCATACTGTAACCCTTTATATATACTACTTGCCCATTTAGGAAAATATTCTATCATATATAAATACAAAATATTTCAGTGGATCAACATCAGACAATTAATAAGTAATTTATATGCCTTGTTATTTAACAACATTCACTCATACTGCATTGCCTATTTAGATATACTGCAAATATCAGGTTCATACCAAAAATAACCTCCTCTCCTCTCCTCTCCTCTCCTCTCCTCTCCTCTCCTCTCCTCTCCTCTCCTCTCCTCTCCTCTCCTCTTTTTCTTTATTTCTTGCTTTCTTCCACAATTTGCTTGGGATAAAAATCTGTAGAAAAACATTTTTTAATTTTTTAATTAATTTTTTTTGGGTTCCTTTGAGTTGGCATTGAATCTTGGCATCTTTCTTTCTTTCTTTCTTTCTTTCTTTCTTTCTTTCTTTCTTTCTTTCTTTCTTTCTTTCTTTCTACAATTTGCTTGGGATAAAAATATGTAGAACAATTTTTAAAATTTTTAAACTTATTTATATTTTGGTTCCTTTGAGTTGCGTTGAGCCTTGGCAACTGCCTGGACCAGTCCCTGCAGTTTTCTCAGCAACGTTTTTGGAAGTGCCCTTGTCTTTTTATTCCTAGGCTGAGAGAGAGGAACTTCGTGCCTAAGGCAGGACTAGAACTCTCAGTTTCTAGCCTGGTGCCCATAACAGGGTCTCAGAACATGACTTACCCATGATTAAACAAAGTGTTTGACTGCAACTCTATTGCCCTGTTGTTGTTCTTTTGCTGCAATTATGTTTCTTTTTGCTCTTCTGTTTCATGTTATGCATACAATCATATTTATCTTTACTTACATGGGTATTAATTGTTGATCATGTTTATTTACAGTATATTTTAGCAGAAGAGAATATTATACAGTCCTTTACAGTTCTAATTCTAAATTAAAGGAATATCAATTACAGCATATGTGTGTGTGCATGCATATTCAATCTAGTAAGTGTTCCTCTCTCTAGGGCTGTTATCATATATATGTGTATGTATATGTGTCTGTGTGTATATGTATAAAGGATACAGACACACACACACAAACACACAAATTTACTTATTTACGTATCTGGAGTAAGTCTCGCTGCAAAACTTTCTCAAAGAAAAAAAAAGCATACTTCACCTTTTGTTTAAAGTATGTTGTATATACTATATAAAGCAAAGCATCTTGAAAGTGTAATATTGTTATAGCTCTACATACATTGTCACCCTGATCCAGCAGGTCTTTGAATGTCTAAATGCTTTGACATTTCAGCACCAAAGCAGCGAATTCACCATTCACTTCAGTCTTGTCGTAAAAAACTCTGTTTCACTAAAAAGCCAACCCAGCAGTGCAAAATCAATGAGGGAAGAAGACAGGAAAATAAAGAAGTAGGTGTTTATCTGTCTTGCAATATTGGTTTGTTAGGAAAGGAAGAAGTCTTGAATCTCAGATCACATGTAAATACACTTTTGTGTATTTCTTTCCACTGAATAACCAATTATAAATGACTTTTTGTTTGCGATGATCTTTTACTTAGAATCATCATCATCTATTGGCGGAATATCAGCATGGGAAGGCTGGATAAAGAACAATTTGAAAGGATTTTTTTTTCCTGATTATCCTAACTGAGCAATTGAACCTAAGTTAATTACACTCAGGGTGACCTTATCAAGTAATGCATTTAAGTTACAGTTATATTGTTAGTTTTGTGGAAGTTGATGGGATTAAGTAGGGTTGTATTCAAGTTTAATTGATTTCTAGTTTGTAGACAAACTCAATATTAAAAGAGCTATTGACATTTCATCTCTTTCTTCTTTCTCCTGAGAAAACACTCATGCCATTTTCTACCATTAGAAAAGGCTACAGCCAGGCTTTGTGATTGCTGCATTTTGGCACCAAAGCTTTGTACAGGTTTGGTCTTGAAGTCTTGTCATAAAAAACTCTGTTTCACTAAAAAGCCAACCCAGCAGTGCAAAATCAATGAGGGAAGAAGACAGGAAAATAAAGAAGGAAGTAGGTGTTTATCTGTCTTGCAATATTGGTTTGTTAGGAAAGGAAGAAGTCTTGAATCTCAGCTCACATGTAAAGCTAAGCAAGAAACAGGCAGAGATAGTCTGTTTATTTAATTCTTACATCCCCAACATGATGCCTATAGACATCAGGATGTCCACCAATACTTTATTTGACAGCCAATACAGTCTCTGCCTTATCTGCTTTTTCTTCTTTTAGATACATACAACCAAGATCACTGAATATAGTGGAGACTTTGTTAGACAACTAGTTTATTGTCTCATAAATAGGTGTTTAAATATCTAATCACGTGCATCTCCAAATGGCAGATATGCTCACCAATCAAAGGAGGAGGAAGATGGAAGTCCTAGTTTAGTTGCTCCTACTAGTAGGAACAACCAGTTGGGAGTGATGAAACAGTGTGAACCAACGTGTTCACTTGCTTCTGATGAGTGAGAAACAGAATACTGATTTTTTAGGATTAAGGAAGCATTTTGGTCTGCATCATTTTAACACACGCTGTTGATTCCTCCTGCCAACAGGAACATGCTTCTTCTTCCTGACTCATTTTTTTAATGAGCAATGAACCCCAATAATTGCTTGCATTAGTGAACTGCCATGAGGATACCCTATCGCTAGAACTTTCATATTGTTTCACTTTACCTCAAATCTCAGCCCTTTACTATGGAGTCAAGCTTGCACTCCAAGTAACCAATTATCAAATTTGAAAAAATAAAAAAGTCTTGGAGGAGTACAAGGTAAAAGAATAGATTGAAGGATAGAAGAGAGACTCATTACCTCTAACACTGGAGTGGACAAACCTTTTCCTGTTGAGAGCTTCATTATCTGAAGTGCAGTTAGTGGATTGAAGCAATCAGTAGACATGGCCAGAGGCAAAATTAAGTCAAATCAACCACTATTTCAGATAAGATATGTCCTTTTTCTCTCTCTATTATTTTCATTTTTTCCCCTGTTCCTTGACACCCTCTGTTACCATTCTTTCTCTCTGTCTTCCTCTCCCATGCCAAATGCTGGGATCTGTTTTTCTGGCCAGAAGTCTAAATGTCTTGCTTGCAGAACAATTTCAGAATTAGGCTGAGGGTCACATGAGTTTTAGGCCAAGGACCGTCATATTGCCTAAACCACACATTAACGTTTCAATTTCTTCAATATGTGATGTCCAATCTTTACCCTCAAGCCTAGGACAGGTGCAGGAGATCACCTGTCCAGGGACTGACCAGTTCACATTTTCCTTCATTTTAGCAAGGTTGTTGCATGGATCCTTTATCCTGAGGGTGCAATCTATAACTGTTTTTCTGCCATTTTCCTTGGAAATAGGTCCTGCTTGTTTTTGCATAGGTTCAAGTATGTGCCAAAATCTTTTGACTTGAAATGCAGCTAGAATATGGGGAATATATATTTATACAGAGAATGTAAATGAGCATGAAGGGGAAGTGCATACATACCCTCCTTGGAGAGAGCTCTGTGATGCCAACTTGAATTCTCTTCAAAACAAGGTTTGTGTAGAACCTGAGGATCAGCGCACCTTTGTTTCAGACTCCCCGTTCCTCCCATAACCCAAGATTGTCTTTAAATACACACACAGACACACAGACACTTGAGCAGTCACTTTGGGTCAAATTAGTTGAGGGCATTCCATAGCCATATAAAGCTCCAAGGCAGGGAAAACACTGTGAATAATCTGAATTGCCCAGAAGCAGAGAAGCCTATCTGGCTGGTTATGGCAGCAATGACCACAAATGTGCTAAAAGAAAGAGAAAGGGGGCTGTATATTTGCTCCAGGCCCTATAAAGAGAAATAAGGACAGGCAGTGCAGTTTTACATTCAGCTACATACGTTTACTGAGAGATCTAGCAAAAATGCATTTTTAAGGTCATTGTACTAACAGAATCACAACAAAACCTGGCATTTATATACCATCATTTTCAATCATTCAGAACTGATTCACATGCATTATATTAGCAATGTTTACCATAGTTTGGTAAGTCAGTATTATCTTTCCCATACAGTGGCTGTGAGCAGCAGCTAAGAAAATCATAGCTCTGTTAAAAGTGCTGGAATTAATAGAAGTCTCAGCATCACCTCCAGATTTATTTGGGTACCAAATAACACAAAATCTCAATTTATTCCAACCGATCCTCTGGACAGAACCCTGAAATCTAATACAAGTTATGGTCAGAAAAAGGTAATATAATTTGTTTTGTTATGTCTACTCAGTAATAGAATACTTTATGGAAAGCAAATGGGATGAGAAAAATGCCATTATACTGGGGCTAGCTATACTTGCACACTCCTAACCATGATAATACCAACATTATGAAAAGAACATTGCAACATCACAATCTTCGCCCTTTCGTACTTGCATTTCATTGTCATTGTAGGTATGTAAAGGATGGAGATTGTGTTGTGACATCAGGGCACATGTTTTATCAATTCAATTCAATAATATTTATTCAGTCAATGAGCAGCAAAATTTAAAAGGAGAAAAACAAAGTAAAACAAAGAAATACAATAATACACTACAACTAATAAAATATATCACATAATAATATAGCATTCACTCTGCTATTACTATATTAATACATTTATTACCTAGGTAGTGTGAGCCTAAAACATTAGTAAGTATAAAATAAAAAAAATAAAAATATATATCCCCTAACAATTTATTAAGATATTTCAATTTAAATGTAATATTTAACACAAGGGAATTACTTCTTTAGCCGGTTTTGTCTTATTTTCATTGTGGCAACACAAAATTTGGCTACTGCACACCTGCTGTATGGTTTTAGATCCTGAAGAGGATGGTTCACGTAAAAATTATCTGGATTCCCAAGGAATTTATCTACTAGGGGCAAAATGTAGATTGACCTAATGTCCCTATAGAATTTACAATGTAACAGTACATGTGAGATGTTTTCAGCATCCTCTTCACCACATGGGCAGATATGCTCAGCTATAGGGATTTTATTATACCTGCCTTGAAGAAGTGCAGATGGAAGAATGTTGAATCTAACTTTGAAGAATGCAATTCTGAGTTTAGGGAAAGTTAGATTTAGCAAATAACTTGCTGGTTCCCATACGCCCCCGTTTATCCAAATTCTATCATGTTGGGGCAGCCAGTTAACATCAATCTGGAACTCCATGTCCCTTATTCTTTGAATGATTAGATGCTTAGCTTGGTCATAACCTAATGATATTAAGAATAGTGGAGAGAGCCCATATGAAGACAGATTATATTCTACCACCTGCTTCCAGAGTGGTAGAAGAGAAGAGAAGTTTTATCATTCGCTTCCATGCACCCACAAACTCCTAGGATGCAAGGCATTTTTCTGCTTAAGATAGTTACATGATATGTTACCCCAAAATACGTTACTTTTTTCCCAACCAGGTGACCACTGAGTAGGTTGGGATTTCAACTCCCAAAATTCTCTAATAGCATAAAAATATGAAGTCTTCTTCAAGTTGACGTTATGGATATGTAAACTTTATGGATATGTCCTTGAGTTTTCTTGGCAGCAATATGGAACCTATTTTCCCCTGCAACCTTCCAGGGTGATTTTTTTTACATTTTCTTCCCTACAGCACTGGTATTCCCTTGATCTCCAAACCACATACTCACCAGATCCAACTCTATGCTTCCAAGTCCAAGCAAGTTAATTTTAGGTGCTGACCCCTACTGAGGCTTGTAGTAATCAAAGCTAATCAATTTATTTGATACTTGAGGACGTTTATTGCATTAGGACAAGGTGCAGAATGATGCTGTGGTTGTCCAAGTTCAAGTTGCATAGAAAGCATATGGAATTTGATTACTTGTTCTCCACCTTGCTAAGTGAGGGTGATCAAACCATCTGCCATTTTCATTCTTCCAGAATTCCTCTGGCTGATGTGCCTTTCAGGGTTCTTCCTGGGATGAAATGAGACATTGAAATACAAGAGTCCCCTTGTGGGGGGAGATGGGCGGTGATATAAGTTAGAAATAATAAATAAATAATAAATGAAATGAGACATTGAAATATATGCCATCCTAAGCTACTTAGAAGAAGGTGATAAAAATGGGATCAAATTTAAAAGGAAGAGGAGGAGGAGGAGGAGGAGGAGGAGGAGGAGGAGGAGGAGGAGGAGGAGGAGGAGATTGAAAAATTAGAAAAGTTACGAGAATTCAAGGATAGAATTAAGGGTAGAGCTTGAAGCTTCATTCCAGCTTCTTGCTCAGATCTGAAATTGACTTATGAGTCTTTGGTCAAGTCACAGTTTTCCAGTCTGTGACTTCAGAGGTTATTGGAGAGAAAATAATGGAGTCTCATGTATGTCAAGGGGAAGGCCAGATAATTAATGTGTCTAATAGGGCTGTATTACTTGTCATCTACTGATACATCATAATCATTGGAGCCTTTTGCTTTGTCTGCAATATGCAGAATTAAGAAAAAACAGTGAACTTGATGGTTTTCAATGTTTTAAAGTTTTATTTTGCTTGCTTTAAGCAAAACTGATAGAACACTGATGAAAATGTAGGATAGACTTGAGACAGCATCTGTGTGTGTATGAGAGAGAGAGAGAGAGAGAAGGGGGGGAGGGAGGGAGGGAGGGAGGGAGGGAGGGAGGGAGGGAGGGAGGGAGGAAGGAAGGAAGGAAGGAAGGAAGGAAGGAAGGAAGGAAGGAAGGAAGGAAGGAAGGAAGGAAGGAAGACATATGGATTAAAAACTAGAAATTATTCTAAATTATGCCAGGAAGATAGGAGGGAAAATGTTGGAAACTATAGGTTATTAATAAGATTCAATTAGATTTCTGCTTATTTTGGTAATTAAAAACATGTCATATTAGTAGGCTACTATAATTTTTCTATTTTACCATATCTCCTTTCCATCCCCATGATTTTGCAGGGTCTCTGTGCAGATTTACATTAGATTAAAGCAATACAAAGTCCTGTAAAGTAATGTCAAATTGCAATATTAAATGTAAAGATAGTTGATTATTCAAATTTGATTTAATCTCAAATGCTAACATGCCCATGCTAAAATGTCAACAGTAGTTAACATCTGTTTAAAAGAAGGAGATTTTCTGTAGGCCAATAAAGTTTCATAACCTATAAAACTAGAGTTATGATTCTGATATGGGAAAATGCATAAAATTGTTAGTCTTCTTTCAGAGATCTTTCCTTGTTATTTATTATATTTAGAACTGATCATTTTGACATAACCAAAACTGACATTTTCTATTTAAACAAAATACCCAAATTTAAACACATCTAACTATAATTGCTTACAGAAGATTAAATAAGATGGGGGCAATGACAATCAAACACCGAACATGAGGTCACCATACAGATTGTCATTATAATGCAAATATACAGAAATATTCTTTGCCTTTCTCAATAAATTCATACTGCGTGACAATAAATTACATATTTGGTTGCTTTTCTCTTATTGCAAAAAGAAGACTTTAAATTTCAAAGGAAAAAACATTAGGGCTACACAAAAGTTTGGATTTGATTCCAAATATGTGCTTTGGAGCATACAGGAGTACAAATAACACCTCTTTGAAACTCTTTAAAGCAGCTGTGACATTTATCTGGATTGTGTAACTTCCTTCTCCAATTGCTGTGATCCCAGGAAAAGACACAACTGCGTTAAGGAGCTGCAAGCTGGCATCACTTGGCACTCCTGCACATTCCAGAGCAACTTTTTGAAACTGAAACATTGTACATCCCTAATAAGCATTGTGGGAAAGACATTCCAACCCCTTGAATCATTGATATGTAGTAGTTTAAAATATAGCCCTGCACTATAAAATGGCATTCTACTTTAATTATTATGCTGGATAGCATTAAAGCAGCCTTTCTCAACTTTTTGACCCTGGAGGAACCCTTGAAATATTTTTCAGACCTCGGGGAACCCCTGCACATTCAGGCTCAAATATAGGCCAGAAGTTACAAAATTATTATATTCGTTTCATGGGTAGGCCAAAATAACGAAACTTACCTCTTTAATGTGAAGTTGCCTAAATTTGAAATATTTTTTTAAAATAAATCATGATCTCCTAGGGAACCCCTAGTGACCTCTCATGGAACCCTAGGGTGCCATGGAACCCTGGTTGAGAAACCCTGCTCTAAAGGAAAGTTGTAAGATTCCTCTCTCTTATTTTATTTTTTTCTTCTTTCTTTCTCATTGTCCTAATGTCGCTCTGTTCATAATTATAAACCCCAATTGAACAAAGTTCCTACCCTACATACAGTACATAGTTTCTTCACTCTTTGCCTACTTTGCCATGACACTTCCAATAACATTACACAGGCATAAATATACCACCCAACGTGCCCAACATTGAACAAAATGATGAGTATTCCAAATGAAGCTGAGGACTCAACCATGCAGTTTGGTCCTGTTGAGTTCAAGATCGGTGCTCTCTGTCAAATTGCTGTGTCTTCAAAGAGCCTTTTTTTCCCCCTTTAGTTTTACAAGTATCCAGTTCCAGTGGGTCTGGTGGTGGGAGAGGAAGTCAACAATTCAAGGTGATGGGCATGAGCAGGCAAAGCCCTGCCCCTTCTTATTTATGTGTGACACACACGTCCCTTGCTAAAAAAAGAGCGGAGCATCAATCATCTCCACCATTTTGATGTTCATTGATCCTTCTGTACAAGCCAGATGGGTCTCTGAGATTATTAGGGCAAAAGTGTCTCATGCTGGTAAAAGCCTTTTTGGCACATGGATTTGGGTACAGATGAAAGTTCAATCTGTACATACAAACAGGCCTTTCTTCCAAACAAAAGCTAGTTGTACATATCACAACATTTCTTTGTCAATGTTCATTTATTTGTTCCCATATCTGTCTAGCTGTATACATTTGCATCGATCAATGGGGGGGGGGAATTAAGTTTGAACAAAAAATACCATAAAGAATACCTTTTGAACCTCATTTAATATAAAAAATTTAATTTCAGTACGCCCTCTGTAATTTGAGTTAAATAACCAAATAATGATATAAAGGGAGAAGCTAGAACTTGGGCTTTGAGGGGAACCACTTTCAACAATTAATCTTACTAAAAGGTTCAGACATTTAATAACATATCTTTGGAGTCTTATCAATTCCCAACAAACATGAACATTAGAAGCCATCTAGTTTGCCCAGTTATGTTCCTTGTAACTCAGCATGTGTTGGTGTGTTGAGATGCAAGATCCTAGGGAGCGTGCTGGCCTTTTCCTCATTAGAAGATCATCCTAGAGGCCATTAATAGAAGAGAGATGACCTTTTGCCAAGACAAAGGGGGTGTCCTAAGTGATAGCATGAGGCATAAATTCTCATCTTGCAAACATGCTTGGAGTCAAATGTTGAGACTGAGGATCAGTTAACACCTGACAATATAGAAATAGCAGGGCTGATTTGGGGTGATTCTTGTCCAATATAGGAAAATTATCAGAGCTTTAGCAGACAGAGCAGTTGTGGTTGGGGGGAGGGGATATTATTTCCACAGGTTTCTGGAACAAGTGGCAGCTGAGTCTATTTCTGCACTGGCCCAGTTCACATAGTGGAATTAACTGGATCATAGGGAGGGGGTCTAAATGTGTTTTGCAAACCTGCCAACCTACACTGACTCAGAAGGGAGTTAGATTTAGCTTCAGACAGATCTGGTCTTTGTTTGTTGCTAAATTAATTCCATCTACCTTGCAGAACTACTTATTTAGAGGTTAATGAACTCTCTGACTCCTGAGATTGACACAGTGGTCTCAAGATGCCCTACAAAAATGAGGCAGGGTTCATTAATCTGAAGGAACTTGGGATGTTTAGTCTGAAGGAAAGGATTCTTAAAGGAGATGTGACCGTTGCATCCAGGGAAAGCACTGGGAAGATGGTTAAGAACTCTTTTCCATAGTCACAGAAACTAAGATGCAGCTACTTAGATTCACACACACACACACACACACACACACACACACACACACACCAACCAACCAACCAACCAACCAACCAACCAACCAACCAACCAACCAACCTTCCTGATAGTAAGATCTGTACAACAATGTAACAGTCTACCTATGGAAGTTATGGGTTCTCTATCTCTGGAGGTTTTTAAGAACAGGGTGGACAGCCACCACTCAGGAATCATTTAATTGGTTAGATGATTGACTAGATGACCCTTCTACTCCTTTCCAACCCTATACTTCTATATTTCAATAGAAGAGAATATCTGTAGCTCAGGGTTGAACTGTGGAGTCCTTGGTGCTCTCTCAGCTTGGTTGTTTGCTTGCAGACATTTCATTGCCAGACTAGGCACCATCTTCAGTGCTCTGTGATGTTACCTAGTTGGGTAGATCAGTGCACTGATGATGTTACCTAGTCAGGTAATGAGACATCTGCAAGCAAACAACCAAGCTCAGAGAGTACCAAGGACTCCACTTCTATGTTTCTCTGGTTTTCCAGATCAACGAAGGTTGGTGAAGTACTATCCCCTGAGAGGTTATATCCCTTCTATTTCCATTATAACAGAGAAAGTGTGGCTAAGGTAGCCATTAGTTATTAACCTTTGCATGGAGCTGTCTAAAATAGAAGGTTTGAGAACCTGTTTCAGGTTGGCTGGGAAAGAGAGAGGTAGATCTGCAACACGACATCAACCATAAGGAAATTCTCTTCGGTCCCCACAGGAATAAACTGGAACTGTATAAAAAGATGCTATTGTATTTCAGTTGGCTTAGTGAGCGGCAGTAGGATGTACCTATTACTTGCTGAAGCTAAGAAGACTTAGCTACTTGGCTTATGTTGGCAGCCCTCCGTACTATCACGCTGACTGTTCATAATCAAGCAGGTGGGGAAACATCTGCTTTAGTCAAAATTAACTAAGCTGCTTTTTTATATACATTTTATATATAAAATATACATCCCTCTGTGATCTAGATATTTTAATACCTGTTTTAAGCTGAAGTAAAAATACTTAAAATAGCTCTCTGACATTCAGAATAATGGAGATGAAAGCAAGTGTAATAAAAATTGTCAGCAAGGTGCAACGCAAGCACTGATTCAGCTACAGCCTTGCTCATTTTAAATGTTTTATTTAGTTGGAAAAATCTGCATCTATGAGAATTAAAATGCATGATTTGTTTTGAAGCAGCTTCAGCCCCATATGCAAATGGGTACAGTTTAGGTCTGAATAAGAACACGCAGCAGTGCAATTTTCTTAGTAACAACACAGATATGACTTGCTGTAGCCTGGTTCTTAGATGTTGTTTAGTGTCCCAGCCTAGGATTTCTTGAGGTAGGTAGGTAGGTAGGTAGGTAGGTAGGTAGGTAGGGATAGATAGATAGATGATAGATAGATAGATAGATAGATAGATAGATAGATAGATAGATAGATAGATAGATAGATTGCAGATCCCATCTGTGTACTAACCTAGCTTCATCTTGCTTTCATCTTGCTTGAGGGTATCAATATGGGAGTGGGAGTGGAGATTGTTTCACTTGGAGGCAAAATATGGCCTGAAGGTCCTCAATGGATCTACTCCAAGTGACACAGAGTGTGAACTCACCTTCTGGGGTTCCAGAGAAATCTCCATTGTAGACTATATGCTAATTTCTGAAGATTCTGCCCCACCTTGTTCAAAATTTAGTGTGGGTTTCTATCTCAACAATGATCATTTACCATTGGTGGGTTCTTTTCCTTCAACTCTACAGAGCGATGTCAGCCTCCCCAGATTCAGGCTTGTCTCTGATAGATACCTCTGGCCTGTAGGGTCCAGAGACTGAACTGCTGCAGTCCAGTTTCTTCAATCACCACATATCAACCATTTGAAACAGTCATGAATTTTTTTGTCACTTTTCAGAAAATTATTGGTGTAGTTCAAGACTGTTGAAAGTCTTACCAGACTCCATCCTGCTTCAAACCTTGGTTTAGTAAAGCTTGTGTTCAAGCCAAGGCTATACTAATTTCAGCCTATAGAAACACCAGGTCTATAATGATTCTCATGAAAAAATTCATTTACTAAAAAAGGAATATAAAAAGTTTCTGAGGGAGAAAAAGCAAAACAACTCATTACAAGGCTCCAACAAGGAATAACAAATAAGGATGTTTGTCTGTTCTGATACTTTGTTTCTCACTCTTCAGATAAACCTAGTTCCGGTGCCAATGATTTAATTTCTTTAGAGTCCTGGGTAAGACATTTGAGGGGCGTGGTGGCTCAGCGGGTAAGACGCCAGGCTTGTCGATCGGAAGATCCCAAGTTCGGAGGTTTGAATCCTTAGCCCTGCGTGTGGAGCGAGTTCCCGCACTAGCTCCAGCTCTTGCCAACCTAGCAATTTGAAAGCATGCAAATGCAAGTAGATAAATAGGTACCACTTCGGTGGGTAGATAACAGCGTTCCACGCACGTCATGCGGCCACATGACAGTGGAAGCGTCTTCGGACAACACTGGCTCTTCGGCTAACAAACGGAGATGAGCACCGGCCCCTAGAGTCGGACACGACTGCACAAATGTGCGGGGGGAAACTTTACCTTTTAAAGATATTTTGGCAACCTATTCAGAGCATTGTTTGGGTGGTGTTTCTGTTGCCCCTCCCTTTATCTGATCCCTACCCTGATTGGCCCCCAGTTTCACAACCAGAAATCCAAAAAATAATTTATCAGCTGAAAAGTGGCAAAGCCCCAGATAAAGATATGATTTTACTAGAATTACTGAAAATAAATCCTGATTGGTGGGCTTCTGTGTTAGCCTCCCATGTAACTGCCACTAATAAATCATTTTATTAATAGCAGTACATTGCCATTAATTGCTTTATCGCTTCCCATGATATACAGGAACGATGATAGGCAAAATCCAGCTAAATATCACCCATTTTATTGTCAATAATTAGCAAACAGTTAAATGGCCTGTGGAGAGGTTTCTGTCTATTGTCTTGTTGGGGTCATCCTCAGTGACCATTGTTGACTTTTTATTCTGCTAATATTGTTTCTTATTGTTTTAATGTGTTGTTCGCCACCCAGAGTTGCAGTTTCCATATAAATCAAATAAATAAATAAATAACTCTATGCTCAATTTTTGTACTGTAAACTTTTAGAGAATGCAGAGAATATCATGGCTCACGAACAAGCAGGTTTTAGACAGGATATTCTACCATGGATCAATGTGCGATTTTGTACCATTTAGCTGAAAAATATTCCAACCTTACAAAGGTACCCTTTATGTTGCTTTTATTGATTTAATGGCAGCATTCAACTCAATTCCTTGTGAGAAACTATGGATGAAGCATCCATTGATTGTCAGCTTCTCGGTTTGGTAATTCTGTTACAACAAAATACCACAATGCCCATTAGTGGCAATTGTAACAGTGATTTAAGCACCTCATTACCCCTCCTTAGAGGACTCAAACAGAGCTGTATCCTCGCCCCCTTATTTGTTCAACTTTTATATAAATGGTATCATTGCAGCCCTTTCTAAACCAGAATTTCTTTCTCCAACCCATGCCCACTGTCCAGTTTCAATTCTCTTGTATGCAGATGATGTGGCCATTTTATCTGTAACCCAATGGGCCTTTATAGATGCATAGCTGCTTTAGCATCCTACTGTTCCAGGGAATTTCTTCAGATCCGTTACTTAAAAACTAAGGTTCTTGTTTTCTCTAGAATGTGCTTTAAGACCCCTGCTAAATGGGACATTGATGAAAGACCAACTGATCAAGTTAAGGACTTCAAATATGTAGGCATCCACTTTCAACCCTCCACCCATTGGAATGACCAGTTTCTAAAGCAATCTTAAAATATGCTAGTCATCAAGGTAATAGCAACACTCCTGCAACAATAAAATTCTATAAAGCAAAGGTTCTGGGCTTGTTGTTATATGGTACACAATTTTATGTTTATAAAAATGCCCCTACTTTAGGAGGTATTCACTCTAAAAAGTTTTTGAAAACTATACTTCGTGTCCCTCGCTTGTTCAATTAGAACTTGGCTGCATTTCTCTTGGGGCCCACCTGAGTCTTTGCCATCTCAGGTTTTGGCTGGAAAAAATCCTTTATGGTGAGTTTTTGTTTCACCCCATACAACAGAATAGTTTTCCTGACTCTCAGTGAGGCAAGATGATCTCACTCCAGACAATATCATCTCTTGGCCCAGATAAAGTCTTAATTGAACTTAAGCAGGATTGGGGATTTAGAATTACAAAATGACAGGGCCAAAATCATCCATCCATATTATGGCAAAATTGCAGGGTCTCCATGGATGATTCCTAGCTATCTCTACAACATCCTACCTATTTCACATAGGAGATTATTTTTTTAACTTGGCTTGAGTTGGCATATACCTATTATGGCAGTGCTTCCCAAACCTGGGTAAATTACCCAAAATTGGGCAAAAGTGGTTTTTCTTTGGGTAATGACACATGAACCCATTACCCAAGCAGAACAGGGACTTTTAAATTGACTTAAAGTGTTTTACCTACATTAGGTAAAAAGGACTTTCTGATAAGCGGTTTTGGGTAATGAAGGAAAAAGTTTGGGTGGCACTGTATTATGGAGACTATAGGCAAAGACTGTATATTGGTCTCTTCTACAGCAATCATACATATTTCTGTTCAGATTGTTACACTGCCCACTGTAGCACCCATGGTGTTTGGCACTCATAAACCTGACAATCAGAATTTTTAGTTGTCTCTCTGATCAGCCACTACAAAGGTTGCCAAATTTCTAGCCATAGCCACAGCTTTCAGAAGTTGGTTCATATTTTCTTCTCATCATTAATTATTTCAAATTTGGTTTTCTTCTCTATTTTAAATTTTGGACTTGGGTTTTATTGGTCTGGGACCATGAATAAATTATTTGATTTCACCCCAAGCAAGTTGATAAGGCATACCACCTGCTTAGGTATTCTATTTTTTTTAGCAGTGCTGTTTTTTTTAAAAAAAGTATTTGCTTTGCATGAAAGAAGGACAAATCATCTACAACTAAGTTACAAATCAAACTGTATACAATTAATTAATTGACTCCTTCACTTCATGGAAGGATCCACTCAATATACCGAGCTGTAAAGTTACAACCTGGGAAGTCATACTCTACTTCTTGAAAATCTCCAACAAGTGTAAGACAAAGTAGAGATAGACTTCCAACCTGCTTCATTTGGCCCATCACTGTAACCTAAAGTTGGCCAGTTGTAACCATGCCATCTTTCAGTGTTTTACAACCAGGCAACTTCCAGATATGTGAACTTCATTTTTCAAAATTCCCCAGTGAGCTTAACCATTGATAATCCTGAGAGTTAAAGTCTGCGCATCCAGAAGTGAAACACTGGTGTAGGCAAACTGGCCATGCACATCAGCAACAGAATATTGGTAGAATATAAAGAAATTTCTTCTCTATTGCTTCTTCTCCAGTGTAATGCAGCACAGAAAGCCAACAATGAGAAACTTGCTTGGTTCACATTTCAATGCAAAATCAACTAATTTATACTTCTTAAGCTGATATGGGCCCTGGTGCACTTAAACATTTCTCCCAATTCTGTGTTGCAATTAGAAACATACACCTTGCACACACGCACACACACACACACATGCACGCACACAAAACTATGTCAGAAAAATGCCAACAATAATGCATCTCTCTGAAAAATATGTATAGCAATGGTTTACTTGAGAGAAGAATTATCACGAAAAATATGTATATTATGAAAAGTATGAACAAACATGCATTAGGAGAGACGTACCTGAGAATGCATATGAAATTTCATGCAGACTTCTAAAAAACAGGAATAGGGCAGAATGAACTTAAAATCATAAACAGGGAAACAGAACAAATCTAGCAATTTGTCTATTCCCAGCAAGGACTCTTGAGAGAAAAAACATTCTTAAATTTCCAAGTAATGTTGACCTTTTCTTCCCTTCTTCCTTTGTTTGAATTTGTGCACAAATTTATCTGCCTCAAGATAAATAGTGACAACCCTGCTTTGCCTCAAACTGACTTTGCCTGGATAGTGATAGAGATGTCAGCATTCTGGCAGAGCATGTGTCAGTTGAGACGGCCTGTCGGAGTGGTAATTATATCATTTGTGGTTTATCTTTTCTATGAAGAGTGCTCTTGTGATAATGCTTAATAGATAACCTCCATCCTCTTCCTAAATATTTGTCTGTCTGCATGGTCAAAGCTGTGAATTGTTAATGAAAATTAGCAATGAAGAGGAACTGAGGATCGATGATGACAGAGACACATCTCCATGTCTACTCTGGAGATGAAGTAGCCAAACTAGAACTTGAGTTTCCCAATGAAATTGATTGCTAATATATTCCAATAACACATAAAGAAACATTTTTCCAACAGAGAAATTGTCTCTTTCCAATGGTCAACAAGTATCATCTTGTGGGACCCAGGAAGTGAGCTTTTTTGTTGCACCACCTGTCCTTTGGAACAATGTACCACCTGAGATTAGGTTGGTCCCACCGCTGCTGGCCTTTCAGAAAGTCTTCAAGACCTGGTTATTTTCCTGGGTATGGGGGCCAGGAACTTAGGAGAACCCATGATGTACTTATTGCCATTTTTATGCATTATGTTTGGTTATTATTGCTTTCTCTAATGTTGTGTTTATACTTTAGAGCTGTGTTAGCCAAATTGCACTTTTAAGATGGGCAGCCTCATATATATAAATTAAAATAAATAATAAATAATCAACTTATGGAAATAACTCCCACCAGATGCAGTGATAACAATTAAATTATTTTTTCTTAGACAAAGCTGCAGAGATCTATCACTCACTATTATAACAGTATCATTTTTATTATTGTTGTTCTGTGTGTCATAAAAGGTAATGCATACATTACATTTTTGCTACTTTATGCAATTTTTAAAGACAGGGGTACAAAACATTTTGTGTTGTAATATAAACCAACAGAATCAATCCTCCCTGAACCAATATGTAACCTTTCGGTTTTGCATTTGCCAGAACTTTGCAATTTAATTCTCCAATCCCAACCCCTCAGAAAAGTACAAAAATATTTACATTAGAGGAAATTGCATTTAATTAGGAACAATATTCGCAAAGATATATGAAGGGAAATGGAAACGAAATGCCAGTTTTCATATAGACTCTTATTTTAAAAATGCAAAGGGATGAAAAACAAGTTAGAACAAACTTGTGCTGAAAAAAATGTGAACTTTATAGAAAGCAAACCTTTCTTAGCAAAGCTCTATTACTAATTTATTTTTTCATGTTTCTATGGCCCTTTGATGCACAGATGTGCACAGACAATGAAGTTTCCAACCTAAATATTCTCCCAGACTGCATACTAAAGTAGGCTATCACAATCAAGTTATTCTATCATCCTTCATAAAGCATCTTGTCATTCTATCTAGTACAATTCCTCTTTTCTTTTCTACCATCTCCATTTTTTTTCCCAAACAGAACATAGCCCTCAACAGAGAGCACGTGCTTTGCCTGCAGATGGTCTAAAATTCAGCATTAAGTAGCAGGTGATGTGAAACGTATCTGCCTGGCATTCAGGTGAAGCTTTCTATGAAAGTACAGCAGATAAACAAGGCAGAGAAATAACCAGATCTAGTCTTCCTAAGTCCAGAGCTCTTGACAAGTTTTAATTTTACAGAAAGACAAAAGGGCCATAATTATAGCCCTGCTGGATCAAGCCAGTATTGTATTTCTGACAGGAGCCAACCAGATACGCACAACCAGGAGATGGAGACACAGCTGTCTCTCACTGGTGTTCACCTGCAACTGGTATTTGGAGGCATATTGTCTGCAACATGGAGGCAACATTGAATCTTCAAGACTCATAGCCCTTGTTAGAGCTGTCCACCATGATTTATCCAATCCACTTTCAAAGCCATCCAGTCAGTGGCCAACACCATGTGTTGTGATAAGGATCTCCAAGGTGGATTTTGTGCTGTGTGTACTTTTTTCTTTTGTCTTATTATCTCCTCTTGCCTGTTATCTCTGGAGTTTTATGGTGTGAAGGAGGGAAGCCTGACCACTTTCTCTATCCATGCATGATTTATTACATCATTCAACTGAAGTAGCAACAACTGCAAAAGTAGAAACAATGGAGAAAGTACATATATTTTTCTCTCTCCTTTGGCCCAGTATCAATTCAGGAAGTGCAAATTAGGTAAATGAGATTTTAATTGTAAAATAAACAAGTCTGAAACCCTTCCCTAGTACACATTGTAGGGGCTTTTAAAGGTGTCTTCCATCTTCCCTTCTGTGAGAAATATAATTGATGGTTTTTAGGCTTGTTCCCATTCATCATTCAACTGAATTTCAAGATTTGGGAAAAGGGAGATATTGGATAATGATTTTTTTTCACATTTGTTTTGCTCTGGTACACTTGAGTAAGTGTAATCAAATTGGCATTAAATGTGAAGTGGGATAAAAAACAGACCAATCCTGAGAAGAAAGCTTGTTTGTGTTTCAAACAAGTTCCAATTAAAATTTAAGAAAACATATTGATTGCTCTTCAGGCTGTTTCCTTCATTTCTTCTCCTTGAGGCTCTAGAACAGGGTTTCTCAACCAGGGTTCCATGGAACCCTATGGTTCCGTGAGAGGTCACTAGGGGTTCCCTGGGAAATCACAATTTATTTTAAAAAATATTTCAAATGCAGGCAACTTCACATTGAAGAAGTAATTTCCATTCTTTAGTTAAAGAACACTGTTAGTGCATATATACAGGCCTACATGTGAAACAAATGTAATAATTTTGTAACTTCTGGCTTATATTTGAGCCTGAATGTGCAGGGGTTTCCCAAGGCCTGAAAAATATTTCAAGGGTTCCTCCAGCATCAAAAGGTGGAGAAAGGCTGGTCTAGAGGAAACTGATTGGGGCACAAACAGATTTTCTGCTTCTGCTAGTAATATCGGGCATGGCTGTTTATGAGGGCTGTACAAAGTATTCAAAGGAGGTGTCAACATCTCATTTCCAAGCACTAAAGCAGCCACATCCTTCGAAAGGCTTACCTGACTCCTTGGAAAGCCTAAGTGTCTGCTGTTATGTGTTCATGCAGAACCTTTTTGCTTTGCTAGCATTTCCAAGCAGAAGAGTCTGTGCATATGCATGGACAGGCAGACAACTAGGGACAGCTTTCAAAGCATTCACTGCATGAACATCATGAAGGACATGGATGTTCCAGTATTCAAAGAGAAGTGCTTTGTTTACACTAATCATTTTACAAAGCACCTCTTTCAAGTGCCTTGGGAAAAGCTCCAGTTTTGCTGCTGTTGTTAAGCGTAATGTGTTTGTATCAATTGCAATTGAATCTAGATATGAGCTATAGAACAATCTCAAAGTGAGATTAGTCATATATCTATTTTGTTGTTTTCCACTGAGTGGAAACAGTTCCCCTACTTTTTTTGGAGATGTTTGCTGATGAATTCATATAACACAGGGTTGGGAAGGGGGGCAGAGTATCAGAGATGCATAAAATGGGTTCAGAAGCCTTTATTTATTTATTTATTTATTTACTTACTATCCCACCTTTATTATTTTTATAAATGACTCAAGGCGGTGAACATACCTCATACTCCTTCCTCCTCCTATTTTCCCAAAACAGTAACAACCCTGTGAGGTGAGTTGGGCTGAGAGAGAGTGACTGGCCCAAGGTCATCCAGCTGGCTCTCATGCCTAAGGCAGGACTAGAACTCACAGACTCCTGGTTTCTAGCCCGTGGCCTTAACCACTAGACCATATGCAATGACATCGATGTCTTAACAAAGGTAAAACAGAATGGAATCAATACAGCAGTACACAGTGTCTATTAAAATCCCTTACAAAATCCTGAGAGAAATGATTTCTAGATTCATTGGCTTATGCTTGTGTGTCTAATTAAATCAGTAATCCTTAATAATAGATTTCATGAAATTTTGCAATAATTTCTACAGAAAGTCAAACTGGAAGCATAAGGGTGTATGCATGAGTTTTTGTTTGTATGTATGTACATTATAATTGCATCAAATATAACATGAAAATCTTAAATAGAAGTCGGTGGAATGACACGCAACTTAAACCTTGTTTAACTTTGTCCTTAATATATATATTTTGTTTCATCAGTGGACAAAGCAACAGTGGGAGACTTACTACATCAGCCCCAAGGGGATTAGCAACTATCTGTTCTAATGTTTAATTGAGAAGAACCCTATCATGTGACTCTTCACTTTTATTGATATAAATATTAATCCATATAATGACAAAAGATCCCACCACCTTCTTGTAACTTATATGAATGATTGGAATTTTTCTCTCTCCCTGAGAGATGGGGGTGGAAAGAGAGAATGAAAAAGACATAAATTTTCAAGTTTGAGTATTGGCAATATATACATCTGTTTAAATTCCTCCCATATTGACCCCCCCATTGACAGTTTCAACAAGCTGTTAATTGCCTTACTTCGTTAGTTTTAAATAAATCTTAATGGAGGGGATTTGTGATGTAGATGTTCAAGAATTAGGAATTAAGTAGGTCAAATTGCCTGCTTTTCCTTTTGTAGACTATTCTTGAAGACGATAATAACAATAATGGAAGTTACTCAAGAATTATTTTCTTCTATGATTTTAAGCAGGTCTGCATTTAGTAGGAAATGGGTGGGGGGTGGGGAGGTGTCCCAAGTTTTTTTTTCCCACTATCTCCTTGAGCTCTTTGGTGTTTTAGCCATACTTCTAGTCCTTTAGATTTATCTTGCAAATTCCCTTTGTTTAATGTCTAAAAACAAAGAAGAACACAACAATTCTTTTGATGAGGAATTTCTTATGCACTCATCTAAGATATTCTGTGGTTCTGTGGGATAGGCTGAGTTGGACTGAACACTGAAGAGACATGTTCCCTGTACATGCTTGGCTCCTTCTGCTAGTAAAAATGTCTTAAATAACTCATTTTTAGTAATAATTGATCCTAGATTTAATGGTGCCCTCCGCCAAATGGCAGTGCTGCAAACTCTACCCAACAAAACTTCACTTGCCTCTGTTTTATTTTCCTGGACAACAGACACCCTTTCCATTTTTAAAGAGGGCTACCCATTCTCTTCAAATGCTACAGAGCAAATATGGCAGGTCACTTCAAGGTGCAACTTTGAAAACAATCATTAAAAATAGCTGCTATTATTCAGTCTGTGTATTCCTAATGGTAAGAATTCATTGCTGCTAAAATGCAAATAAATACTTTAGTAGACTTTTTTTGTTGAATGTGAGGATAGGCACTGAGCGGAAATCAAGATTTCACACATGCCAGATAACTTTATTATGTGGAAACTCTTTATGAACCTGGATTCCAAATATACTCCAGGCAAAGATGTATAAAAATATAATATATATATATATAAATATAAAGTACAAAAATCCCAGAAAGCACAAATGAAAGTTATCCCAAGATCCCAAAGTGAAACAAATATTTTTAAAAGTGATAATGGAGAATCATATCACTCATACAATTGACATTCTAGGCTTTATTGCATATAGCATCTTTTGTTGTTGTTGTTGAAAACCCAAGCTAACTTGGGTGCTGGAAGTCCAAATAAACCATTTGTCTTTCTTCAGTGAGCTACAATGGTTTAGCCCAGGGGTCGGCAAACCGCGGCTCGCGAGCCACATGCGGCTCTTTGGCCCCTTGAGTGTGGCTCTTCCCCAGGCAGGCGTGGTGGGGGCAGGCGCGGCAGTGGCATGGTGTTTGTGGTGGCGGGCATGGCGGCAGCAGTCCCTAAGTGTGCGCGATTGGCTCCCGCCCGCAAACCCCGCCCCCTTCCATGCGATTGGCTCCCGCCCGCAAACCCCACCCCCTTCCACGTGATTGGCTCCCACCCTCAAACCCCGCCCCCTGGCCCTCGAGTGATATTATAAATTTTATAAATGTCAAAATGGCTCCTGGCATAAAAAAGTTTGCCGACCCCTGGTTTAGCCCAATAATAAACTCACAAGAAATTATTTACCCTTCTCCCATAAACATCTAACTGTGAAGGATCCTTGTACCAAATCCATATGATAAGAAAGACAAAAGTAGTACTGTCCTATCCCTTCTGGGATTGTAAAAGGGAATAAATAAAAGATAATGCTGATATTTTCCCAAAAGATGTTCACAATAATTTTATAATAATGTGGAAGTGGCATTTATGAATAGTGAGCATCACCATAAAGAGGCAGCATCAAAAACTAAACAGGAAGCATTAGTAAATAATATACTAGTAATTGGTGCACTTTTCTTCTTTCTCCTTAAACTTTTGTATTTTAGTTGTTTGGATTTTAGTTGTTTTGTATCTTTTGTATTTTAGTTATTTGGATTCCTGGCATAGTAGAAAAAGGATGGAACATAGGTGCAGGAGAGCAAATCAGGGTAAATGATGATCAAGCTTAATGTATCTAGTACTAGTCTCTAGCAGAGACTAGTTAATATATATATATATATATATATATATATATATATATATATATGGTAAAGGTTCCCCCCGCACATTTTTGCAGTCATGTCCGACTCTAGGGGCCGGTGCTCATCTCCGTTTGTTAGCCGAAGAGCCACCGTTGTCCGAAGACGCTTCCACGGTCATGTGTCCGGCATGATGCAGGCAGAATGCTGTTACCATCCCACCAAAGTTATACCTATTCATCTACTTGCATTTGCATGCTTTCGAATTGCTAGGTTGGCAAGAGCTGGGGCTAGTGCGGGAGCTCACTCTGTCATGCAGGGCTAGGGATTCGAAGCTCCGAACTTGCGATCTTCTGATCGACAAACCTGGCATCTTACCCGCTGAACCACCACGCCATATATATATATATACATACATACACATACACATACACATACATACACACACACACACACACACACACATATATACATACATACATATACATACACATACACACACACACATACACATACATACATACACACACACATATATATATAGATATATATAATATATATATACACATATACATACACACACATACATATATATATACATATACATATATATACACACACACACACACACACACATATATATATATATATATATATATACACATATATACATACACACACATACATACACACACACACACACACACACACACACATATACAGAGAGAGAGAGAGAGAGAGTTGATTCACAACGTGGTAGAATATAGGATTGCATGTATAATAGCATTCCCTACAAGAAATTAGTTATACACCTTTACATGTGCAATACTTTGCAATCAGGAACAACTGATATTTTGCACTAAACAACTAAACTTATTTATCTGTGTTTTTTTTAACTTGGTTCAATTAATATGTTCCTTGTTATAAAGAAGAGAAGGTTGTCATGACTTTGAGGAGAAAGTCATCATCATTACCAAGAAAAACAAGTAGCACTTAATGAATATTCCAGATTAACAAACAGTCCTGATTTACAGGACTAAAATCACATATCCACCTCCTGCAGTGCAAGGTACAGCCCCAAACCTATTGGTTATTTAAACAGCACATTTTTGTTGTTGATCATGTCTAGGGAATGCATAAAGTAACATAATCCTCTTCTAAAAATCCAACTAGTTTTGTTATTTTTATTCATACTTAGTGTCAGTGTAAATAAATGTTAGAAAAATACAGTAGCAGAAGATTGAGCTCATAGGATGGAAGACAAACTTTGGAAATCCCAAAACTCCTCTCACAGAAATGTTCTCAAACTTTACATCCTGGTGCTACATCCTGGGGGCAGAAGCTTGGTAGCCTTTGTTACTAACTCTTTCTTCTAGGAAGTCCCTCACTTGGTGTCTTCCCCTAAACCCAGTGTGTGAGAGAAATATGGCTCCCACACCTTTTATTACCTGTAAAAGTTTTTTGATATTTTGACATTTTAATCTGTCAAAATATAAAAGATGAGACAATTTCAATAATACAACTTCCTAGCTGTGTAGATTAGAGGTGTGTGACTAGATGATTCAGCCCTTCTTTCCTACCTTGGGTGATATGTCTATGAAGGTTCTCAGTCATCCAGGTGGAATTGTCTGTAGCTTGAATCATGTCAACTGGATTTCTATTTTCTCAGTGGAAACGTTTCGCTCCTTATCCAAGGAGCTTCTTCAGTCTGAGCAAAGTTAGTAAGGGAATCCTAAATATGTTTCTAGGTAGCTGTGTGACCTTACACCTTACACCTGGGGCTAGGTCATGGTTATATTGAGATGTTATTTTAAGTCCTTTTATATTTAAAGTCCTCCTTTAGATGATAAAAGGACTTAAAATAACATCTCAATATAACCATGACCTAGCCCCAGGTGTAAGGTCACACAGCTACCTAGAAACATATTTAGGATTCCCTTACTAACTTTGCTCAGACTGAAGAAGCTCCTTGGATAAGGAGCGAAACGTTTCCACTGAGAAGATAGAAATCCAGTTGACATGATTCAAGCTACAGACAATACCTTGGGTGATAGACCAATTTCATAGGAGATAAACAAAATCAAATTTTATCTTAAAAAATAAAAGTTTAAATATTAAAATGCAAACATTCTGTTTTGGAGAAATTAAATTACAGAGCTGACAAAATCATGATTATAGAGATTGCAAATAAAAAGAAAGAGGAAAAAATCCAAAAGAAACCCATTTCTCCAGATAGACCACTAGATGGTCTGGTCTTCTCTGTAAAGAGATGATATAAAGAATTCAAAGAGTTCTTAAAGGGAGAAATGGTAGAGGAACAAGTTAAAGATTGTATGATAAAATGGGCAAAAAATATTGGACATAATATACAAATGCAGCAATGGGAAGATATGTGGAACAAAGGGTTAAAATTTACTTTGTGCTATAATTTGAAGGAAAATTTTTATAAGATGATGTATAGATGGTATATGACCCCACAAAAACTTGCTAAAATGTATGGGAATGTCTCCAACTTGTTTTGGAAATGTAAAAAAAATGAGGGGTCTTTTTAACCATATGTGGTGGACATGTGAAATGGCAAAGAAGTTTTGGACTCAGATACATTCATTGATGCAAAATATTTTACAAATTCGAGTCCCATTTAAACCAGAATTATTTTTATTGGGAATATGGGAAGAACAAATAGGAAAACAATTTGTAAGAATTATGCAATATATGATTACAGCAGCACGACTTGTATATGCCCAAAATTGGAAAAATCAGATTTTACCTACGATACAAAATTGGATGTTAAAACTGATGGATATGGCAGAAAATGACAAATTGACATGCTTATTAAAAGAAAACTCAAACTGTTACTTTCTTAATGAATGGAAACCATTAATGGACTATTTGCAACATGCAGGTGGGGCGAAGCTTATCTGGGGTTTTGAAGACTAAAATATATATAAATTGATATATTAGACAGGAAATGTTTTTGTATGTTACATATAGAGCTAGCATGTAAGATAATTTTTTTTTAAATTACTAAGACCAGAGATAAATCGGAAGTTGTCCAATTTCTATGCTTTCTTTTTCTTTTTTTCGTTTCTATACACTTTTACTTCTTTCCTTGATTTGTATTTCTATTTCTTTTTCATTTTCACCTTTTAACTATGTATATCAAAAACGTTAATAAAAAAAAAGAAAAAAAAAAGAATTCAATGAGTTCAAAGCAGTAATACCAATTCTACAGATTCTACAGACAGTGGAAAATCTATTTTCTAAAAGCCAGACTGAAATAGGGGATGAAGGCTGAAAGCTGAACACCTCAATGCATAAGCTGGAGGAAAAAAAAACTGAGACAATAAAACTTAGTTTCACACAGAAAACAGAAATAAAAAATTGAGTGCAAATCCCTGGTTGAAACATGTTACTTATTTCTACAGAAAAAAAAAAGCTTCTGAAGCAGATGTTTTCTCTGCTTTAATTCCCTGGGCTTTATCCATTTCTGGGATGTTCCAGCTGTTAACAGAAGTGGCTGCTTTTCCTAGCCTCAGTCCAGCAACTTTTGCCCTTTAGTTTTAAAAGGACAAAATTCATATCATTCATAGCGAGGGCCTGGGATATCTAACTCTGTATGTGACCTAGAACATCTCTCCCTCTTGGGGGATGTGTATTGTGAATTTTTGAGCCTGCTATCTAGCCGTCCATCTCCAGTCAGAACAAACAGAATTTTGGAAGAAACGTTTCATCCTCTTTTTGAATCAGTCCAACAATGCTCTGGGCGTAAGAAAGCATTTCAGATATGTTAACTCCACCTGAAGTCTGAAGTGGTATCTTTAGATCCAGGTGCATCATTTCAGTAAGAAAAAACAAACAAAGAATAAGGCCTAAGTTTATAACAATAAACAAACAGACAAACTGTCAGAAGCAAAAAGAACCTTGTTAGCTGAATTAGCTTGAAGCACAGAAAAGGCGACACATTAAAAATAATGTCTGTGTCTTCATTCTTTCAAGTCAATGGCAATCAGTTACATTTTGCAGTGGATCTTTCTGCTAGAAGTATTTCCTAGCATTCAGTAAGAAGCTGATGTGACAGAGGGTACTTCAGATTTCTTTGTCATTTCAGCTGTCATTTCTCTCTATAAAATCAAAGGGGAAATGGCTAATATGTCTACCTAGAAAGCAGCTAACTTTTCCAGACAGAACAATTTATTTTTCATAATTAGAACTGAGTACACAATCTTTGTTTCAATCATCACTTTAATGTAAATAGAGTATGGTTCCTTTGATGACAGTTTGGTTAATAACACATATTTAAAATATCACAGGATAAAGAGGAGAATTATTTGATTTAACTTCAACAGAAAGATATTTCAATGTCCCAGATTATTTGTAGAAAAAGCTGAATAGGTTAATGTTCTTTTTGCATGCATGAGCTTGTACAATAATTTATGGGCTATTGATGGCTATGAATGCATGTAGTGTTAACACCAAATTTAAGAGCCAAAAACACAATTGAAAGAAAGAAAGAAAGAAAGAAAGAAAGGAAGGAAGGAAGGAAGGAAGGAAGGAAGGAAGGAAGGAAGGAAGGAAGGAAGGAAGGAAATGTATTTCAACTGTCAAATATATTATCCTGTTTGATGAATATTGTCTCCATCATGCTTAGTGAAACTTCCATTATCAGATCTAACCTTTTGTTGTAAATCATTTACATTTTCATTTGCTGTTATTCCATAATTATTATACTTATGCTACTGTGCAGTTATTTGTACGATATTGATTTGCTGTACCAATCATATAGTGGTTTTCCCTGCTAGTTCTTTGCTGGGCTTTGATAGAAGTCTTTTTCTGACTTACTATTTACATAGTAATGATAATAAAAAGGGGCAAAGAATCTCTGCACAATTTGCAGATTAATTTTGCAGATATAATACCATGTCCAGTTTAATTATAATTTATGTGTATTACCATGTATAGTTGATAACTGATAGTCAGTGATTAACTCTGTCTCCACAGTTATCATTTGGTGTCTGATTCTGGTTTGTATATCTTTGTTAAAACAAAAGACATCACACTTAAATTGGCTGTCCCAATGTTGAAATGTTGGGGATTCTTTGTATAGCTCAGATATAGATGTATGCATATATAAATATATAAATATGATCAAGGTCAGCAGTGAAACCATTATACTCTGCCATCAAGATGTCATGGCATCAACAACTGCTAGTATCATTAAAAGGGCTTAAAATTAAAATTAACCTGTATGTTTTAATTGCTGTGTTCCCAATAAACAGCACTGTTCCTTTTCTGTAAAGTCACTTTCTATGACAAATCCAGCATTTGCATTCATTTGCCTTTCATTGGGATTTCTTCTTAATTCTCAGCTTCCTTGATTCCAGTGTTGAAAGCAGATGAGGACAATTTAGAATAAAGGGTGGGTTTGTAACTTCAGAGACACAGAAATGCAATATACACCCTGATTTTTTTACATTACAAAAGAAATGTCTATATCAGATATGCACATATTTATGACTTCTGTTAAATAATCCTTCAATATTTCAGTATAAAAGCAGCTTGCAATATAAAGATGCTTTGGGGGGAGGGGTATTACATCAAATGCTGTTATTTTATCAGATTCCAAAACAAGATTTGATATGTAACTTTCACACTGAAATTATTTTTAACCTTCTGCTTGGAGGAAAACAGAGATCATTCCAGAGGGATGGATAATTTTATAATCTTCAGTTTTGAAATATGTGATATTGAAGAAGCAATTTAAAAGGTTTCTATTTATATTTAATAAAAGACATGAACCTGAAATAAATTAGGCAGAGAGCTAGTTTGGTCTAGTGGTTAAGGCTCCAGGCTAGAGACCAGGAGTCTGTGAGTTCTAGTCCTATTTTAGGCATGAAAACCGGCTGGGTGACTTTGGGCAAGTCACTCTCTCTCAGCCCCCGACGTCAGGTTCGGGTGACAAGCCAGTCAGTCAATTCCTGTTGCAATCAACAGATCAACATTTCGTTGATCTGAAAAAAGCAGACCCTGCACATGCAGGAAAAATGCTAGGAAGAAAAAAAAACTGAGATCAGGCAATTTTAATTTGAGATTAGTTCAGTTCCCGGTCTCAAACACAAGGTTTCAATGGAAAATTGATCAATTATTGCAGGTCAGGTCAGGTTGTGTATCTGTATCTGTGTGTATGGCTGTGTATAGTGAAATTAAAGTATGAATTTGCTGTGATTAGCTAGCCTGCATGTTTTCACAATACTACAGCATTCTTGCCAGTCTTTCTTGCCATGTAGGCTCAGACATACCCAGTACACATTATTTCTTACATATAGGCTTCTGCATATAAGCAAATATAGGGGCGTGGTGGCTCAGCGGGTAAGACGCCAGGCTTGTCAATCAGAAGACCGCAAGTTCGGAAGTTCGAATCCCTAGCCCCGCGTGACGGAGTGAGCTCCCTCACTCGCCCCAGCTCTTGCCAACCTAGCAATTCAAAAGCATGCAAATGCAAGTAGATAAATAGGTACCACTTGGTGGGTAGGTACCAGCATTCCGCGTGGGTCATGCCAGCCACATGACCGCGGAAGCATCTTCGGACAATGCTGGCTCTTCGGCTAACAAACGGAGATGAGCACTGGCCCCTAGACTTGGACACGACTGCACAAATGTGCAGGGGGAACCTTTACCTATATAAGCAAAAGGCAGATTCATCCCAACACCATCCATCTCCAGGAGTAGGTGGTCTTAATTTTTTGAGAGACTGCAGACTCTCAAACTGTGGGAGGAAATGAAGGGGAAAAGTGTATACAGGTGAAGGAGAGACAAAAAATTCCCAAATATCTCCTCCAGCCCTGATTAAGTTGGATTTCCAGGTAACTGCTGAATCAAAAATAGAATCTGATTCTAAGGTAGTATTTTCTCCAGAGGGATAGAGGGAAACAATAGATCAGAATGGAGCTAAATTTAACTTTTGTTGTGTTTTGTGTGCTTTTGTCTCAAAAATGAATGGAAATTAGGTATTGTAGCCTTAACTACTTAAATCAGACTGGGATGCAGAAAATAGTTTTATGGTGTAAGATTTTTATTTTAAGAAGGGGGTAGTCATTAATATCAGTTGGGAAACTGAATCCTGCTCCTCTACAGCATCATCTTGTGGTCTGAGGGGAACAATGCATTTCCCCCCCCCCTCCTTTTTAACTCATTTGGAAGCTGCTGTTTCCATGGATGAGTGGGCAGCTTTTTTTCTTGGTATTGAGTATTCGTATTTTATTTATTTTATTTATATTATTTAATAAATTTATGTTAAGAGCATCTACATTGGAACTTTTTAATAAAGTTAAGTTTTGTCTAAACCATGTGAGATTAGTTTATCTCCAACAAGGAGAGGGCTGATAATCCTTATCCAAGGGACAGGAAGAATATATTCCTCTCTGTCTCCCTATCATCTATCATCTAAATCTATCATCTATCTTCCATTTGTATATTTATTTATTTTACTTCTATCCCATTGCAATGAAATGACTCTTGGCAGTTTATGAAGTACCAGATGGCTTTTGAGATCGCTATCCCTCCATCCTTCCATGCTGCAGGTTGAGCATGGAACTACAAAGATAGTTACGTATATGTATTTTGCTTTATGCAAACTTTAATTTTGTTCCATCCCATTTCCACCTCACTGAATTTTTAAACAGTCTTCATAAAAATACATTCTGTGTTCAGTTTTCTACAGGCATGCAGATTCATAGATATTGTTGTAAATACTGTATTCTCTTTTGCAAGGATTTTTTTAAAATAATATAATACATTTCTGTTTACCCCTCAAAAAAACCCAGAAAAGCACATTAGTAAAAGTTCTGGTAAGCTGACATCTGAACACTCATTGATTTCCTTTCTCAGTCCCCAATCCCCACCCCACTGTGTTCTAAATGTAGACAAATTAATTAATTAATTAATTAATTAATAAAACTAGGCCAGTTTGGTCTAGTGGTTAATGTGCTGGGCCAGAAACCAGGAGACTGTGAGTTCTAGTCCCGCCTTAGGCATGAAAACCAGCTGGGTGCCCTTGGGCCAGTCCCTGTCTCTCAGCCCTAGGAAGGAGCCAATGTCAAACCAGGAGACTGAGAGTTCTAGTCCCACCTTAGGCATGAAAGCCAGCTGGGTGACTTTGGGCCACTCCCTCTCTCTCAGCCCTAGGAAGGAGCCAATGGCAAACCAGGAGACTGAGAGTTCTAGTCCCGCCTTAGGCATGAAAGCCGGCTGGGTGACCTTGGGCCAGTCACTCTCTCTCAACCCAACTCACCTCACAGGGTTGTTGTTGTGGGGAAAATAGGCAGAGGAAGGAGTATTAGGGATGTTCGCCACTTTGAGTTATTTATAAAAATAACAAAGGCGGGATAAAAATTAAATATAAATAAATAAGATTAATTTTGTCCTTATCCTTAACTGAGGAACCTGAAAACAGTGCCAAACACTGCATAAAATTGCATTAGATTCTGTATTTTTATGAAGGTAAAATCAAAATGTAAACTTTTAAAAATATATTACGTTAATCTTAGATTTTTATTTTTCCATTTCTACAGTGATATTTTCACTGATTTGTGTTCTTAACCCCTCTATTTTCTCTTCTGAGGCTACTGTGTTTGTTCTCTCCTGCCAGCTCTTATTTTTGGAAGTTTTTTTGCCAGTTTATATCCCCTTCTCAATTTTTCCTTTGACCCTTTCTTTTTCTTCATTTTGAGTGTTTCATCTATAATTAATAGTTAGACTTCAAGGCATCACAAGACTCTTTATAGTCAAGGCTGCTGTATGTTTGTAATATAGACCTTACGAATTTCAATGAAGGAATGGACAGTGAATATCTATAAGAGCAATGCAATTTATAGTGGAAACTAGTCATTATCCTCTCAAAATGATTGCAGGTAGCAATCTTGCAAGGTTTGCCTTTTTTTAAAGAGAATATCTGCAAATTTTACATGCATGAATCCTTCAAGAAACTACATGAACATCTGCAAATTTTACATAGATAAATCCTTCAAGAAACAACATAATATTGTGATTACATTGGCCTTCGCTTTGGGTATACTTTATTTTATATGAGGTATCCCTGAAATCTTGCCTCATGTGTTGATAATTCCCCCTAGCCTAAATATTATAAAGTCAGGGAAATCAAAACAACAGGCAAAATTATATAAAAAAGTGAAATTTTGGAGAATTGGATATGTACTAATTGTAGCAGTTTAGTGTTATATTTAGCATTGCAGTTTACTGTTCATACTAAAGCTACTAAAAACAATTAATTAGTCTTTTCCACTGTTATCTTTTATGTGAAAGGGTCCCCCCTCTCTCCATTACTGTAACTTCATTTCCATTTGCTTTTAGGTATCTTTATTCATTCTAATAAATGATCTGTTAAAATGCAAAGAGAAGGAGATATGAATATGTCTGAATTGAATAATTCTAGAGTTTCAGAGTAGAACCTCTATGTTTCTATAGTACATAACACAACCCACATTTTGATACTGTTTGCTAAATGGCAAATGTGATGTACCAGAATCATGGGTTTGAAAAATGGATCTATCTATCTATCTATCTATCTATCTATCTATCTATCTATCTATCTATCTATCTATCTATCTTTCAGAAGTGTAAGTATTCCTTGTAGGGCTTTTTATTTGATACAAAGTCGGTCCCAGGGTAACAGAAAAGAACCGTTCCTTTCCAAAGACAAAGGTCTAATACATTGACTTGAAAAGGGGGCGGGGAAACTGTGTCATTGCTATATTCCTATGAAGATGCTCCATTTCAAGAAGAAAGGAGAAATCTCATTGGAGAAACAGTATGAGACCTTCCATGTAGAAGCTGTGAAGTGGTCATTATGTTCTTGTAAATATGATACCCACCTCTTGGCCAGATGCAGAGTTAACTTTTTAAAGATGCATTCATACAAAACACTTAACTTGATTACAAATATACTGTATGAAGACCTGACTTTTCCCTCGGGCCCTAGGCAGGATATTAATGGAGTCTGGTATGGATGTATTCTTTTGTACTGTCAAGTAGTTGTGAGTGCCTTGATCATTTTTAATATGGTGTTTCGTGTGTAAGAGAGTGGGATGGAGTTGTCAGCCACCTAGAGCTGTTTGTTGTCATCTACCTAGAGCTATTTGTTAAGATGTGCAGCCATATAACTTTGCTAAGATAAAATAATAAAATAAAATAAAATATTCTTGTTTTCTTAGTTGGCATAGTGTATGCTGAACCATAGACTAAAAAACAGGCTGGCATTATACAGGACAGTAACTGACCCATCCCTCCAAAAAAATAAGCAAGATGAATATTAACCAAGCTTAGTGTATTCTATGACTGCTTCTGCTAGTTTTTAGCGTACCTGGTTAACCACACAGGGTTAAAATCATCCTTTGTTTCTCTGGAACTCACCATGCTGAGAGCTACAGCTACATATAGATCTGCAGTCTCTAATTGCATTAAATATGATCAGATTTCATGAACCTGCGGACCTCTTACAACTCTGAATGGATATGGATACATCTTTCTGGGTTTGCTGTTCAGTTTTATTGAGCATGATGTTCTGCTTCTGCTGCCCCCACACTTACCTGTACTGAAATTCTTTGCCACTGGTGACAATTATTGCTTCTTTAACCTGCAAGAGATACAGTAGCACATCAGTGAAATCTAAAAGATACAGGTGAATTTATCAATAGAGAGAAACAGTACATCAGACAGGTTGGTTCCAAATCCCAAAGGGGAGTTAATTGTTCCAACCATAGATTTATTGGAATCACTAACAAAACAGAAATACTAATATTTTAAAGCAAATGTTTTGGCCTCACCTCAGAATGGCTGAAAGAGACAGAAGCCATAATGTGTAAAAATGTTAATATTTCTGGTTTGTTAGTCTAATGCCCATACTCCAGGTGTCTGAATGACATTGAAATTCATTAGTGATTAATACAGTTTGCCTTTAAGACTATTAATCTCATAATTGTTTGAAATTGATCCACACTAGGACTTTAAGGTTTGGTTAAGTAACTGATGTCCATTTCATTTTCTTCTGAAGAGTTTTGGAATTGTCTTAGGAAGTTTCTCGAAGTGTGTGATTTGCAGACCTATTTTCAGATGCTTCCATATGTTGCGTGCATGCATTTTAAGAGCAGGAGAAAATCAGAAAAATGAAAGAAACATCTGCAGGGATGTTTTGAGATGTCTGTTATTAAGTACACAACCTGCTTATGCCGGAATTCTGCATAATTACATTCCAGAGGAGGAAGAAATAACAGATGTTGAATGAAGATTGAAAATTGTTAAAACAGGCTGTTTAAAAAAGAGAGCTACAGTTGCTCTCAGCAAGAGGTATTTTGGCAAGCCAGTTAGACAGCAATCTATTTCTCAAATTCATTGCCCATTTCAGTAAGATTAATGTCAAATAAAGTATTTCTTCCCACATCTGATCCGTTCAACAATTATCCAG